>OW052222.1:183261016-183861016 GCA_932526605.1 Nephrotoma flavescens
TGTGATCCTCGTCAGGAATTTCATGAAGGTTGCCTGGATATAGAATGGCTGCATGTTTCATGTTTCATGAAAATTGAGTAAACATGATTTTTATTAAAAAAATTTTGGAAAAGTAAAATTATCGAGGAAATTAATACATTTTCTTGGAAAATTTGGCTTGTTCTTTTTAAAAAGTAAGATACGCTCTTACCTTATTTTGAAAAAATAAAAAAAAGTGAAAATTTTTGATAAACAATGCTACATTTAAACATTTTCTAAATTTTAACTCGTTACCTAATTTTCTCGATGAAAACGTAAAGTAAAATTACGCCATTAAACTTTCCGAAGTTTGAATTATTCACCTTTACTGGTAATTATATATAATTACCAAAGGGGTTTTTCATATTCGATTTATTTTGGAAAAATGGCAGCGTTAGAAAGAGTCATAAAGTCTACAATACAAAATAAAACACGTTAAGTAATTTACTTTGGTTTATTAATTTAAAACTAAATATAGAATTTAAACATTATTTTTAAACTAAACGTTATAGATATTTGCCTTTTTTTTAAACGTAAATAAAATTTAAAACATGCCAAAAAAACTAAGATTGTAACTCAGAATAGAAGTTGAGTGGATTAGATTTAGTGGATTAATTAGACATAATATAGAAAATGAATTGTGGGATTTATCGGAAGATTCTACGAAGTTTTTTACGTTGACATAATAAGCAAATAGGTCAAGAGCCATTTCCAAAAGGAGGGGAGTGGTATCCCTTGTCGTTCTTGTAGATTTAGATAAATAAATTCTGGATATCGTAGAGCTTGTCGGAAACTTCCACTATGTGGAAATTTTAGGCTTTGGTTAAACAAATAGGTCAAGAGTAAATTTCCAAAAGGAAGGGATATGTATCCTTTTTCGTTCTTGTAAATCAGATCAATTTTATTGGTTTGAGTCATTTTAGTTTAGATAATTTCTGGAGGTTTTGTCAAAACATGTTACTCTTAGGTTGACGTAAGCAAATAAACCAAGAGTTATTTCTAATAGGAGGAGACAGGTATCCTTTTTCGTTCTCGTAAATCAACCCGATTTTGATGGTTCGAGTAGTTTTAGTTTAGAAAAATTCTCGATATCGTAGAGTTTATTGAAAAATTCCACTATGTGGAAACTAGCTTTTGTTTAACACAATCAAATGAGTTAAAAGCCATTCCCAAAAGAAGAGGAGATGTATCCGTTTTCGTTGTCGTAATTCAACCCGATTTTTTTGGTTTGAGTGGTTTTAGTTTAGATAAATTCCGGATATCGTAGAGTTTGTTAGGAAATTCGACTATGTGGAAATATTATCTTTAGGTTGACACAATAAAATGAGTCAACAGCTATGTAAAAAAAATACGAGCAGCTATCTCCTTTATCTTTCTTGTCAATCAAATCGATTTTGTTGGTTTGAGTAGTTTTAGTTTAGATACATTCTTCTCTATTCTAGTTTGCCGAAAAATTCACTATGTAGAAATGTTAGCTTTAAGTTGACACAAGCAAGTTAATCAAAAGCCATTTCCAATAGGAAGGAATATGTATCCTTTTTCGAGAATTTATGTAAACTGTAACTACTTAAACCAATAAAATCGATTTGATTCGCGAGAACGAAATAGGATATCTCTCCCCCTCCTTTTGGAAATGGCTCTTGACTCTTTCGCTTGAGTCGACGTCTTTTCCTTGTGTTGTATCGACTTGCCATGGAGATCTTTGCTAAGTAAAAAATTTCCAAGTTGATGCAAATGTTAAGATTGGCACTAATGCAGCCTTAGCTGTAAAGGGTATAGCTTAACAGATTTTAATTTATAGTTATCAGGAATCGGAGCCACACGACATCGACTTCATTTTTACATTAATTGGTAGATCCTCGCGAAATTTTGTGGAAATCTGTGATCTAAATAAATTTTCTAGGTCTATGTATACATTCGCGGTGAAAGAAAGTCTGCACGCGTATTTTAGCCCAAAAATAATGACATGAGAGAAGAATTCCCGGAACGCACTAGTGTTGAATAAATGTGTTTGCATTAGTAACAAGCACGTCTAATTAGAGAAATCAACAAATTTTATATTTGAAAAAAATGTGTGAAACGTTACGTAGTAAATGAAACGTCACGTAAAAAATAAATTCACTTTCTTCAAAATTTAGGATCTTGCTTTAACGATGACCCGAAACACTGAAATCTTTAAATTTAAACTGAAACACCAAATTCCCCATCTCAATACTTTCGGAAAATGTCACAAAACAGGATTGGAAGCACCAAACATTTGACCCGGTTCGATAAATTTTGATGCTTATGATCACAAAAACAACACACATACATGTATAACAAATGACAGCACACATTCAAAATTGTACATTATACGTGGTATACGTATACACAAAATTGTTGTCTCGTGTCTCAATTTCCGCACGAAATAGGTATGTACTATGGTGTTGGCCACAACATATTAAAAAAATTGCATTTGTTAACAATTAATAATTTGCATTTGTTAACAATTATTAGTAATTTGCATTTGTTAACAATTATTGCGGATTTAATTCTTAATAATGGAAAAGTGCATACAAAAACTAGAGTTAGTAAATTTCTGAATTACACAAGTGTTCTCCAAACGTGAGGCGTATCTCTTATGGATTCTGAACCAAAAGAGAAAACGAAAAATTTAAAACCCGGTTGCTCGAACTTGTTTTTGCTAATACTTATATCTAATAAAAGGAACAATTAAGGAAATTAGCTGGTTATTTCACGAGTCCGCGGTAGAGTGTGGCGAGTGAAATAGTCACCTGTTTATGCTTATGTCTTATACATATTATATTTCGATACCTATATATATATATATATTTCTCCTATTAAATAATTTCAGAAGTCAAATAAATTTTTTATGTAAATTACGAGAAATAAACTTTTCCAACAACTTTTTAATCTGATGGAAGCTTTATAGTAACTAATTAATGTTGAATAACACGTACCTTGAAAAGTTGAAAAGTATTTTTTACATAGCTCAAAAGAAAATTTAATTTTTTTTTATCGTTTTGAATAAATGAAGACTGTAGAATACTGGTAAATTAACATTTTAATTTAGAGGATTTCAATAAGTTAACTGACCCAAGTTACTACTTTTTATATGAAAGGGAAAAGGCATAGCTAAAAGCGCAAACAAATTGATTTGCAAAGTAATGGCAATAGTTTTGAAACTGTTTATTTATACTGAATAAAGAAGCACTTACGCCTTACGAAATTTTTAAAAATCTTAAAAAATGTTGTGATGGGGCGATACAGCTTGGAACTGAGCTAATCGTTTATCGATCGCCGCTTCTTTTTGTTGAATTTGTTGCAACAACCTTATATGGGTTGTCTTTATTTATATTGCCAACTCCATGAATGATTAGTTTCGTGTGTCCGATGAACAGATCACGTCATGCGCATTCTTGAAAACCTACCCGCATATCTAACGGAAGGTTTTACTACGTTTTTTTTTTACTTTATTTATTTTATAATCTGTAGGAATTCGTACTTTGCAAAATAAAATGCAAAAATATTTTTTTTTAATATTTTGAACAGATTTTTCATTGAGACTTCTTGCAACAAATGTATTGTGTACAAATCTATTGTGCAATATATCTAGCTATTATCTATCTATTTAACGTTGTTTATTTATTTTATACCCTCGACAGACTAGAATTTAGCTAAACGCGTTTAGTTAAACTAGTTTAGTTAATCTACTACAAATCCAATTAGGTTGACACACTATGAAGTGTAGCAAACCGTGTTTCAATAATAAAATACGGTAGCGCTATATTTGTCAGGAATTGGTATTAAACAAATGTTATTTTGGTACAAATAAAAAAAATATTTTAATTAAACGCAATTTAATTTATAAAGCCTAAATTTTGTGTTTTAATTGTATCCCAAAATTCCTATTCCATTTTAATACAAATACAACATAAAAATGTAAACAATATAAATGAATATATTAATACAATATATATGTAATACATCACTGTGTATCCGCCATATTTTTTCTGCGCGAGAATTGTCAGATTCCAGCGAGATTTAAATACAGATTTAAAAAAATATGAATTCCAAATACAATACTACGGTATATTTTCCGGCACTAGAAGTCAAATATAGTACAATACTGTATATTACAATACGCACTCTACGGTAAGAGGAATGCACAAATGTGTATATCAGACCAAAACAGATACAAAAATAAATTTTGACATGATTCGTTTTCGTTACCCACACAATTGTGCTGGCAGGCAATATTAGAGATATAACCCTTTTGCCACCCGTATACACACTTGTGTATATAAATTTCGAATACGAGAAACGAATGTGTTATAGAATTATTTGTAAGCTGAAGACCACAATACACATTTGTGCATATCGCTTAATTTTGGTTTCGTCAGAAAAACAACAATAACTATAATAATAATAAAATAATTGATGTGATCAAAAAGAAATAATTAATGTTATTTAATTTATGTGTTATCAAATTATTAAGTTTTTTTTCAAGAATTCCCATTGAACTATGATCCGTTCAAATACGGAAGACGACCTGTCATTATTTACATACACATTTGTGTATATTGAACTTAAATTGGAGCAAAAAAAACTTTTTTGAACTCGAAGCGGCATCTATCATTGTATCACAGTACTAAATGGCATTGTCCTATTTATAAATTTTAACCTTCATTGTTAGATGGCGCTCTCGCTAAACCCATTTTTATGCGATAAACTTCAAAATATTGAGAGATTTGTGCACTAAACCGGTTTAGTTACTCAACCTAAAAGAAAACTCGTTTAGTTAATCTCGAAGTTGACACATTAAGAGATAAACTCGAAAAAATTATTAAACGCGTTTAGCTAATCCTAGTCTGTCAAGGGTATTACAGCATTGGTTACAAATTTGTAAAACTTCTCTTTTGATTGAAATCTTAAGTAAAAACTGAAATGACCGAAAATAACTAACCGCGCGTGAAAAACTATCATATACTAATTATAATTTTTGGTTCTAATCGACAACAAATTTGGGATTTATTTATCCGGTAGATTTTACTGGGAAATTTAGTTTATATTTTAAGGGAATAGGTTAATTTTAAATGGTCTACTTTATCGCTTCTACTGGAGTAGGCCGGCTCAACATGGGCTCAACTTTATTTATGAAATCGAATGGGAATGGCTCGCACTGTTTTCATCTTTTAATAAACAATAACTTTATTAACATTGCTATTGGACTATATAGGTTATCTAGATACCCGCAGAGGAATACTACCATTTCGGAATTGAGAAAAATTTAATCAAATTAAATTATGATTTTTTGTATAGTGCTGAACGATATAGACATATGAATTGATGGTTTACCCTTATTCAAGTCATCCAAGCTTCAATTATTTTATAAGGTTTAGGTGTAGACATGTCTTCCCAGTTTGTAGTGGATCCAACGCACCATTGATCTTGGAGTTCTTCGGAACCGCTTGTTAAAGGTGAAACGCTGGGGTATAAGTTAACTCAGGGTACAAAAAGTAAGATATATTCAAAGTTATTGAACTGCGCGGGCAGTATCCCATTAGGATTCGCTCGTAAACTCTGGTCGATCAATGATTTAGAGATGTGTAAGGCTGCGGAACTAAGGGACTTTTATATACCAATATTATCGTTTTAAAAGATATTGTTAGCGACAAAATTTTTAATCTTTTTCTTTTATTGCAACCATATAAATTTAGTCAATAAATTGTCAGCAAAATTTGTTAGAATATTTATGATGGACATAGGGTTCGGTACTATGTACACGGTCTCCTCCATATCGCAAATTGTGTCTCAGTTAGTTTGGTAGCGTTGATTCATACTCAGACTATAAATTTGAGAATTATATGCAGGATATAAAAAAATTAGTGAGGAAGCCTAGCTTAATTCTACAACAAATTGCCATAACACTTGTAAATTTTGACTTTAATGCAGGTGATATCAATTTTACGAATCTAACAAATTTATTACCTACTTAAAACAATATTATCGTTGCAGATCGAGCTTTACCGTAAGATTACTACCATTCATGGTCAATGACGCAAAATCGAGCACTGCATTAAAATTAATAGGGTTAAACCAGACAATGTGCCTTGAATTAAAAAAAAATTATTGTGTCCAGAGCAAATAGCCATCCGTCACAATAAGAACACCAACCAGAAAGATGGTTACCAAAGAACAACTTGCTGCTGCAGCGACGAATTGAAAAAATTAAATAATAAGATGGATCAACTGACATATCTAATTAAAGATACAGAGGCGATTAACCCACCAGAATTCCGGAAAAAATACTAAAGTCAGCGAAGAGGTAGCATTAATATTTCCCATTAGGCGTTCAGAGACGATGTGGTAAGGCGTAATTATTAATTATTTGTAAAATTGTTTTATATTGACATTTATTAAAATTTTCATATGAATTACCTCATCAATTTAGTGAGAAGGGAGGGTAAGGGGTTGACAGTGGCACTTCAGCAAACACTAAGTGACAACCTGTCAATGAATTTAAATTTTGGGGGACCCAAAAATACGTTTTATTAAATTTAAAAAATTAAATCAAATTATATTTGGTAATAATTATTTATTTACAATTAATTAAAATAATACACATTTCTCTAAATATTTTCTAGATGCATGGAAGTCTTCAGTAGATAGTACGGAGAGCTTTCAGAATAAATTAAAAATGGAATTTCGGAAGGCCCGTAACCGAGTCCACAATAGAAAAAAACCCACCTTTCTAATTAAGATGATTTTGTTTCTCTTTTTTATTTTATTTTAAAATTATTCTGAAAAATGTTTTGCTTTTTATAGACAAATTTTTACATTTTTTTTATTTAATGTAATGGGTGTATTTTAATGTCATGTATTAAATATTTTTTTGGATCATTATTAATAAATTGTATGTAAAATATTGGAAATACTGTTTTATTGTAAACATATTTATTTATTTGTGGGGTGGCTGATGTTTTGGAAGCAAGGATTGCCTGCCCGTTTTTACTTACGCGTTTGATTATTTATGCTCCCATAAGACAACTTAGAACAAGGTCTTTATTGATAACAGATTTTTATCGTTTTAATTACTCAGTACACGAATCAATTAATTTTATGATTGCGAACTTCAACGATTTCTGTGATATTTTTGATTTCGGAATGACTAAGGCTTGTTTCAAAAATAAACTGAAAATTAACTTTAAAATCCGTCATATTTTAATCATTAGGAATTTTTTATCCTGTGGATTATAATTATTGTAAATAAATAAATAAATAAAAAATTCAAAATACCATCTAGTGGTATGTAGTGAGAACTAAATGTATATGTCAAGTAATTTTTGAATCGTATTATCAACACTATGTTACGCTACTTTCAATGGTGTTCGTCTGTTATTCGAGCATTTTTAACGAAGTTTAGTATAAACTGTTTCTCATATTTTTTGTGCATGATTTTCGGGGACTCCCAAAATAGATTATTAAGAGTTTTTAGTTCTCTTTTTTTTTTTGTTATATGGAAGCTCCCAAAAAACATTTTTAAAAATAACTTTGTTTGTAAAATATAATTTGTTATTTGGTCTAGTGATTTACGCTTCATATTTAATTAAATTAAGCTTATAATATTAAACCCTAAAAATGTCTGGAAAGCGAACATCAAATTATGATGGAAAGTGCGTAAAACAAGCACGCAAATTAGTTAGAATTAAAACTTGATATTTTAAAGCGTTTTGATGCGGGCGAAAAAAAATTACGAAATCGCCAAAGTTTTAGGTCTGACTACTTCAGCAGTTGGACAATAAAAGAAAATAGAAATAACATTTTATCAAATGTTAAAAAAGTGACATATTTAACAGCAAAAAATATTTCACACCAAAGAGCTGAGGTTATGGAAGAGCAGGAGATGGACCGTTTAATTAGTGCGTGGTTAGACCATCAAACTATCAAAAAGTACTATTAAGCACCGTGATAATTCAAGAAAAATCAAAGCGCCTTCACGCAGATTTGGTAACTAAACTTGCTGTAAATCATCTAATGCAGAATCATTTTCAGCTAGCAAATGATGGTTTGATGAGGAGAAGCAGCTAGTGCAGATTTCGAAAAAGTAAAAAACTAAGAGTTTTTAAAAATTGTACAAGCAGATGGATACATCAAAGCATTTTATCACTAAAGAAGAAAAACAAATTCAGGATTCAAGGCTGCTAAAGATCGAATTACGATTTTGTTGAAGGAAAAGAAGAAAATCCCGAGCCTTTAAAAATATTAATAAGTCACAACATGCAATTATTTGGCGCTCAATTATAAAAGCCTGAATGACAACATAGCATTTTTAAGAAATGGTTAAATAATTTTTTTGCAAATAAAGTTATAAAATTCAACAATGATTAAAGCGTTTCCAACTGAGCTCTGTTAATTACTGACAATGCCCCAAGCTATAAAGTAAACAAGGGTCCGAATAACATAAAAGTGGTATATATACCACCAAATACAACACCATAACTGTAGCCAATGGACCAGGTTGTTATTGCCAATTTTAAGACCTACTATTTACGGCAAATTTTTAAAAAACTATTGAATCTGTTGATAGCCAAAACCAAATTTCAATTAAAGAATTTTGGGAAAGGAAAGCGTTGTGAAATCGAGGGTTGAAGTAAAACAATCTACTATGAACGGTGTATGGACAAAAATATGCCAGAGTGCGTGAATAAATTTCAATCTCCTCCGACCCTAGATATCACAGAAATACAAACAGTAATTGTTGTTACCGAAATAGCGCAGATATTTCTGAACTGACAACAAGTAAAATTCCAAAAAACAAATTGGTAATGCCCTTCTGTGCTACACGGAATTATTTCATGAACTGAAGAAGCTAGCAAAAAAAATTTCGAGACCCATGACTTGCATGCCACTCAAATGGTGGTCATATTTTAAGCTCTGATAAAAACATAATAAAATTTGCGTGTTGTGAGTGCACCACTGGTTTCAGTAAGTAAAATTTCATCTATTTCAATAGAATCGAAATAATAAAAATTTCTGATATTAAAAATATGTGTTTTCTAATTTAGTTCTGAGCTGGGACGGCTTTGTCGTTTTAGTGTAACCTAATGATCTTCTAAAATTTTTCTTGGATACCACTTTATTTCTTATGCGTAAGTTTCTGCACAATTGCGGAAACCATATGATTAAACCATCTCAACAGCTGAATCAGTCTATTAAATTTAACGATATCAAAATCAGAGATTTTAAGCAATTTAATAATATTATATAAACAATGTTTATTATAAATTTGATGCTTGCTTTGCTTCTAGAGCATTAATTACTCCCATTACCAAACTGTATAATAAAATGATCGATAATGCGCGATTTATCTCGCAGAATTATTTATTTACATTTAATGTTTATCACAAGCGGGCACATTTGATTAGAATGCATAAACTATACACAAGTTATATAGTCCAACTGTAATAATAAACAATGACTAATTACATTGATATTCAGCCGGAATAAATTATCGGTTACATTGTCTTTGTTGCAATACCTGTACGATGATCTGCAACGCCTCTGCATTATCCAGTGTATATATAATTACGAGTTCTATCAAATAATTAATCCAAACAAACAAAAAATCGTGTTTTACAAAAAATTTCCAGATGTTCTGTTCTGTCTCTAATTTATTACGGCAGTAATTTGATTTTAATTAAAACTCTTTTTAGAGACTACAACTGCAACGCAATGTTAAATATTCGTAAATATTTTTAAAGTAAATCTCATTTGACTATAAACGTTTTTTTTGGGATTTTGTACGAAATGAAAAATCGGAAATGAAAATTTACATTTTCCAAATTATAATTGCACAATTACAAATTCTGAAACATAATTATTTTGATTTCTTTTCTTATTTTACATAATTAAAATTATATAAGTTAGTTTTAGAATTAATCGCATAACAGTACATATATACACAACAACAGCAAAAGTTCCGGAAATTTTCTCTCTCAATTAATATTTGGTAATACAATTTTTGGTGTACGGATAGATAGCAAAAAATCGAAGAAAAAAAAATTTACTAATTTTTACGGTTGAATTGACTTGAGTGAAATTTATATTTTGGTTCCCATATTGAATGGGTTATGAACCATTTCATTACAACCATGCGACGTGAAATGTTATGGCTGATAAATTATTATGATTTTCGGATGATTTTTTGGGTTATGCGACAAAAATAAGTAATTGAGTTAAGACTTGATCAACCGGATTAATTTAGTGAGAAAAATTCACTAGGCGAGAAAGAAAATTTACAATAGAAATTTAAAGCTATAAATAGATTTTTAGTAAGTAGTTGTGCTAAACTAATTATGTAAGGTGAATGGATTTTCTATTTAATTCAAAATAGAAATATTTGCAAGCGGTAATAATTATGTATAAACCTATAAACCATAGAATGAAGTAGTAAGACGCAAAAAAACTTCTAAAATCAAGAAGTAATATTTTTGTTGGATTATTATTAAGTCTTGAAAGCGGCCGTTGTATTTATGACAAAAACAGGCTTAATTACAATAAATATTAAAATACCAAAAACTTTTCTTGACACCTATCTGAAAATCGTGAATTTTATAAAGAAATAAATCAACGTCGTATACAAACCGACGAAAAATTCTAAAGGATGTTGCAAACTGATCCAAATTTAAAGAGAATAAGAGAACATAATTTATTTTAAGTGACTAAGTTAAATAGGTTTGATGGTGGTGGATGATTGTTCTCAAATTCCATCCCGACTGATTAGCGCATATAATCGATGGTAATAATTTAGGGCTGACTTATCATTACGAGGAGGTACAGTTTCTAAATGCGAAAATTTGCTCCTTGGAATACCAAAACTCGGAAACATAAAACAACTTATAATTTTTTAGATATAGATTGTAGAGTACGTATTCACCTATCGATCGACAGGTTATTTCTTAATATTTTGAGATTTGAGCAGTGTATTAATCTAAGAAATGAAACTCATACAGAGTCCATTGCAATATATGTCGTTTTCTAGTGCGTATCGCAACATTTAGTTAGAAAAGTACGATTCTACAAGAGTCAGGGGGCTAACTAGTTAAAATGACAAATTTTGGGAAAAATCAATGTCACGAACTCATTAGTTGCAAGTAAAGAGGGGATTACCCATTTTGAAGCCAAATGGTAAATTCATTTAATTAAGGACCATAAGGCAGAAACATCGAGTTTTAAGATATTTGCGAGAATGTTAAAAACGATGGAAACTTTCAGATCAAACTATTAGGCCAAACTAAATAATTTTAATGAAAACAGAAAACCTGCTTACGATATTAAAAGGCATACAGTTTTTAATAATCGATGACCTAAAGGGGGTTATCGCACATCCTGAACCGAAAGAATTTTTTCGTATTCAAAAATTTCGTACACATGTAAAATATTAATTTAGTCCCATTCGCAGAAATTATACAGCAGGTTGATCGTTTCGAATGAGGGAAAACTGTAACAAAAACTGGGAGATGAAACCGGATTTAGCCAGGAAAACGGCACTCTAATACAAAACAATATCTCTTAGGAGGTGAAAATACAGTGTCAGCGGTAGACGTGGATGAAGCTTGTTTGTCTATTGGTCACATAATAAATGCATTCCATTGCCATACTCTGCAAAACCAATGGACTTCTGAAAGACAATGTGGAAATCTATTAATATCTGTAAACCCAATTTTTATATAGCGAAACGAATCTGAGACGAATCAAAATTGGCAATATAACTCGATACGAAGTTTGAGCTTAACACAATTGAAGATTGCTAGAAACTGAATAATTCTATTGGTTCTGATGTAACACTGACATGAAGTCTAAAATTACTAGCAATAGATTATTTAGGGATTACTAGGGTTTCTGACCCAGCGCAATTGTAAACACTTTTTTGCAATTATTGAACTAAAGCACATGACCTATCTAACTGATTTTTTGAAATAAACTAATAAGGTTATTAACTTGTGATGTTTCGCGGGTTCTGGGTGTGAGTATCGACGAAAATGTAACAAAACATTGGTTAAGGCCATCTTATCTCATTCTTAGTCTTTTGGCAACTAGTTTACTAATATTTCGTAGGGGCTCCAAAGTGATTGAAGACCAGAAACGAAAAGTGTAACCTTGCTCTTAGTTGAAAAACATCCTTTCACCTTAAGATAAATCCGATAAGAATAAAATAAAAGCTAGTACGCTGCGCTTAAAGCATCATATACATCAAGCGGTATAGATCTGGACGACATATGGTAAAAGCATGACGGAGCAACCCATCACACAGCAGGAGAACGCACCCTTAATGGGATGAAGCGCCAATGTTAAAATATTAATGGTCGTAGTCGGGATTGCGGGTCTTAGTTTGTGAATCGTTGATCTTTTGCATTGTTTATGATTATGTTATCTCCCTACGGCTTCAACTTTTTCATTTACGGTTTTTTCTTACCAGCCAAGGTAATGGAAGCGTTATGATTTATTCATTAATTGTGTTGTTTTTACCAAAAATATGTCGAACTGGAAACCGTCTTATTTAGGTATTATAACTACATACTTCATTTATAAAAATTTGGGAAAAACTTCCAATACGTCTTTTAGTCGAGTCTTTCTAATTCCAAACCAAATTCTAAAGTTATCACAAAAAATCGTTTCGCTTGAATTTTACTCAAATTAAATATCTGAAGAATAATGAAAAGGTACGCCAATTGTATCTCTACTACAGAAGGACCGGACCGTTCATTAAAATACCAATTTATTATTGAAATTGTAAATAGCAGTACTACATATTTAATAAACACAATAGATTCCTTGTTTTGATAGAATCAGTGCCCCTGGAACGAGTTCAATTTGAATCAAAGGGACACCTATCTTATCAACTTATTATTAAAATTTATAATATGTATATACATATATAATTATTTGTAATTAATAAAGTTGATAATTGAAATTAAAAAAAAAAAGAAAAAAAATTATAAATCTTCAAAATTTTTCTCAATTAGGTACATTTCAGTACATGAACATCAGAGACATCTATCAATCGTATGAACTAACCATTAATTTAGTTAGTCAAAATTTAGACAGAAAACTCGGTGTTAAGCAAATAAAGTGTCTGCTTTTTGTTAGCGAGAATAAAATTTAGTAACCTAAATTAATTTTTTTAATCTAGTGTTTTAATGAACGGATCTTCTATATAGTAAAGGAATGTGAGGAAGTTTAGATTTAAAAAATTGTCGCCAGTATTGTACAATGTGCTAAATGCCTCAGTAATGCAGGGTGCGATAAAAGATTCCGGATGTTTGTTTGAATTTAATATTCTTCTAGTTTCTGTGGTTTATGTCAATGCCAACTGCTTTTATTGCACCTATTTCATCTGTCCTATAGGAAGTGTCTTTTAATTATTTTTTCATGATTAATTGTGTTTGTAATTTAAATGAATAGTGAAATTGAACGTGTTTTTATCATAAATTCAAGCGATCAACGGTTTGTGATGCCAAAAACTGTGTTTATGAACCTGGCGATACTTAGAACCATTCGCGTACCGTGCAAACTTCGCCTAGCACTACTACTCATGAGAACATTAACAAGATTCGTTGCGGAATCCACCGAAATCGAGAACAATCGAGAGCGAAATATGACAAAAAGAGCTCGTAATTAGCGTCGCTGTCAGCCACATCGGAGAGAAAGCCTCGAAAGTTACAACGCGATGAAAACGAAACAGAAATTTTTTACCGCTAATTGCTCCGAAAGGTGAGACCGCAATCACTTCCGACCTCGGTGAAGGTCATTTCATCATCAGAAACTTAAAAATAAAGAGCACCAACTATCTTCAGTGAGTTCTTCAGGTACTATAATTGTGAGCAACACAACATTTGGGCGTCGAGGATGTTCTTTTCAGTAAGATTGGACACTGAAAACTCGAGGCAAACCACCATCAACCATTACTCAGTGTGGTCACTGCAGAATATCCCAAGAAAGCCCATAAAGTGATGTTCGTGAGATAGCTGACACCTTAAAGATATCAAAAGGCAGTATAATCAGTTTTTTCATGGACATTTGTGCATGCGAGAAAGCTCTGATCAAAGTGGATGCCACACTTCCCCACATTGGATCACAGACAACAACACGTCCATGATCCAGACTGCAGTTTGGAGCTCTTTAACCGTAATAAACAGGACTTTTTCATCGGTAGGTGACAATTAATGAAACATCATTGACCGCACCAGTGGACTCCGAAATAAAATCGTTAATCAGTTGAGTAGACTGTAGCCTTCACCGGCAGGCGTCCGAAGCGAACAAAAAAGCAACTGTTGGCCTCGGTATTTTGGGAGATGCAAGGTATTTTATTCGTCGACTATCTTGAGAAAGGAAAGACCGTCATAAGCGAATATTGCCAATAACGCCATATTGGAATGAAGAAATTGCGAAAAATAGCCCAAAATGCAAAAAAAATACTCCTCAAGCTAATGTATTGTGACAAATCGTTGGCTGAGTTGTCAAAATTGTAAGAATTGAAGTTCGAACAACAAGCCTCGGGCCTTATTAACCGACGAGTTCTGTACAATTTTTGGAAATGGAAAATTGCAGCAAATACTAATGACCTAGTTGAAGTGTCTCCGAGTTAAAACAAAATGAGGAATTCCTTGTATTTTTTCATTGGACCACTACACTTGGGAGCAAAAAATGCAAAGTTGCATTTTTTCCTATTTTTCAATTTTCCCGCGGGTAAAAATATTTTTCTGAATCAAAGTATGTCCATCCAATGATACCACCAGTTAAAAACCAGGACAATACCAATAATAGAACACAACAGTTTGAAAACGCTCGTGTCAGGCAGGATTTGCATATCAAAGCTTAGCCTGAACGGTCTTCTATCGATTATATCTTCATCTGGAACAAGAAAATGAATACCAAACCAGAGGTAGCCGCTAAAGTGGTTGCACTAATTGATTGCTGGGCAGAACCAAAGTGAAGTGGCTATTAAATTTGAGCCGATTCTCCGTTCGTCGAGTGTGGCAGAGATATCAAGAAAGCGTCTGCTACAGAACGCGACAAGGATCTGGCCGACCCCGTGTTACAACACAGCGTGATGACCGCGTTATTGTGACGACTTCGTTGAGAAATCGTCGTTTGAATGCGGTGCAACTGGAATAGCGGCTCCAAGAAGTTCGTGTTATCTAAGTCAGTGAGTGGAGACTGCCCACATACCAGCAAACGGGCCGAAATTGATCCCAGCTCACCGATGAGCTCGCCTTCAGTTCGCTTGAGAGCATTTGGATTGGACAGAAGAACAATGGAGAACAGTCCTATTCTCTGGCGAGCGCAGGATGTATTTACATGGCAACGATGGGCTATGGACGGGTGTACAGAAGATCAGGAGAGCGAGTTACACGATGTTGTATTGAGGACCGTGCCTCGTATGGCGGTGGATCGTGAAACTTTGTTGAAATCAAAGAAACATCAAATGGAAGCTGTCATTCGGGTTTGGAACACTTCTTATTAATAAAAAATGTTTTTTTTTGCTGATTTCCATGTTTTAATTCGATTTTTACCACTAATTTCCATGACGACAAATGCACAAAAATCGAGTACTTCGGAGGTTGACTGCTCACTATTTTGACACGGTATATAAGTCCAAAAAACATAAGACTGGATGACTGAAGATATATAGACTTTGAATCGGAATTCAAGAAAATTAAACATACATTGGATTTTTTGATATTTTTGAACTTTTGTTGAAAATTGATGAATGTGCGAATTTTTTGTACCCGCAAGTGTATATTCGTACAAAAATTTTGAAATTTCCTCCTGTTAATTTCGATGTTTATAAACATTTTATTTTGCACTGTAATTTGGATGTACTCGTATTAGTAATTCACTATTTAGATTAAATATATCTAGTCTTGTGATGTTTCGTATATACAATATATATATATATATATATATATATATATATATATATATATATATATATATATATATATATATATATATATATATATATATATATATATATATATATATATATATATATATATATATATATATATATATATATATATATATATATATATACCCAGGTTTCATAGAACTATCTGGATATTTTATTGATGTGAATAGTAAACGGTTAAGTTTTAACCGAAAATATGACGCTTTGTAGATTTTATTAGTATTTTTTATCAAATAAAAGTTTTCGCTTATTACCCACTTTTCACCTTTTTATTATTAATAATATAATTCTCTCGTCGATGGTAGTTCCAATTTTAATAGTATTTAGCCCGTTTTATTTAGTTTGTCTGGCAACCTGTGGCTGCGTCTACCAGTTTGATTGGTAATTTTTGAATTCGTACCATTTTATGCAATTAACAGAGCTATGTATATATGTATCGTGCGGTTGACGAACTGATTTATTTTCCATCAAATAGTTAATAATTTAACCTTCAAATAATTAGCAAACTATTAGAATAAATTTACCCGTCTAAAACTATTATTGTTACCCGACCAACCATAAACCTCATATCACACATACACAATAATTATCACATCCCAAGCACGTCACAGACCTATAAAGTTTATCTAAACCCAAAACATAGACTTATGTACGTACGAAATTAGTCATAAAATAATCTTCTTCATTTACAGATGAGAAGAACCAAAAAAAAAAAATTTAAATTACTCTGATTAAAACTTAGATAAATCTGGATCAAGAATAATTTAATTTCGTTTAATCAAAAAAAAAAAAAAAAAATTGTTTTTATTTTCGTCACGTTTTATGCCTCCGATAGGAAACTTAAGTTGGGATTTTATTTTTATGTGGAAAATTTAATTATAATTTCTTTTATTTGTGCTAATTAGTACGCTAAATTTATATATTTTATTATTATGGTTTATATACTAACTGATTAGTGATGTTGATGATGTTTGATGTGTGTATATAATGCAATTTGTCTATGGTTGAAAGGATTTTAATGAGTACGTGGATGTCTCCGAATATTGTATTCGGTCAGATTGGCGGGAAATGTATGAAAGCTTGATTGTGTGAACTAGAACTGTGTGCAAACAATGGTATTGACACCAAATATCTATGGTATTGAAACTAGGCGTTTATATATATATATATATATATATATATATATATATATATATATATATATATATATATATATATATATATAAATCGTACACAAATATGTATAGCACAAGTTAGTACCAAGAAATGTTATGATTTTCTACATTGATTACTTCTTGGAACATTATATCTGGGTATTTTTTGACCAAGGTAAAATATAATTTTATTGGCCTTTATTGAATTTAAATATATTCCAAACAGATTATATTAATTCAAATTTCAGTTTCATCGCAGCAGGTTTGAGTTAATGATTTTACGTGTTTCCAAATTTTATTATAGTTTTTTTGTATATCTTGAATTTTATTTGAATATGGAGATCAATTGAAAATCATGTTCTTAGATTTAGGTCATAAGCATTTAAATTTGCTTCTAACTGTTTATAAAAAAAACGAATGAAAATGTAGTATGAGTAAAATGCCAAAGCATCTCAGGCAAGAAAATAAAGGATCGGAGAAGAAGAAATCGATTATTTTTTCGCTAGATGGCTTTAGTCGTGATGTATTTCTCGTGATGTATTGATTGCAATGGGCGATACTACTACTCGTTGGAAAAGGAGGATTTATGTATTAAAAAATTGACATTTGACTGAACAATTGATTTTTGTCATTGTTTTGATTGCTTCGATAAAGGTGAAAACGCAAGTTAGGCGGCTGAAATTGTGAATGGCGTCTATAGTCCCGATCACGCGCATTTTTGGTTCCATCGATTCCGTTCGGTTCCAGAAACCTATCATCGAAAATGTCGATAAAATCCTGGAAATTATAGAAGTAGACCGGCATGCAAACTGTCATAGCATCTGGAGCTGAAGATCGACCACAAAACAGTTTTAAACCAATTGCATAAAGGAGGCTTGTTGTTTGGCGTGTTTCCATCTGCGAATCTTTGGCCAAACGGAACGAAATCGAGTCATTTCTGAAGCGGATGGTGACTGGCGACGAGAAATGGGTTACATACGACAATGTTAAGCGGAAACTATCATCGTCGATGGCCGGCGCAGCGGCCCAAACCAGGATTGACGGCCAGGAAGGTTTTGCTTTGTATTTAGTGGTATTAGAAGGCTGCTACTATGAAATTGACGTCTTAAAACTTGTGTGAAGCCACCCCAAAAACTTTTTATTTCAATGTAGTTAACCGTTTTGACCAGCACAATTCGTTCATATGGCATAAGCCTACACTTGGTAACATCTCTGAGATTATTTTAATCGACCATAGTGCCGCACACTGTATTAACTTTGTCGTAGGTGGTTCTAGTTTTCAGAATGGTGCTTGTTGTTGCTTTCTTTGCTAGGACAAACTTTATTATTTAAGCGATCACAATTGAAATTGTTATTCAAAGTTCGATAAAATATGATAAATCATAGTTCGAAAATTGCTGGTAAAACGAGTGAAAAAGTTCTAATAAATCGATTTAATCGGTAGTTAAGAAATTAAGGGGCCGAATTGTCAAGTAAATTTTGATTAAGTCTCCAACAATTAATTGGTTTTTAAAAATGTATTTCACATTTTCGAGAAT
This sequence comes from Nephrotoma flavescens, assembly GCA_932526605.1. Taxonomy (NCBI): domain Eukaryota; kingdom Metazoa; phylum Arthropoda; class Insecta; order Diptera; family Tipulidae; genus Nephrotoma; species Nephrotoma flavescens. The sequence goes on from OW052222.1 coordinate 183,279,703, forward strand.
ATATAGAAAAGATCGTTTTTAAAAGCCTGTTACATGTAAACTTAATAATTTAGAATGAAGTATTCTATTATAATTTCTGATTTCGAAAAAGGAAAATCTAAATCTAGAGTATTGCTGCCACCGCCGCGACTTGTGCTAGCCGAACATCTCGCACCATGAATATCATTGGTGACTTTAATGCAAAAACTGGTAGGAGCCCAGATAGTTGCTCACCTATTGGCCGCGCAGCTTGATCAGCTCAGTAACAACAATGGTCAATGCGTTGCGGAACTTGTTAAAATGTAAAACCTAGTCGTATCGAGTACGTCCTGTCAACAAAACCGGAAAATCAAATTTATTATGGCATGGTCTCCTTATAGATCCGCAGATAATGACAGGGATCGTATGCTTTCTATTTTCAAGTACAAACTACCATCCATGTTTAATAAACAAGCAAAAAAGATCGTGCGCAGGTATATCGATGACTAAAAAATGAAGACTTTGTGCAGAGCTACCCGTCAACTGTCACTCAAGTGGAAAAAGGAAACTCGAGAGGATTTTTTGCCACCGCCTGAAATCTTACTAAAGACTTCAATCCAAGATCTACAACCAAAATACGAATTTGAGAGCAGTATGGCAAACTTCTTTCAAAATCTACTAAATCGGTCTGACACATCTGATGGAGATTACATGACCTGGCAGACATATACATCAAACAACTTTGATTTTGCTACAGCACACAAATTTTAGTTCCTAAGCTGTCAAATGAAGGAAGAGAGAGCAGTACTCGATCAACATCTACCCGTAACCGATAAAAATTATAAAAGAATGACTTCATATCATAAGCAGTTCACATCTTTTCAGAGTATAAAAGTGTAGATCTCGAGCAAAATATGTGTATTAGCACAGGAAACATCATACTACGCTCCTGGAGATGTTACTAATTTAATCATTTTATGAAATGGGCAGCACGGCAACATTTAAACCCCGAACGCGTCGAATCTGCCAATCGAAAATGCCAGAGTGGTACTTATTACCAGATCGCTAGAGTTTATGAGCTCCTCACTATTAGCACATTTATTAAAAGACCAAACATCTTCCCAATAAGACCATAATCATGCTAGTTCACTTACTAGTGTCGTAAGAAGAATTCTTGTGGTAAAAGTCAACATCCAGCTGAAAGAATTTGTAGGACAGGCTAGGCTAGAACTTGAAAATAAAATTAAAGAAGTAGACGCCAGAAGCTCAAATGGAATTTTAAAGCCTCTGATATTCGATGGCGGGATCTCATTCGATAACTTCAAACTTCAGTTCGAATTCGCAATGCATCATCGCATATCTAGAATAGTCGACGTTTTGCAAACTGTACCGGCCGCAGAAAAAAAGATACGATTATGTATGTACAATCATTTTAAATTTACTCGATCCCATAACGGAACACTAGCGCTATTTTGAGAAATCATTTCCATTGCAACACAAATTATTTAAAATAAAAAACATAACAGAATTTAAGAAAATACAATAATTTTCAAGTGGCCACACTAAATTTACTCGGTCGTGTATCGGCACAATATCAATCTTTTGAGAAATAATTTAATTAATCTTTGTAATCGGTTCTGGGGCCGAAGCACTCCCAACTCTTTCGCAGTTCGCTTTTTACGTCCTTACCTTACCAGTCGCCTGCCAAACGTGCGGCGGTATTTCCGATTTTCGGAGAACCATCTGCACATTGCATAGCTCCATAGTACTGGCATGGAAGGCCCATGAGTTCTGGCCGAAGGTCATAGTTGTTTGACAGGAGGTCGTATAGTTGTATTCATTTTCATCACAGATCGTAGTTTGATGGTGAAAGTCCCTTTTGCATCCTGCCCATATCAGGATTCGAAATCTATACCTCCCGATCCAAACGCCAAAGCTTTAACCACTGAGCCGTTTGGTCGGAAAATGATCTACAATTGAAAACAAGTAGAACATTTAAGAAAATACAAGCATTTTGACGTTACCGTACAAATAATAATCGATCGTAAATCGAAACACTATCACTCTTTTGAGAAATATTTTCTATTGTAATAAAAATTGACGTTAGCATTTTGGCGTTACCCGCTATACATCCCAAACAATCATACCGCTTTACCAACTTTTTCGTTTATATATTTTTTTTTATTTTTTTTAGATTATAAAATTTACAAAATGGAAATTTTTTTACACTAAGTATGGAAAATAATGTAAATGACCCTCGTTTTCAGCTTCGCAATGATGGGCTCGTTTAGAGCATCTTTCAAAATTTGTGGCTGTAGCGTTCAGATTTCTCCAAAAATGTTGGCCTTGAGTTTGTCTCGAGCTTGTTCACATATACTCGCTGCTTCAAATAACCCCAAAGAAAATAGTCGGGTGCTGACAAATCTGGCTAATTTTGAACTCTCATGTGCGTTGAATGTGGCATAAATTTTTGTGTCGTTTTCGTGCGGCAAATTTTTGTAAATGTGGACCTTAATAGTTTTCACGGAATTATCAATTTTTACAGTTAGTGAATGATTTTGTCGAAATGGCAATATTATTGGTTGAGGCCGGTACTGGTATGTACTTTTATAGCCACTATCACTCAACAAATAATAAATTTGCAATTTTATAGAGGTTTCTAGAACGGAAAACCCACCGGTCGTGTACAGAATCTGGACAGCCTACTATAAAATGTTTAAAAATTTGCCAATGCTGTCGCTTATCACCATTACATTCTATACTATAATTCAGCTTCCGATTAATATGGAGGTACCGTAGGCATTAGTACTTTAATATGGCATCCATTATTTTTCTTAAATAATCTCTGGTAATCGTATTTTTTAAGAGCGAGAAGCAACTTCAGTGTCAAATTAACATGTGATTTAAAAAGAAACCGTCAGATGACCCACCCTATATTATTCCAATTTTTGATAATTTCAAATTGATTTCAAAATTTACCGAAACTTCGTATTCATAATCAGAGAGTTCATGGACAAATAAATATTTCGACAACCTTGCGAACGCGGTTTGGCTATATAAAGTCTAAATAATAACCATATATGAATTTTCCCTCGTTTTACCCCAAGAATTATAAATTTACCGCGGAAAAGACACTTTTCTCTTTTAAATTACCCTAAGCTGATTAATGATCTGACACATCATAAAAAATTCATCAGTGTTAATTTTACTTCACGAAGTTATTTTTTATAATACGACTTCTTATCACAATTCTGGGGAAGCAGAAAAAAACGTCGAATTCAACAAAAAAAAAAAAACTTCTTATCAAATTGTATGAAACGCTGAAATTCATTAAATATTTTTTTTTTATAGTTTATTATTAATTAAAAATTTTTGTTGTTAGTTTATTGTTGATGGATAGTTCACAATTCGACACAATTTTTATTTTTTTTACAAACGAAATACGAGATAACGACGGCATAAAAATAGAAAAAAACGTGCCTCGATAATGTGGTATGTGTATGTGCACATTGTATGTATGCATCAAATTCAAAACCAGTAACCCTATCAACTTTAATAATTTACAACCGCGGTTAATTTTTTTTGTACAGCGCATTTAACCGCGACAGTAATTTTTTTTATGTTGATTTTATAATTTATTCCACTGTCATGCGGTTTTGCTCGCGTATTCTTATACGAAAAAAATAAAATAAAGTTCATTGACCAAATATTTAAGATAAATTGAAAACGCAGATACGTGTTTATATGAGACTGAGTTACGAACTCGCAAACGATAAAAAAACATGTGCTTGAATCACAAAACGCGCAAATTGCTTCAAATGGAATTGAAAATTTATATGAATGGCACTTTTTCTTAATTAAAATAAAATTAACGGCAATTAAGGTGTACGGGTAAGGGGTGCTTTTATTCCTGTCACCGTACTAAATCATTTTATTTTTTTGTCAAGGGTTAATACAAGGTTACGCAATGTTAATTTATTCATTTTTGTGTTTTTCTTAATAATTCATCATCACACCATCCACCCCACATCGCTCAATTTTTTTCTTGTGTCGTCGCGTCAATTCCATTGCGATTTATACGCGCAAGTCGGGCGCGTACTGAAACAAAACAAAAAAAAATCCGTGATTTATATTCATAATCGACTCGACGACGTTTTAATCATCGTTGTTGATAAACAATTGAAATCTAATGACGCTAATTAAAATTTTATGAAGTAGTACACGACGAGTACATCTTTGTTGTATGTGCGGTAATTATAAAATGTAACTATTCACAAGGGTAGTTTATTATGATTGTGATGGGTTTATTATAGGCTTTGTGTACACAAGCATATTGCAGGTCTAATCAATTTCTTTTTCTTTTTGATTATGCTTTATCTTAAAAGTTCATTCAATGTTGAATATAAATAAATTAGCATTTCAATCGGAAAATTGAAATTATGTTTTCGATTTTTCTTTTGTATGCATTGCAGTTTGATTATACAACTTTAAAAATATTTAATTAGTTTATTTACGTTATGCCAGCCATGATTGTTATTATTCAATTGTTTGTGTACGATATTATGATTATTACAGTGTGACACGTGAATCAGTGTACAAGATATTGTAAAAATTGTCAAGAAGCTACAATCAACAATTCCATTTCCAAGCGCGGTTTGATCCTCTTTGAGGACTTCCGGGATATCAAAATTCAACAAAACCGTGATAGGGAATTAAAGTTAGTGATTATAGACTTGGCCTAGTTACAGACACCGAATAAAGCCAATAGTTAGTATTTTACTACATAAAACAACAAATTTTATTTTAGCATACTAATCATTTCAAGTAAAAACAGCTTTCAAGGCTTTGCTTTAAAATTTTATAATGAAAGATCAGCAATGATCATTACACAAACCTTGAACTTGCACCTTCTAAATTTAAACATTCCACCTTACCGTATACCGGCACACTATCATTATTTAGTGGCATCATGATCCGTGTAATAGAAATGATTTAAAACTTAACAGGAAATCAAAATGTATGAATACAAGGTGTTTCTTGTCACAATACTGAATTTACCTGATCGCATACCACTACACGATCGCAATTTAGAGAAATCATTTCGAATTACAATAGAAATGATTTAAAATCAACGGAAAATTCGAAAGTTATTTAAATATACGGAAATATACGAAATTATAACTGCTCATGTCGGGCTATTTCAAATATTTGTATATGGACTGTTCTTTGCAAAACCTTTGGGTGTTTCGTAGATTGTACGACTCATCCCTCTGAGTGTCTATTTTCTGCATTAAGGTTGGAAAATCTCGTTGCTATCGTCACCAAAAATGTTGCCAAAAATTTATTTTATCATTTGCCATCTGGCCGTTGGTAATATTCATTCTTATAGATTTTGTTCACCTGAATCGGTGAATCTCACCAAGCTTGGTGAATCAATTTTGTTATTCCGCATTTTAGGTCTTGCAGGCTTTTCCCGCGAAACTTTCGCTTGGTATGGAGTTGTATCGTCTCAGGTCCTTTAATACAGGGTGGGCCAAAAGTCAGCATGAGGTTTAAAATTTTAATAACTTTTCGTTTTTATATTTTTTTTTCAGATTGTATAAATCACACCTGGAGAATAAATAATGGAAAGATTCACAACTGAACAAAGAACCAGAATTATAGAATTTTATTATTTAAATCAGCGATCAATTATTTTACCGCAAAGAGCATATCGTCGCCATTTTAATGTCAGAATATCGGAAGAAAGAGATTTGCTTCGAACCGATACACCACGTTTAATTCGCACTGCGGAAAATATTGAACGTGTAGAGCAAAGTGTTAACGAAACACCAGAAACATCTACCAGAAGGCGTTCTGCTCAGCTAGGAATGTTTCGTACGTCACTACGGCGCATTTTGAAAAATGATTTACTATTATTCTCATATAAGGTGCAATTGGTGCAAGAATTAAAAACTGGAGATCATCGGCAACGACTAAATTTTGCAGTTAAATTTCAACAGTTGGCCAGAAATGAAATCAACTTTATTGAAAATCTGATTATGAGTGATGAAGCTCATTTTCATTTGAATGGCTTCTGAAAATTCAAGAGCCATGTATGGTGTGGCATTACATCTGCAAATATCACTGGGTCTTACTTCTTCGAAAATGAAGATGGAAGTGCTGTAACCGTAAATGGAGAGCGGTATCGGTTTATGATAAAACATTTTTTACGTCCAGCGCTTGAAAACAGACCTGAGATGTGGTTTCAGCAAGATGGAGCCACTGCCCACACTGCCCGAGACACAATGGCACCTTTAAGGCAAATTTTTGGAGAGAGAATAATTTCCAGAAATAAATTAGCCAGATTTGTCAGCATCCGACTATTTTCTTTGGGGTTATTTGAAGCAGCGAGTATATGTGAACAAGCTCGAGACAAACTCAAGGCCAACATTTTTGGAGAAATCTGAACGCTACAGCCACAAATTTTGAAAGATGCTCTAAACGAGCCCATCATTGCGAAGCTGAAAACGAGGGTCATTTACATTATTTTCCATACTTAGTGTAAAAAAATTTCCATTTTGTAAATTTTATAATCTAAAAAAAATAAAAAAAAATATATAAACGAAAAAGTTGGTAAAGCGGTATGATTGTTTGGGATGTATAGCCAATACAATGCCTTTACACGTAATATAAGATAAATGAGATAAACCCGATTTCAGACATTTCACTGATCGATTAGTTACTAAAGTTGTTGTGAAATATTTAATAAGATGGTTAGACAACCACAATTTATAATTCTAATTTTAGCGAAGGAAAAGTTTGCTTCCAGATGTTCCACTAAAAATGTACCTGATGATGTTTTATCTAAATAGATAAATGTAATTAAATATAAGTCAACAATTTAATTATTTGGTTCAATCGCATTATCTACATAGGTAGATACGAGGGCTGCCGTAAGTGTTTAGAAAATGGTAATACTAGTGTTTTCCGATGCAAATCTCTATGTCAGTCAAAAAGTGTAACCTTTTTTGAGGTTATGTTTTTCAGAAGTCACCTGTCAGTTCACATCGCAACAGTGTTTTTTATTTACATGAAAAATTGAATTCAGTGAAAAAATGGCATTTTCGCGTGAAAATTCCCGTATGATGATTTTTTACGATTTCCGAAAGGGACTAATTCAACAATAGTGCTTCGAATCACTTCATTCGACGTTTGGCGACGAACCACCATCCCTGGCTAGTGTTTATAATTGGTACAATGAATTTAAACGCGAACAACGTTTACTCAAAGACGAGCCTCGTGAAGATCGTCCAAAAACAGCTGTTGTCGATGCTGTGATAAAACTGTGTGAGAAGAGGATCGTCATGTAACTTATCGTGAAATCGAGGCATGCCTAAGCATTAGTAACACCAGCGTACATACTATCTTCGTGTCGATTGGTGCCACCAAATGCTTGAAAAATTCGTTGGAGGTACTTCCAAAAACGTATACAAGATCGTGGCAGGTGACGAGTCTTGGATATATGGGTATGAGCCGGAAGGCTAAGGGCAATCGACTCTTTGGGCCTTCCAATTCGAAGAAAAACCAACAAGTTATGCGAGCTCGAAGCGTTGGGAAACAAATGGTACGAGTAGCGTGTTTCTTCACGAAAACCAGTCATGTGGCTACTGTGGCTCTTGAAAATCAAAATACAGTCAATTCAGCTTGGTATACGACCATTTGTTTGCCCAAGGTTTTCAACAAATTGAGAGAAAATAACTCAAAACGGCGAATCATTTTGCATCACGATAATGCGAACTCACACACATATCACATCAAGCAAGCGAGTATTTGAGCACTCAATGAACGAATTGATGGGTCATCCGCCTTACAGCACCGACTTGGCACCAAATGACTTCTTCCTGTTCCCAACAATCAAAGATGAGATGCGTGGAGAAAGGTTTTTATCACCTGAAGAAGCGATTGAAACGTTCAAAAATCATGTCGGACTGGCAAAAATGTTTCGATAAATGGTTAGAGCGTATAGATCTTAAAGGCAAATATTTTGAAAAGCAATTTTTGATGAAAAATTTTAATTTTTTATTACTTTTTCTAAAAACTTTTACGGCAGCCCTCGTAAGATCATAGGATAACAAGGAAATTTAGTTGCAATTTTTGATAATAATCCTTAAATTAAATAATTAATACTTAAATTAAACATAGATTTATACCGGAAACATACATTTAGAAATGTTGTTCAAATGTTTGCCATCTACTGCAATGTTATGTTTGCCATCTATTGGAATGTTGCCGAAATCTAAAACAAAAAAAAGGGGATAGATGTCCTCAGAACACTTATAAGATTGCAAAACGAAACTATTCGGAAGAATACTTTTGAAAAATCATTTCAAATACAAGATTTTTCACGTTACTATTAATTTACCGTTATACCGTTAATTTGCTCGATCGTATATCGGAACACGTAATCGGAAAGAGTGCTACTTTTGAGAAATAATTTCCATTGCAAGAAAAGATGATTTAGTATTTAAAACTAAACAAAATTTGATAAAATTTGTACACTACAGGCCAAAAGTATTTGGTCGATGATTTTTTTTTTCAATTAAAACAAAGGACTTGCAATACTATTTTCGATGACTAATTTTTTTTACACACCCTGTCTAAATACAGCCATATATACGGATATTTTGTTTTGTTTTAACATTCATTATTCGAGAAATCACCAACATACTGAAAATCGATATATTTTGTTGCGTACAAAAGTGATTTATTTTAGTTATTAAATAAACATCTATGAGTGAACATTAACATAAATAATTTTTTACCGTTTTCTGTGAATTGTGAATATTTAAATTAAATTTACAATTTATTAAAAATTGATTTTGGTATTAAATGTTAATAATTTTATTATTATTACAGAAAGTGCGAACTGGCGATTGAGTTAAGACCAGCCATTGTCATTCTACAGAGAAAGTGGCTTTCGCATGCGGAACTTGGCATAAAACTAGAAATTCCGAAGTCTACCATGCTATATGTACACACTAATGCGGTTTAAAGAAACTGGGTATTACTCATTAAAATATCTGCAGGGCCGAAATAAGGTCACCACCACGAAGGAGGATGAATAAATAGGAATTTTATCCAAGCGTAATAGGAAGAATGACGGAAATAGGAAGAATGACGGAGCGCAAGTGAACAACGCTCGGGAAAATAAATTGTCGTTAACTACAATAAAAAGACGCCTAACAGATCAGGGATTAAATGGAAGAATTGCTGTTAAAAAACTACTTCTTTCGATTATAAACCATAAAAGAAAACTTAGCTGAGCAAAGTACCACCAGAATTGGCAAATGTCACAGTGTAGAAAAGTCCTATGGTCAGACGAATCAAAATTTGCTATTTTAGGATCGAAAAGGTGATTTTACGCTCGACGTCGTTTTCCGGTGAAAAATGCTCCCAGACTGTATGATTCCTACAATAAAACACGGGGGTGGTTCTTTGATGATATGGGGTTGTTTTGGTAACAACCAAGTTGGAGATTTAGTCGAAATTACGGATCGAATGGATCGCTTGGGTTATCTTTCGATTTTGGAGAAACATGCTATACCATCTGGACTAAAACTAATAGGACGAGGGTTTTTGTACCGAAAGTTGAATATAATGAATTGGCCCCACAATCGCCCGATCTTAATCCGATAGAACTTTTGTGGGGTCAGTTAGATCGGGAGCTTCGGAAAACATTGGCGAGAGATTTGTTGCAAAAATTGCTAGACACAGGGAACAAGATTGCATGTCGCACAGAAATTAAAGCATAAAAAGGCCACATCGATAAGCGCGCTATTTAAATATTTGTAAAAATCTGGCCTCTGGCTACATTTTCTACACTTTTTTAAGTGAGTATTTGGTTTACCACTGATGAGCTCCAAATATTCACTGAGAACTAAACTAACTGTTGTTATGCGTTTATAATTCAATTCTACTTTATTACCTCAATAAATCGGGTTTTTATACATAAATATTGCTTACGCATCAAATCATGAATATTATATACAACAAATTACAAAGTGCTGAGGTTACAATTATACAACTTTACAGTAAAGAAATTGCTTATATGGTATAAAATTTGACACTATTGCATGTTAACCCTACGTGGAAACATGTGCTGTTAACCCTCTATGAAGCACCATGTTGAACTTGCTTCGACAATATTACTGTACCTTTTTTGTTTGTATTCTGTAACAAGTAAGCTTTATGAACTGGTAATTAATTAAATTAACTGAAATAAATTAATATGTTTGTTAAAACTATATAAAAAATTGTTTTTGTAATAAAAACCATATCGACCAAATACTTTTGGCCTGTAGTGTATTAACAAAAACATAGAATTGTTTGGAAATTAACACATTTACTCTTGTCCATCGTTGAAAATATTGACAATTTACTTCCAAACTCAGTACTGTGTTGCTGAAACAGTGCAAATTTTGAAAAAAAGTTTCGGCTGAAATGAAGCGCCACCTGCACCTGGTGTACTCAAATTTGCGAAGAAAGTTCAAAAGTCGGGCATGTTTATTGAACATAACAGAAGTGGACCCCGTGCTCGTACAGTGCGTACAACTGAGAATACTTCTGATGTACCCAAAAGTGTACGACTCACCATTACAGTAACAACGCTGCAGAAAATGAAAATATGAACTTCCGCGTTCTCTTTGCGCTGTTGGTGATGTCAATTGGTCCTGTCGATGTTATGCGGGAAATCCAAAAATCATTCAGGCCCTCTCAACATTGCTAGAGTTAATAAAGCCCTAAACTATCGAAAATATACTTAAAAATTGGGTTCACAGGATGAGAGACTCTCAAGCTAGTCGAAGCAGCCACATGAATGATCTTGTCAATCTTGTCTATAAAACGATACAATAATTTAATATTTAAAACTCGACTTGGTGGTTTTTTTCTATTTTAGCTTATATACCACAACATATATAGTTACACCATTCGCCTTATTCTAATTTAAATAAATTAGTTGCTCGACACATGATTTGAAAATTGGAATATTCTTTAAAAATCTACAAATTTTTTGGCCTATCTGTTGACATAGGCCTGGTCTAAACCAAGAACTCAAGTTACTATACAAACGTGGACAAAATTAATGCATATTTTCTTTTCGTAATAAAAAAAATCCTGATGGTCAATTTCAGTGGAATTGCTATCAAATGATTATGATTTAGTAATGAGTATTTACCCTGAATGAGCTTCTGCATTTAGTTCATATTAATTTTTTTCGCAATTTCATGCTCAAAGTTAGATAGCGAAAAAACTGATTTTTGACGAGGAATTTAATTAGCATATAAGTAATGGCATTTAATTCTGATGTGAAGTTATCCCAGTATGCAACCCAAGATAATATTGTTATGATTTCTCCTCAATTCAGCGTGGATTAGTCGATTGCGTTCGGTGTCGATTAACGCGAATTGTCAATAAAGGGTTTAGAGTTTAAGGACATTTGTGAAATAGCGACATCTATACTTAAGCATTAAAAGTAGTTTAATAACACTTTGATAGCAGATTAGCCTATAACAGAACCCGAATCTCTGTCTATAATTTCGAATTTTTAACGCGGTGAACATAGTTAAATATCATCGAAAGATTCGCGATAATTTTAAAGCGAAAGTGAACAGTGCGAAATATTATTAGTGTTACTTAAAGTGAAATAAATTGCATGATTTATTGCAAATTGTGGAAATTAAAATAATAATAAATAATAGTGAAATTTATTATTGTTGTGTTTTAAGTAAGTACATAGTTATATCGAAAATTATTTTAAAGATTATTTTGCGCATTTTCAGAAATATTACGGAAGCGGTTTAAAGTTCGAGAATTGGTGATGCAAATCGTCAAATTTATAGCGATATTCATAACCCAGTAATACGGATCGGATTTGGCAGGGCATTTTCGTAACAATTGCTTACCGCGGTCGAATTGTGAATACTAGAAGATTAGTCTAAAGGATTTGACGGTTACGGGATTAATATGCCAAAGTGCGATTACGTGAAGCAAGGGTCGGTAATAGAAAAAAAAACTAGATGATAAACATAGGGTGGTGGAAATTGGATCAACAAAGTAAAGAGACGTAACAAATTAAAGTCACAGCAGGAAATGAAACAAGATTTGAAACAAGAAATTAAAGAAATCAAAATAAGTAAACAACGAAAAATTCAAGAAGAAAATAAACGAAATGCTTCTGGACGTACGCGTCGAAGTAAAGAAAATATCAGAAGAACTTCATCAGGTGCAATCGGTTGATCAGGATGTTGAGCAGATGTTCCAGAGACTTCTTGAGTAAGGAGGTATGGAACAACTTCGTTCGGGATTTTCAAATGTCATTAAATTTTTAATGGTAGTTTAAATGAAGTGAATGGCATCGCAAGATTAATAGTAGCATCATAAAGGTGGAACAGAAAAGGCAATGCAAACAATTTTCGAAAAAACCGCAGAAGGTACAGTGGGATAATGAAGGCGCTGATCAGAAATATTTTAGTGACCACAAGCGAGAATTATCAGAAGGTCGGAAAAGTTTTTCAAGGGCACTTTAAATATGTCCACCGATTGTATGGAGAGAGAGGCAAAACGGATGCTTTTATTGACGGCATTCGGAATCCAGAGACACGTAGAGCGGTGGTTTTACCACCGAAAGCAACTTTGGTTGGAATCATTGCTTGTGCTTTAATTATTGAGACTGCACAAGCCATCATCAAACAAAAACTTAATTTTTAACGATAATTTGCATTATACCGCTCAAACTTGGGCTTATCACGAGACTAAAAGATAAATTACAAATGCAAACATAAATTATTTTTTATGAATCAAATTGTGATACCACATATTGATTATTGTTCATCTGTTTTGTTTATCATGAAATGAATCGAACGCAAATTACACGACTTCAAAAAAATTCAGGATCGAGTCATGCGAAGTATTTTGAACACATAAAAGACATGATGAAAATATGGAAGCTAATCAAACAGAGAATACAATTTAATGTGATAATAAAATTTTTTCGACGGTCGCTGGGATATAATGGATTAAAGTTGTATAAACCATTCGATAACTATAACGTCAAGAATTAGAGTACGGTCAATTTATGAAATTATTATTTATGAAATTATTACACAAAAAAGTTTATTAAAATAAAATTTAAAAAAATGTATTAAAAATATTTAAGTGAATTATTGAAACATGTTGAATGCAATTGCTCAGTACCAATTTAATATTTGTGTAGTCGAATAAATTTGTCGATTGCGAAAACAGCCGTTTTATGAAAAAAATATTATAAAGAATTATTTACTGTAGGTTGGTTTTTATAAACTCGGTGACACAGTCATTAATAAAACAGCATTAGTGGTCCGGTTTAAATTTAATTTTCGAACCGATATGTGGCTGCTAGCATTTAACTTAAATCGACTTAATTTGAGGTTATTACATTTTATAATAACAAACCAAAAACAAGGCAAATTTTTATTAGAAAAGTTATGAATATTGAAAAATGTGTACTGATTATAGGATTCAAGCTCCACAGGTCGGTTATATTGTATTATTTAGGTATAACCAAATTATAAAATAATAAAGCTAACCTCCAAAATTCAAATATTTTTTGTACTGCATTCCCCTGATACCAACAAAAAAAAAACTTAATTTCGCTTTGTCATTATAGATTTAAATTTTAAAATAATATAAAAGTTTTGAAAGCTTTTTCATGTTATGTGCTTCGACACGGTAATATTATATAGAAAATAAAATATAGACCGCAAAATGTAGGGTTTAGTTTAGTTAGTTTAATGATATAGTGAATTTCTTTGTTTTCGCAATACGTAAATTTTTTTTCTCATTATGTACTCGTATATAAACCGAAAGCATAACGTAGCACACAAAATAAAAAACGTTTGCCATTTATAACCATAAAAATCGAACAAACAAAATCGGCGGATGAAGGATATTATGTATCATATTCGAATATATATGGGATATGATGAGCATACGACATAACATTCTCAATGTTATGGTCAATAAAATACAGTGCTCTTCGATTCGTATCTTTATTTCATTTTTTTTTGTGTTGCTCCTTTTATTTATTCATCTGTAATCAATTGGAAATATTTGATTATGCCGAATTACTTCATCAAATAGTCCTATATAGTTGCGTATACCCCAAACCAGACGCTGCTCTCAGCCCAAAGTAAAATTGGAAAAATGATGAAAAATTATTTTTCTGATTTGAATTGTGAATTGTTTATTTATTCAATAAAATAATAAAATAAATAAAAATAAACTTTTATTTTGGTGAATAATTATTGATTAAGTTAGATGGGTTGTAAATCATAAAACGGGCATAGCAGCTTATTGAGAATACTCACGGATATTTATGACTGAATGGCAGCTAATGAACTAAATTGAGGTGATTGATTTATTGTTTTCGGGTTAGTAGTACTTAAACATAACAATTTCTAATTAAGGGTAAGGTAGTGTGTTGGCGTTGTAGGGCGAAGTTGTATCTTTAACTAGTTTTGTATCTTTGTATTGAAAACGTTACAGTTTATTAATTCCAAGAAATCTAGGATATCTAATAATAGTTTGTAAAGAAGAAATAAAAATAGCTAGAAATTATAAATACTTTTGTCGTTACTACTTAATGTATGAAATATGTGAATCGAAATTTACAAGATTTATGTTAGCAAGACAATAAAGGAGAAAAACAAGCTTGTAATTTAATTTGAAAATATTTCCGGATCAATGAATACCAACAGACTTCCGAAGTTTATAAAAATTTGCATCAACAATTGGACTGTATAAATTGAATAATTGCAAAAATTTAGCTAAAAGAAAATAAATCCAACTGAAAAAATATTAAAAAAAATTGTTTTCAAGAAGTAAAACAAATACATAAATGTAATTTCAATTTAAATATTTTCTTTTTAAATGCTTCCGTTTGTTTTCCTAAGGAAATAACTCAATTTAAATTTAAGACAATGTTTTTTTTTTAATCCCTGCCATCTGTTCTAGGGCCGAAGCACTCCCTGCTCTTTCGCGGTTCATTTTCCCGTCCTGCTTTACGCAGTTACTGCGAAATCAAAGACCGATTTAAGTGACCATCTGCGCATTGCATAGCTCCTTGCCGGCCTATGGTACTGACATGGAAGATGGGTCAGCCCATGAGTTTTGCATTTCGATAGAGGGTAGTAGTTGTGTTCCTTTTAATCACAGATCGTAATCTGTTGATGGAAATTTCCTATTGCATCCTGCCCCTATCGGGATTCGAACCCGTGATCCCTAAGTCGCCCGAAATTTTATACTCGGATGTTTGAAGTTACCTGTTACTTTACCTTTAAAATGAAGTACAGAAAATTTAAAGTCTATCACAAAAATTTCGGTTTCAATTTTACTCCTCTCTTGAAGAAGAAATGAAAAGAAGAAGACAATTTATATAAAGAGCGATTTCTTACACACATCCGCACTGTTTTTTAGATCACAACTTTTTAAAATTTTCACTTCAAAAGTGTAATAAGCCACCTCAAGACACGCATATTTACTTAATTTGTTTATTGCTTAAAATTGTTACTTTATCAAAATTTGAGCAAATTGATCCTTGCAAGAATACTTTTTGTATATATCTTGATGCAATGAAAAGGTGTAAAGTACAGGTGTAAAGTGTCAAAATGAAAGTTTTTATACCGATTAAGCCAAAATTGTGCCAATTCACGAGAAAAATTAGTGCTGATCCAGGAGCCGAAAAAACCTATTTTTAATTTACGTTTATTATAAGCTTCAGTATTAATTGTCAATTTCATAAAACAATACAAATAAAAAATTTCAACTTATAGCTTAAAAATTCTTACGTAAAAAACATATCACATCTAAAATGATGCACTCTCTTTGTTTTGAAGATAGCGATAGTTCTTCTGCACAAAATAAAGTTTTCAATGTAAAACAATTTTGAGTATCAGTTTTAAACAAGCTTTTGTACGTTTATATATAGTCAATATAGTGCGTCAATAGGTCAAGTATTGAAATGCGTGCATTAGTTACTAAACACTTTGAAGATGGCAAAACTCTGTTACGACCATTCTGTCGCTAACAATTTTTCTCAGTTGCCAAAAAATTTCGTTGGTAAAATGATTTGTCATTTTGGTGATTACATCCCCCATCTATGCTAAATATTTGCTACTTGTGTTTGTTATGGGTTTGAGTCTAAGGAGTAGCTCAGATGGCAGTAGCCATCCTGTAACAACTCAAAGAACAATTGTAGAAATGTTGAAACAAGTTCTTCTACTGTTCAGACATAAAAACAAAGATGAAACATTCTGGAACACGGTTTTATTTGCTGATGAAAGCAAATTTAACCTTTTTGGATCAGACGGAAGAAACTACGTATGCAGAAAGCCTAATACGGAGTTAGTCATTAAACATTATCGAAGCACTGTTAAACACGGTAGCGGTCATTGAGCATATTATAAGCTTGTATGTCGTCTTCCGGAGTTTGAAATTTAAAGTTTATCGAAGACATTTTGAACAAAAATATATATTTATACTGAAAATAAATTTGGAGAAAAGTGCTGAAAAGTTAAATATTAAAGATCATTTTTGGTTCGACCAGGACAATGATCCGAAATACAAATCTCGAATTGTTCAAAGTTGGCTCATTTGGGATACTCCTCGTATCACGAAAACACCTGCCCAATCACCGGACATCAATGTTATTGAAAACTTATGGTCTAAACTTGTAAGCGAAATTAGAAAACACGAGATTAATGATGTAGTGGACTTAAAAAACGCATTGTTAGAAGAGTGGAGTAAAATAACTGCAAATGCAAAAAAATAACTGAAAGCGGTTCTAAAACAAAATAGATATCCTACCAAATAATATTAAATTAATTATACAATGTGTAATATTAGTAAGAAACAAATGAATTAATTTTTTATAGAATTTTTAAAACTAAGTACATCATTTTAGATGTGATATGTTTTTACGTACAAATTTTGATTTTTGTTACTATTTTGTTATAAATTGAAATTCTTGAAATTTGTTTTGTTTTATGAAATTAACAATTAATACTGAAGCTTATACCTAATAAATGTAAATTAAAAATAAATTATTATTTTTGATTTTTCGTTATTTACTTTAAAAAAAATTGCTTGAATAATTTTAGCTGTCACCCATTGTACACATACCGTTATATAATATTTGTGTTGAACAAAAAAATAAATAGTTAGGTATGTACTTGCCATTTGAAAAATGTTCGTATCCAGAATTGGTCTAATTCCATTGAACTACAAAGTCAACAGTCTTGAACGATTTCCTAACATAAAGTGTTCTAGAAACCAATGAGCTTGGCAAGTCTGATTGCATATTCTTATCAGATATATCGTTGCATCCAAAAAATATAGTGGCTAAATTTGTGAAATTCTTCTGGATTAGGAAAAATTTAGCCGCCATAATTTTCGGATAGTCAAATTCATTAGTTTGTAGAACACTTGTCAGAAGAAAATCGTTTATTCAACGAACTTTCGCAAAAATGAGCTCGAAGCCGGATGCGAACGCCACATTATAAAATGCTATTAAAATAATTTTAGAACAATCGTAGACAGTGATTCCACTGCACACAAAAGAAGATGAACATGATACTGCTGATGAGAGTACCATTCAATACTTTTTGAAAGGTCCCAGCTTCGATATGAAAAACAATAAAGTCATTTACACAAAAGCATCTTCGGGCTTCGGGAGCGTCCGTTGTGGAGAACTTCTTGAGTTCTCCATAAGTTTCTCTTCGTATGAAAAATAGCTTGGGCCTGATGAGAAGTAAACTTGAAATACTTAGCGATATGCTAACTTTGTGGAAAATTAGGATAATAGCTTTAGAAAAAATAGTGGAAAACTAATTATTGGCGTATCTTAATTGTACTCGTTCGAGATTTTAATTTTTTAACCAAATCAAAATATCAGTATTTTTTTAACTTAAGTAAATAAATAAATTATATGTAATGAATTCCTGTACCAAAAATAGTAAATAATATAATTTTTAATTATGTGCTATTAAATTTTAAGTTTCATTTTAAAACCCCTTTTAAAAAATAACCGATTTAACGAATATCCGATTTTACGAAAGCAAAGTTTTTTGTGCCTTTCGCTAAATCGGATTAGTACTGTATTTATTTTATTTATTGTAAATAAATGCAAAAACATTACGAAAGGTTAATTGAGCTTATAAAAACTGTCAGATATTGTAATGACATGTAAAAAAAAAATCCCAATGAAAATGTCCCTATAGGAAATGCGATATGCGATAATCGCCTTTCATAATAGAAACGCATGCGGCGGATCGAATCCGCAAAATCGCAAAAAATGCGATATACGACCGGTTTCATAATAGGAAGTGCAAAGTTTAGTGGTTCTGAGAACACTTTATGACAGGAAATTGTTCATGCGGTCTTTGTGGTTCAATGGAATTGAACCAATTCTGGGTTAGCACAAATTCATCCACTATATTTTTCAGATGGCAATGTGCAATGCGGTGATTAGACTTGATTACACTTGCAATTTCACTTTTAAATGTAAATTTTTCTACGGTAATTATTCTGAGAAAGCAAATTAACCCGCCTTTTACTTTTAACTTTTTTAAGATAAGTTCAAATTTAATGTTATTTTTTCGGTTCAGTTCAGCCATTTGGTTTATCTATATTAAATTTTTTTCAACCGAAAAAACAACTTTTTTCTAATTATTATTCATTGGTTTCCGAATACACAGTCGTGTACTGCTTAGTGGTTTTTTTGAATTTTTAAAATGAAGCACTTAAAATTGCTCTATGCACTGATGATTTGCTGGCATTAAGCCCAGGTGGTGTTCCGATTTTGTTGGTGGAAAGGGCTGAATTGGACGCTAGCCTATCTATTTTTCTGCTATTTACACCGAACTTACACCGAAATTTACTCAATACTTAAAGTTTTACAATGTGTATTCAAGTGAACAGATAAATTGCGTTTAACACAAACGGTATTCCAAATGTGTAATTAGATTGCTATGTTTAAATTTTTATTCATTACTGTTTTACTGAGTACTAATTTCTCTCTCCTCTCAATAAAAATATATTCTTAGTTTCGCGAGAATTTACAGTAAAATTTACATTTAAAAGTAAAATTGCAAGTGTGCCTAATCAAGTGAAGGGCAGTATACATACCTAGTAGGAATATGCAATCAGAATTGCCAAGTTAGTTGGATTCTAGAACATTTAATTACTAATATTGAATTTGTGGTCACTACACAATTATTATTGAACGGTATACGTATTTCGTTTTTACTATAGTATCTTTTAGGGGCAAGTTTGTTTTTCCTTAATTTATGAATGAAAATTTATGAATATTATATTTCTATGATAAGCACAAAGTTGTACTTAAATTATTTCTGGTTTTCTCTAGAAATCAGGTATTATTTTTATCGTCTTCAGCAGGAACATTTTTTTCCTGTTTTCTCGGCTCCTACACTACAATAGCACTAATTTTTTCCCGTGAACACTAATTTGCACAAACTGGGCTTAATAGGTATGCAAAATTTCATTTAGAAATTCGAACGTTTCATTGCTGTAGTTACACACACCAACTGTGAAATACCACGTCCTAATTGGTTTCAGTTGGATTTTCGTCGGATATAACGAACACCCAAAACGGCTTATAACTTATAATCTGTCGGATAATTTTAGATACTATAGGTTGCCTCAAACGCAACTAGGTACTAAGGAAAATTTATTGGCTGGTAATATGTTAAATGCTTGTTTATTCCAAATTATAGCAATATTAAAAACAACCTAGACAGGCGCAACTTGATCTATTTTTTTATCGGATAATAGTATAGCTACAGCAACAAACCTGAACCTTTCCACGATTGCTTCCTACCACCCAACGATATCTATCATACTTTGGAATGAGTTTGATCATGCTAACACGAACTCGAGAAACCTCGTACCTTTTCAATTTTTGCAAAGGCGACTTTGTGCATTCTGAGTATCTGATATCCTATAATGATTTTAACAATTTAAGAAATTAAACAATTGGTTTATTTAGTTACTAGAAATTCAAAGAAATTGAGGCTTGGCTTTTCAGATCCTACACATTCAGAATCTAAACAAACTAAATTTTTTGCATTACCCACATCGAAATACATGAAACCTGGTAACATTAGAGACCAATACATGTGGGTTCATTAAGTCCTTTACGCCTTACAGGGTATGAAGGCTAGGATATGTAACCATGTAAGTCACCACATATCACGCTATATTATCAGGGGTGTTTCTTCAAGAAGTTGAAGGTGCAAATATTTTTGTCCATTTAATTTATATGACACTATCATTGCAATTTTCTGATGTGAGTGGCAAACAGATTTTCATGCTTCTAACTAATCGCCGCAAGTAAACTGGCCTCATCTGTCCACAATTTTTTTTTGTAGTTTTTGTTCCAAGTCATTGCCAGATTTGAAGCCTTAGTGCTTAATCTCATCAATGAAGAAACTGATTGTGCTGAAAAACTTCTTATCACCATGTTGCCACAACAAGTCTACCACGACTACTTCTTACTAGTTTTTCTAAATGAACTCAAAAATATAATCCTTTATACATAGAGATGACGTTACCAAGACGTTGAAAGTTTGGTTTCGAATGTAAAAATAAGAACTGGCTGTCACCCAGAATAACCTAAAATTTCATAATCCTTTATATTGAATGATGTCATTGGTCGATCAATATGAAGGCGTCGACGGCATTTTATCAAATCATGCTTAAATTCTCAGTTGGAAATTTGATTTACAAACAATTCCGATATTCAAGGTAATTGGTCTAAATGTAGAACAACCAAACGAGTTAAGCTAGTATCTGAAAACAACTAAAAATTGAATATTCGGTAGACAGTTTTATCGCAAGACACGTGTAGTGAGTACCATGAGTACCTATAACATCTCGAATACATTTATGAAAAAAAATTCATTAAATGTAAATGGGGTATTGATCCAAATTTAGTTGTCATGAACGCGAAACGACTGATTTTCATTTAAATAGATTCAATTTTCGGTACTGATTTATTTTTTATTTATCACACTCACAATTCTATGTGAGGTTGTGGAACTACTTGATAACTTCTAAAATTTGAATAATTGTTAAAATTTGATTATTGAAGTTATTGGTGTGTATCCTGCACTGATGCTATTGGCATCTCCACTGAATCGGCGTAAGAAAATTTTATCAGAAATTTGAGTATAACAAAGCATACGCATAAGATGGGTGTTGCACTTGACTAACAAAAGATCAAAAATCAGTTCGAATAAAACTTTTTAAGCAACATTTGGACCGCTTCAAGAAATGTTCCTTCATCCAAGAGGAGTTGTATTGAACAGGATGGCCCGTTCCACACTCTACTTCTTTTGAAGTATACTTCTTACTTCCAAATAAGTCGTAATAGATTTTTTATTGCTACTTTTAAACCTTATTTTATAAGGTGTGTATAGTGCTAATTCACTGATAATTTTTTTGTTCAAAATCCAGGTCGCGCTAAGATGAATTTTACATACAAATTTGACGTAAAATTTAGCTAGCGAAATAACAAAAAAAATATTTAGCTTATGATTTCGCAGATGCGGTACGCAGCTCACGTGAAAAGTTTGTAGTTGTCTAATTCACATATGGACGGCGCTAGTGAAAACTCTACAAGCGTTTTCGTACCAATTTATCTGTCTAGAACAATAAAATTTAGAAAAATTTTGACAGCAAAACGTGAAATATTTTCTTTTTTTAAATGGATGAACAAAATAATTTTCTAGACTATGCAAATTTGGGGTTGTCCGAAGCTTCATGGTGCAGAAGTATTGGTTTACTAAACAGGCTATGGTTAAAAACGTTGAATATTAATTGAATTGCATATTAAATAGTTTTGAACTAGATTTTTGTTTGTTGTAGGACAAATAAAATAAACGTCAAAATTTATCTCTACATAAAATTTTTAGCTTACTAATTTATCTGTAATTTAGTGGAGACTTGTGGAGCCCGTGTTAAAATTTAACTTAGCGCGAGCTGTTTACATACTTAACACGTACTTGTATAACACGGAATAATTTCCTCATATAATGCGACAATCCAGTTTACCCGTTTTTTGGCGTGGGGGGTTGAGCTATCCAAACGTGGACATAATTTATTTACAGCCCAATACGATATCAATTATACAACCACAAGATCAGGGTGTTATTGCAATATTTCAATCATATTACATTTGTGTTACTTTTCAACACATTATAGATCAAATTGGATCTGATACGAATATATCGGTGCCAAAGGCTTGGAAAGAGTTTTCAATTATGAAATGTGTGGACATTGCGTTATCAATCAAAGAGTAGAAGCTTTCCACAGTTAATGCGTGCTGGAAAGCTTTATGGCCCGCTGTCGTACTTGAAGCAAATGTCATACCACCCACTCAAAATGAACTAGTACAGATTTTAGAAATGGCACATTCAATCATTGGAGAAGGATTCGCGGTCACTTACAATGGTAAAGAAAATGACTCAGAAGAAGATTTTAGTGCGCCGACTAAAATATTTACTCTAAAAAGCTTAAAGGAAGGGTTGGAATATGGAAGAAGTTTAGAGTCCTTTATAATTCGTAATGACTAATGACGATTAAAAGAAAAGAAGTGCGCAATTTCAAAGACAATTGGGTGCATGTATAAAGAAATTTTCAAAAAATTGAAAAAGGAATGCCGTCAAACACTTATAACAGACTTTCTCGAAACATGTGAAAGCGAAGGCAGCGACTTCGTTCGTTCGGAGAATATTGAAATGGAAACAATTCGTTTTGAGTGACGAGTATGTGCACCCAGTCCATAGTCATCCACGAGATAGAATTTAACAGACTTCGATGAATAAATTTAGATGTTTCTTTTATTGGGATCACGTTTATGAAAGTAAGACTGACATTATAATTTAGTTAAATTTTTATTTAATTTTTGAAAAGAGACTTTTTTAAAGTTATGAATTTTTGATACGAATTTTAATTAAAATAAAATATTTAAGAAAAACGAAACTTTTATTTTTATTAATTTTTATTATTATGTGTTACACGTTGGAAGCACACGTGTGAAAAAAACATATTTTTGGAACATAACGAATGTTTTCGCATGATGCTCTAGTCTCAGATAACACGGTTTTGGTTAGCACGGCGTTATAGTGGCACGTAATCACCGGGTTATACGAGGGTTACCTGTAACCTCAAAAGAAGTATAGTGTGGAACGGGCCGATAAAAACTTTTGTAACAACTGGAGGTGAAAATTCGTGAAAAAAGACTCGGTTTGAAAACGGAAAAAATTAAACCTGGAAAAGGGTTTAGGGTCTTTAGATTAACCATACGATTTTAGAATGACATCAGTATTGTTTATACTTTATAAGGGCTTAGAAACAAACCCTACTGCCGCTAAATTTACCTATGAATTTCCTAATATTTTAGCTAAATAAACAAATAACAAAAGTCGCAATTAATTCTTTAGAGTTTAATAAGTGTAGTACATAGGAATTGCGGGGTTAGTCCCGTTGACGCGTGTCTTAAATACCCCGATCTATCCTACCTCTAGATCTTAAATATGCAAATGTTCCAAACAACCAACGTTGTATAGACGTTTAGCTTTTAATTCATTTAAGATAGGGGTTTTAAGTTATTTAAATTTACTTAAATCACCGGTAACATTTAAAGTATTTACCGGTATTTAATAATCGAAAAATTCGTTAAACCCGGTATTCGATACATTCGTTTTCGTTAATTTGTGCTGCTGCTTAAACTCAAATACTGCACCGCAATAATGCCATTGTTATTCTCTAACGCCGCCTTTATGCAATTGTCTGCGTTACAGAAGAATTTCCGTCCTTATGGCATGTTACTGTAAAAGTAAAATTGCAATTAGTATTGGTGGAATATGTCATTGGCAAAATCAACGCAAATTCTGAATAATAATTATCTTAATTCACATCATATATTGGGAGGGGCGAGGGGCGGTAAGACCCGATTTGGCGACCGTTCAGTTATTTCTTAGTAACGGAGACCATGATTCAATTGGTGATTTTATTTTCATTTAAGTACACTGCTCCTCAAAAAATTTCGGACACTACATTTTTTCAGGAATTATTTGCCACTGACGGAAGAAGTTCTTGTTTCAACACAACTTTCAACACATCAGATGTACAATGAGCGCCGAAGATTGTTTGCGATTAAAATTAAATTTAATGCAGGGATGAATATCTAATATCGAGTATTTCCTGGCCGAGCTCTGATTACATCTAGTATTCTGGTTGGCATACTATACACCAAGTTTGCAATGTACTCTTAAGGTATCATTTCCCATTCTTCCTGCAGAGCTGATGGCAGTCGATCTAAGTAGGATTAAGGTATACTTCTACAATGACATCTCTTTGCCTTAAACAACACCCTAGCATATCCCACACGTGCTCAGGGGGATTAAGGTCAGGGCTGCGAGTGGGCCAAACAATTCGATCAATTTCCACCTCATCCAAATAATTGTTGACAACGTTTGCCCGGAATTTTTTGACGAGCAGTGTATAGTTTCGAGTTCGGGTGTATTGCAAAGAAATCTGTTCAATACTATCTTAAATAAATAGCACTTTTAAACCTGGTACTTAGGCCGCTAATGGTATGATCAGCACTAAAAACAACACCCTACGAGTATTAAGTCAGTTTTGGTTAGGCCCAAAAAACGTAAAATTTCAAATCATTGTGAATATTTTTGTTCACATTATGAATCGGCAAAAACTTTTTGCAATTAATTTAACAAGGTAAATAATTGCAAGCGTCGCTGCACTTCGCAACAATTACTTTGTAAGCAGAACTCGAGGAAGAAATGTTTTTCACTTGAAAATAATACCTTTTCAAAAAAATTTTAATTAATTATCCTTAGGAGAAATATAAGAGACCGAGATTTATTTTTATTTTGTACAAAAGTTTCTACCACTGAAAAAACACCAGTGCTTCATCACACCATTCTAATTTTGTTTTTAAATTGATTTGAAATTATTTTCCTTTTCTGTAGTTCAAAAGTACTTTTGAAAAATTTACTTTTCTATTAATTGAAAATTTTCCCTATAAGCATAGTTATATATACATATATTTAATTAGGGTAAGTATTTTAATTTATAATATACTTTATAGAAAATAACTTGAAATAAAACGATAAACTTTTTATTTTGCAAGACGTACAACAAAAACAAGCTTTTAATTATTATGTTAAGTATAACTTGTATGCCAGTATATTATTCTAGATAAATACCCCACAAACAACTCCCTCCATCATATTATAACGCGCACACGGTATGTGTGTGTGTGTAGTACAGATAAATTTCGAAAGATGTGTATTTTCCACGAATTAAATTTTTATATTTTCTGTCGAAACCATAAACTGAGCACAACACATTAGTCTTGAATTAATCGAATTGGAGCACTATATATACGAGTAAAGTTTAGAAATATACGGGCATATTGGTTCATGGTTTTGTGATAAAAACATTAAATTGGAGCGCATAGTGTTAATATAAAATAATGTTTAACTGTAATCCAGCCTGATGATGAATCACTTCACTATATACCAGTTCGATTCAAAACCTTTTTTTTAATTGATAAAGTAACCAGAGAGCGGGACAATTATCATCCGGCACACAGCACTAGTAACAACACGTTTATATACAAATAGCATAGGTCGGTCCCATGGGGCTAATATGTATTATGTTATTTATCACATTATAAATATTTTATTTGGCAAATATATATTACATATATAGTGTTGGATATTTTGTTTGCTGGTGCGGTATACAACAACAAATATACAGTTGACTGGAGAGGCTAAAAACCCACCCACACGCACATATAATACGGGTTACATTTGTGCTGCTGGATTACATATTATCGATTTCATATTATATACAAAACCAACAAGTATTATAAATTATGAAACTTTTAGTGATAATTTGGTAAGTGTAATGAACTATATATACCGAGTGTTCCATTTAAAACGAAACTCGCAGAACAAGTTAAAAAAAATATTTTGCAATAACTCCCAAATACTTCAATTTAATTTTTTCAATTAATTTCATATAACTAAGAAACCGTTTGACCCATTTCTGAAATGGATTCTTTGGAGCTGAAGAAAATGAGGGGATTTTTTTTTCGAAAAATTAAACGTTTTGGAAATTGTTCAAGATGTTTTGTTTTAAATGGAACACTCTTTAAATAAAACATCTATTAGGGTTTTGTTTTAATGATCAAGGTGAGATTGAAAATTTTATTTCTTTTTCAAGGTTGCTATTAAGAGTTTAGTTACAATAAATTGGGGTTTTCGTATTAAAAGGGTTTTATTTATTTACGTTACACATACTACAATATTATAAAAAAAGTCCATAAACTGTTTCCATATTGTAATATTTTTAGAAGATGAGAGGTTCAATGCTTAGTTGGAAAATCTTTGGGCAGCAATTAGAAACATTGGAAAACTCATAAAAAAAATTTAATTCATATTTACTTATATCGTTATGTGTTCAAATAGCGCTAATGCTGCATGTGAGTAAACCTTTTTAAGAAAATTTTGTATAATCTTCTAATCAAGAAAACTAAGGTCTGTTCAAATAAATCTTCCATTAGAATGAGTTCAATTTTAAAACTTCTATTAAAATTAAGGACTCACATAATAAGTTTCTGACATTTACAGACGTACAAACGAACCATTTCATCATTTTGTAATTATTATAGTATTGCAACGGTCGGTTCCTGCAAACTCAGGAACACCGCGCATAGCATTGCAGAGTATTTTCTTATTTTAGGAATATACCTTACAATGCGTTCCACAAACGAATTGCCAGCGACACGCTGATCACAGCAATTCGTTTGAAACAATATTTCCAAAATAATTAATTATTGTTTTTTTTTTCTTTTACATTACAACTAAAAATAAAACTTCAATAGAGTTAACATCTTGAACGCAGAACGTAAAGGACACAGGAAGCAGATCCAGAATTTCTTCAAAGTTTTAAATTTTATTAACAAACATATGTTAAACAACAAGCTAATAAACAATATTATATAGTATAGAATTAAAATATTAGTTTTATAATTAAACGCAACTTATTGGGAGTTATAAAGTGGATTACTCATTATCAAATTGCCCAAGCAAGACTTCCATAGAAATATACTCCTTATTGGTGACCCTTATTGGTTTCTACCATTTTTATAAAATAAAAGTTAAATTAGTGTGTTTCAAGCCGCAATATAAAGAGACAGCGTTGCATTTCAGCTTTTCCCGTAGCATACGTAATTATTAGTACATAAAAATTCCCCCAACAGCGACCAGTCTGCATCAGTCAAAAACGCGCTGTGATTTATTTATTTTATTTTTTCGGGCGTTTCATATTTGCGTTTTTTATTTTTAAAGCGTTTCAGCATTTGCAAATACAATAATACTTGTGTCCGTCGTATAAGATACACAAGTAAACCAGCACACACAGTTTAGTGATTTTGACACGAAAATCAAAGCAAAATATGTCGGACAACGAGTCCGAACCCGGTTCCAGCGGCATCACGCAGCAACCTCAACAATCAAGCAAGACTAGGGCACAAGCACAAGCGGCAGCAACAACAGGCCACATCATCAAACTACCAGCATTTTGGGAGACGAGTCCTAAATACCGGTTTTTGTCAGCAGAACGCATCACTAGTGATAAAAGAAAGTTTGCTTACGTAGTCGCATCGCTCTCGGAAACGCAAGCGGTCAAAATAAATTTTATTTTGCAAGATCGCCGATAGAAAATAAGTGCGAGGCGGTTAAACGAGCACTTATGGAGCGTTACGCAATATCCGAGGAGCGTAAATTGGAGACAATTCTCAGCAAAGTTGAGATGGGTGACCAGCGTCCTTCCGATTTCCTGCATCAAATTCAATCGCAGAACGGGAATTTTCACCTAAAAACAGCTATGGATCAGGCAACTACCTGATTTCATACACTAGTTCCACAGCAAGACAAGCAAGAGGAAGCTGTTGTTTGCATAGCAGATAAATAACACGAATTAGTTTGTAGTAAACAAAATCGTGTAAATGCATTACAGCAAAATTCTTTTCAGCAACCAACATACATTTGTCTGTTCCAATAACACAAATTTGGAACAGAGTCTTAGTAAAGAAATCGACAGGCTGGACAAACTGGAACATAGTACAAAATTTCGTAGCACGCAAAATACACACAGCAAGTCTCCTAGGAGAAAAAGTTTTTCTCCAGGTAGACAACAACATTACCGCCCGACAACAAGCAATCAAAGCACTAGTCTTACAATTCACGCCATGACAGTATACGTGGACACACCAACTCTACTTAATTTTACAAGCAGCAAGGGTTACGGAGCTCTCTTAAAGAAGTATACTTCTTTAACAGCTCCACCGAATTACAATTTACCGGTAAGACATAACATCGTCCATCACATTGTGACGAACGGACACTTACCTTTTTTTCGACCTCGTCGACTCGACTCAATTCGGCATAAATCAGCTTTCCTAGAATTCCAACACATGGTAGACCTAGGAATCTGCAAGCCCTCTTCTTCTCCTGTATCATGTCTACTCCACATGGTAAAGAAGAAGAATAACGGCTGGAAACCATGTGGGGACTATAGACGGCTCAACGCGGTCACAGTTCGTGACCGCTACTCCATTCCCCACATTCAAAACTTTTCCATGCAACTACATGGATACAAAATTTTCTCCGAAATCGATCTCGTCAGAGCATATCATCTAATTCCAATTGCTCCCGACGCCATTCACAAAACAGCAATTACTACTCACAAGACGAAAAGCAGCACTTTGAGCATTTGGAACAACCCTTTCAAAAGTTTTCAAATTTTGCGATTTCCCAGCCACGCAAACTATCAAGCAAATTCAACAATTTATCGGCATGAGTAACTACTATCACCGATTTATTCCAGAGCTAGCGAAAACTCTTGCCCCAATCCACACGCATTTGGCAGAGCTCCTTAAAAACCAAAAACACCTCAACACTGTTCTTGTACTGAAGAATGTCAAGCGGCATTCCTTCAGCTCAATAATAAGTTACAGGAAATAACACTACTAGTGAATCCGTTAGCTAATGCAAAATATAGCATTATTACGGATGCGTAAGGTACAGCAACAGGTGCGGTCCTGCAGCAACTTAACGGCAAGACCTGGGAAACTTCGGTTTTTCTCCAAGAAACTCACAGATGCGGAAAGGAAATATTCTGCATTCGATCGTGAGTTACTTGCAATTTATCAAGCTATTAAGAATTTTCGTTACTTTGTGGAAGATCGTGAATTTACCATTTACACCGACACCAATTTGCCAAGACGAACTTCCCTTGGCTGGAAAGCCTTACACAATCGTTACTATCACGGAGCAACACGCTCGTGATACAAAACTTACAGACATACTCTCGAGTTCTTCCACTCGTCGTACAGCTAAGTAGAAATTGAAGGGATTGCCACTTAACGACTTAACAGTTTACTTTGAAACATCTACAGGCAGCAATCGTCCGTACATTCCGGAGACATTACGTCGAACCATCTTCGACACTCTCCACAATGTTTCACATCCAAGTGTTTGAGCTACACGCAAGCTCGTCTCAGCAAAATATTTTTGGCCCAACATGAATCACGATGTTACCCTTTGGGCAAAGTCTTGTTTATCTTGCCAATAATCAAAGATTTATCGTCACACTAAATCGCCTCACGAGAATTTCAAAATTCCGTCAAGTGAATTTGAGCATATCCATCTAGATATCGTGGGGCCACTCCCACCATCTAATGGATACACACATTTACTCACCTGCGTAGAAAAATACAAATTTAGATTCGGCGTTCTAAGTACAATCACTACTGACCAAGGCACTCAATTCGAATCAAAACTCTTTTCTGATCTTATGCGACTTTTAGGCTCACACAGGATTCGAACCAATGCCCATCACCCGTAAGCAAACGGTATGGTTGAGCGCTTTCACCGCCAACTCAAAGCTGCTCTTAAAGCAAGAGCAAACACCGTTAACTGGAGTTCGGAGGTACCGATAGTTCTATTGGGAATCCGAGCAACAGTCAAAGATGAAATGCAATGCATACCAGCAGAACTGGTGTACGGTCAAACAACTTCCTGGGAAATTTTTTGTGGAACATCCACTTACACCCCAAATTAAGGCTGACACAGTGGTAAAGCAATTAAGGTCCACTATGAACAATCTCATACCAACGGACATTCGTAAAACTAAACAAAACAACATTTTCGTACCCAAATCACTGCAAACTTGTGATTTCGTTTTCGTTCGTACTGACAAAGTCCGAACAGGTTTCGCTACACCATACGAAGGCCCATTCAAAGTGGTACGAAGAGTTCGTAAACACTTTGTAATTCAAATCAAAGATAAACTCTTTAATATCTCAATTGACAGACTCAAACCAGTCAACGGGATAATGAATACACCTGAGTACATA
The DNA here is from genome assembly GCA_932526605.1 of Nephrotoma flavescens. Lineage (NCBI taxonomy): Eukaryota > Metazoa > Arthropoda > Insecta > Diptera > Tipulidae > Nephrotoma > Nephrotoma flavescens. The sequence goes on from OW052222.1 coordinate 183,310,211, forward strand.
TTTTGTTCGAAAACTGAGACTTGAGAGTTGGGAGTTTTGCTGCTATTTCACTAACCTACTAGATGTTCAAAATTAAAATTATTGTTGATTGATGGAAATAATAATAAAATTTTACATTTACATCTAGCGTGCTGTTGAAACAACAAAAAAACTCCCAGCTCTCTAGTCGCGGTTTTCGAACAAAATTCGTATACTGATCATTCGTCAGGAATCAAGAAAATCGTTCGATTTGCCAACAACAGTTCACACATTGAGGCACTCCACCAGCATATCTGACGTTAGATCTTACAGAGGTGCAGACATGGACAGCGATCATATGCTTGTCATATTTAAATATAAGTGCAAACTGTCATCTACGTTTAACAGACAAGCACAAAAGACCGTTCGATGGAATATCAATGCTCTAATAGACCAAGCGTCATTGCAGAGTTACCAATCAGCTGTCACTAACTATTTAGAGCGGCCCAGCAACAACGAAGAAGCTCCCTCTAACATCGAGGAGCAGTGGCACGCTATACAGTCAGCCATAACCACCGCGGCGCAAAATACCATCGGAAGAAGACCTCCGAGAGCCCGCAATGATTGGTTCGATGACCAATGCCGTAGGGTCGTCGAAAATAAACGAACGCTTCGTGAAAAATGGTTGGCTCGCAACACTAGAAGCACTCTAGCAGAATATCTCCGCGCTAGGAAAGCCACGACTAAATACCTTCGACAAAAAAAACGCGAACATATGAGACTATGCATCGAAAACATCAGCTTCCAAGCGGAACTAGGAAACTCAAGGGACTGTTTTGCCAACGCCAGGAATCTCACTAAAGACTTCCACCCAAGAAGTACAGCCATCAAAGACGGGAATGGAGAGTTGAGAACAAACGTGGCTGATGTTCTCTCAGTATGGCAAACCTACTTTCAAAATCTGCTAAATCGGAATGACGACGTGACCCCCATTAGAGCAATAGCTCCTCCAGGTGACGAGGTCTTTGTCGAATATCCCACAGTGGAGGAAGTAGACGCAGCTATTAGTCGATTGAAAAACGGAAAGGCACCCGGTCTCGATGGAATCCCCGCAGAATTGATTAAACTCGGAGGCGCTACTCTTGCAACAAGTCTATACGACCTCGTCGTCTGTATTTGGGACCAAGAAGAGCTGCCTAAGAATTGGAAGACCGCGCTCATATGTCCGCTGCATAAAAAAGGCGACCGTCTCAAATGTGAAAACTATCGTGGCATAGCTTTATTGAACGCTGCTTACAAAGTGTTGGCTAATGTTGTACTTGCCAGACTCATCCCTTTCGCCGAAAACATCATTGGCGACTATCAATGTGGTTTTCGACCCAACCGATCAACCACGGACCAGTGTTTTACCATGAGGATGATCTTGGAAAAATGTTGGGAGTACAACATAACCATACATCAACTATATATAGACTTCCGGCAGGCATATGACAGTATAAACCGCGACAACCTATGGGCCGCGCTCATATGCCTAGGAATCCCAGAGAAACTCGTTTCGCTGTGTAAATTAACAACGTCTGGGTCTGTATGTAGAATCGTAATTGAAGGAACTGTGTCAGACTCCTTTGAAATAACATCTGGTGTTCGACAAGGTGATGCACTCGCGCCTTTGCTGTTCAATTGGGCGCTTGAGTACGTAGTGAGAAAAAGCAACATCGAAACTTCGCGCTGTATATTTAATAAATCCGGCCAAATTCTTGGATATGCAGATGATATCGTGCTTCTTGGCCGAAGACCAAGCGATATCAAAGACAGTTTCATACCGCTCGATCGCTGCGCAAGAAGACTTGGTTTGGAGGTGAACAGCAGTAAAACCAAATATCTAACAACGCCCAGGAACATCTCTAGTGCAAATCTCGGAATTGGCGACCACAATTTTGATGGTGTCGAAAACTTTAAATACCTCGGGTCAGTTATAACATCACTGAATGAAATCCAGGCAGAAATAAAAGCCCGAATCGCTGCCGGACAACGAGTTTTCTACGCCCAATCAAGATTATTGCGTTCGAAACATCTATCGCAGTCGTGCAAGCTCGCACTTTATAAAGCACTAATAAGACCTGTGCTGACTTTCGGAAGCGAGAGCTGGACCATGACCTCTAACGATTGTAGATTGTTATCTACATTCGAAAGGAAGGTCATACGTTCAATTTTTGGTCCAATTAAATTTGCGAACAACGAATATCGGATTCGTATGAATCACGAAATAAAGCAACTCCTCGGAGGCAGCGATATCATCGGATTCATTAAATCCAATCGAGTGAGATGGCTCGGCCACGTTGCAAGGTCCCCACAACAACGGATGATATATAAAGTGTTTCACCAACAACCAGCCGGAGTACGTCGTAGAGGAAGACCCCGACTACGCTGGCGTGACGACATTGAACAAGATCTGCAAGCATTAGGATGTCGAAACTGGAGGACGAGAGCAATGGATCGGGATGGATGGAGGGCCATTGTGCGGGCGGCGAAATCCCTTCATGGGATGTGAAAGCCAGAGAGAGAGAGAGAGAGTTCACACATTCGAATGATTCCTTCTCAGCAAGCAAAATTTCTAGTTTTCATTTCTTTCAAAGGATGGAAACTATCACTATCAGCGATCTCAACACACGACAGATACGAGGAGTTGATCAAGCAAATCGAAATGGAGCTAGATACTACGGTTCTAGAATCGGAACTAGGATCTGCTCCATCAACGTCGAAGCAAGAAAAAAGGATTCAATCAAAATCGGTGGCAACGCAAACAACACCGACGACGCTACCATCTAATAACTCGAAAGCAACACGTCTTTTGGAGTTACGAATTCTCAGGCTGGAAAGACGCATGAGCGTTCTCCAATCCGCAAAAAATTGGAAGCAAACAAGCAATTCAATGGCATTTTAGAAGGGTTTCTTATACACAAATTAATTTTGATAAACATACTAATAAGCAGTTATGTAAAATTATTCATCGTCTTTGGGTAAATCAAAAATAATAGCAAAATACTGCCCAAGAATGGGAAGGGTAGTTTGTCATGAACTTATTACTGAATAAAATTCTTTGGTAAACGGTTCTGTCTAATCATTGGTTGTATGTGAGGTACAGATAAAAAATTCAGAATAAATTTAACCATTAAAAGCATCGAAATTTTCTAAAAACTATCGAGTGTCCCATAGTGAAAACTATCGATAATCGGTGATTTTTTATCGGTCTGAATTTCTGTTTTTTTGGCTGTTGACCTTGACATCGGTCTCATGTTCAGCTTCATAATATTTTCAATCATTGCAGCCCCTACATTTCCAATTTCAGACCACTGTGACCGTATTTTTATATTAACAGAATAACTAAACATAACGGAAGAGGCTATAATACTGACAAAGGTGGCATTACTGACATACATTGCCTATTTTTCAGTTTTAAGATATTGACTCAATAGACGTACCACCAAAGGATTGTCATTATATTTTTGAACGAAAATATATCGAATTTTAATAACCCTAAAATTATTGCTTTGCTCATAATAATTTAAGTAAATTTTGATCATTTGTACATAACTGCAAACAATTTTAGTTTCGGAATATTCAATATTGATTGGACGTATATAGTCGATTTATGTAAAACTGACTAATTATAAATATTTAGCAATTGTGTTCTGTTAATTAAAATCATTTAAATTTGTTATTATTGCCCACAACTATGTACGAATTTTAAAAATTGTTCAAAACTAGAATTAAAACTGAATAATTTAAGCATTTTCTTTGTGCATATACGAAAATCAGCTTATGCTCTAAATGTTACTAACATACATTATGCTCGTATCGATGTGGTTTGTAAATAGTTTTAAATAATAAAAACAAATCTCCCGACGTTGTTGCAATCTGGTGGATGATAACGAGTACCAATTACAACTTGCATGCCTCATCAGGGATGATAATGTCGATACTATAATACTTTTATCGGTACTTTAGCTGGATGTAAGCGAAGTGTAGTCTTTGATCTTTTCAAGCATTTTTTAGTACTTTTGAGAAAATAAAAAAAAATATCGAGTATCGATGAGACAACTTTCGTAGAAGAAATCTGAAGACTGAAAAATAACAATTATGCAATGCATTGGCTTTCATCTAGAAATCAGGATGTTCAATAGCTCTAATACGAAGATATTTAATCTGTTTTATGATTCATTAAAGCCAAGTGAAAAATTTTGTAAATGTCCTATGCGAAATGCAACTCTACAATATGGAACTACTTGATATAACAAAGCATTAAGTAGTTTTTTATTGGTTTCTAGTTCTAGTTTTTTTTTATAGGACACTTGGTTTAATTTTTAGGAAAGAAGTTTTTAGATGGTCTCGATTTGTTTATTTTTCCCCATTTCGCTAAAAGGTCGTTTGTTAAAATGGCACAAAAAATGCCTATTATATAAAAAAAATAGGATGTTTAACTTTGGAAATAGGGCAGCACATACAGTGTCAATACAAAATGGTGAAAATACTCAATTCAAATTTACATAACTTAAATTAGACGCAAAGCCCTCTAACAGATTTGCTCTAGCCTAAACGGTTAATTATATTCTCTCTTACCAAAGCAGAATTAAACAGAAAAATCATAAAATGTCTACTCTTCTCAGTAATCACTAAACAAACAGAAATTTCTAATATTTTTGCATTGTTATTTTAAAACCAATTCTTAGATTTAACGTTAAATTTAAATTTCTCGTGAAACTCAAAACGCCATCCTTATTGTGTCTGCAACAGAGAATAACCGTAACCTGGGCCATATATTTGATAAACTTTAAATGCAGATAACTAAAATTTGTAAACAACTCAGGTGAAGCGATGGGGGTAAACGGATCTAATTAAACGATTGCCGTGGTAGGTGAGGGCCAAGAAGCCGAAAAATGCAATTAAATTTCTCAAGTAAAATCGAGCATTACGATTGGCTTGGCATAATGCTTTTCTTGAAAAAAAATCAATAACAGCACCAGGGGCACTCAACTTTGATTTAAGTTGCTGTTAATAAAAACAGCAAGTCAACCTAATCTCTACTGTGCAAGAATCTTTTAATTAAAATTAAGACTAGGCTCTTGTAAAATTCTGTTTTGTTGAGTCTAATGGAAAACTTAATTCAATTTGCCTTAAAATTTTCTTGTATTAATGTAGTTCTTGTATTTTCTTGAAATATTGGTGGATCCGGTAAAGATGCAGGGATTATTTTTAAGATAAATTCAGTACTCTGTTTTTCAAAAATTCAGTACTTTTGATTTCTTGCCAATATCATGGAAGAATGTAATTGTTGTGGCCAACACTCAATTTTCTTTTACGGCAAATGTGCATAGGTCTCGAATACACCACACTTAAGGGGACATAGCACCTTCAAATTTTCAAAAAATCGAAATTATTTTTATGCTAGAATATGTTAGAATGAACGTTTAAAAACTTGATTTTAATTATATCATGAAACAAGAAAATCTCAAATCAAAATTATATTTATATTTTTCTTTTATTTATTGCGAAGCGCGCCTTATTTAAATTTCAATTTTTTGAGTTACAACTAATTGGGGGGGGGGGGGGGGCGGTGTACAAAGGGCCATTTAATGATGAAAAAAAAACCCGATTTTTTAGACGTTTCTGAAAGCAGTTTTGTTGCATGCCGCGAATTTTCAGTGTTTTTGGAAAACCCTTGTAGCAGACGACAGTGTGCTAAAAAAAATCTAAACAATTTTTTTTTTATATACTTTCAGTTAAATAAAATGTCAATGGAAAGTTTCATTAAGATATCACTTTTTATTCCAAAAAAACATCTTTGAAAACTTTTTTTTTCAATTTTGAAGGTGCTATGTCCCCCCTTAATTTATAAAGCAAAAAATTCAACCTACCAGATTTGTGATAAAAATTGTGACAAGGCAATTTTTATCACAAATTTCTTTGAAAAACGGTTTTTGCAAAAAATCGCCATTTGCGCTTAAATTTTGGAAACCCGATCTAGGCTGGCTGATATTGTTGCTAATGTAATTTAAAAACTTTTAGTTTATAATCGTTTTTGTAGTAAATGATAAACTTTTCAAAATATTTGCAGAAAACGAAAAAGATCCTATGGAAGCTGCCACTTTTGATGAACCAATTTCGGTCAAAAATCATTGGAATATTCCAACTTATGAAAAAATCTTGAGAGGGTACATCCATTTAGCATGCACGACACCACGTACATATGCACGCGCACAGAATTTTTTTAAAAACTGTTTTTTTTTTACTTCGACGATTTAGCGGATAGTAAATCTGCAAAAATCTCGAGGTCATAATTTTTCATGATTACTATACTTACTTTTACTAAGTAAAAGAAAGTCAAATCATCGTCCCGACTAATTTTATGAATATCGCATTTTGAGCGTTTAGTGCCCCTGGTAAAATTACTGACGGCTTTAACCAATCTCGCATAAAGCTCCTTTTTTAGGTCCTTCGGTTTATTCATCCCATAGGTAGCTGGATCTATAAAAACGTATTACCAGTCGTATGATGGCGACTTATCTTAAAGCCGATTTGACGAGACGAAATAAATTTTCGTCAGAAGGCTTTACAATTTTTTTTATAAATATTTTAAAACTAAAAATAATGTGCAATTGTTTAGTCTGAGCATCCAATCTTCTAGAAATTAATTGTATCACGTTAGTAATGATTTTATTATCACGTATCTTCACTTAGATTTAGATAGATAGATAGATTATTCCGAACCGAAATGCCTGCTTTTATATTTTCAATTTTTTCCCTGTAAAATGGAAGGATTTTGAACGATTCACCAATTTAGGAAGAAAATCGATCTTAAGAAGCATGCAAACATTTGTTAAAATGATCAAAGCGGAGCTAGAAAAGAATTCGAATCATTTTCAGGAAATGTTCACCAATTTCAAGAATAAAACCACTAATCGATTAAATAATCTGATGTTTGAGAAATGTTACATAAATAACATAGAGAGGTTGCTCTACATTGAGCTACATTGAGAGGTATTATGAAAAATGTATAGTTTTCTGCTCCCGAGTATTTGTAATTCGGGTTTTAGTATTATTGTAGTATTAGATTCAATTGATTTCTTGATTCTCAAACTAAAAATATAATTTTAAAATACTGATGGGTTTGGTTGGGATTGGGATTCCGATAAAAATTTTGAACGAAGCTCTTGTATTTTTTCTTGCTGTCCGAAAGTTGCATATCTCGAATTTCATCGGAAATCTAACCTGGGGCGGTATGTTGTACCATCACTTCGAATCGAAAAAAGTCGAAATTCGAAAAAAGTCGAATCGAAAAAGTGAAAGTTGTATCATTTTTGCTTTTCGAAAATGATACAACATACCGCCATTCGACTTTTTTCGATTCGAAGTGATGGTACAACATACCGCCCCTGATTTAGGTCGAAATTCTGAAATCTATCAATTAGATTAGAATTGAGATTTGAATAAGAAGTAGTTTCCTACTGGAAACTAGCCTCTTAATAAGATAGACGCCCATTTTTATCATATAGAATGAAATAAATCGGTTTATGATAAAACTATTAGAAATTAGAAATGTTTTCCGTTTCTGACTCTAAAACTAGCACGTTAAAATGTTTTTCTACAGAGAAAAATTTACAAAAATCTATCGTGTAGAATACAGTTTATAAATTGTTCAATCATTGTAGCCATACAAAATATTTTCTGACCACTGTGACCGTACCTACTAAGAAAACAACCGAACATAATAATTATCTGTGATAGATCTACCTTTCGAAACCTTCGTCTAAAATTCTTATTAGAATTATTATTTCTTATTATTATATAAACCAAGTTTCATTATAATTGGTTCAGAAATGGTAAACCACTGAGCATGAATACCAAAGAGAAGGCAGCAATCGATCCTAGACTATCAACCAAAGTGCATACTAGATATAACAAATTAATTAAACGATTAAACCGAAGTTCATCAACGATGATTAGAAAATGAAATGAGGAGCTCCTATATGCATGGTCAAATTTTAGAATTTAATCTAAAATACATGAAAACTACAAATCTGATTCGACGAAGCTGAAATCATCATCATTCAGACAGCACGGAATTCATGGCCTGCATCGAAAAATTTCATACTTTCGTTCAAAATACGATTGAGAACCTCGATTCAACACTACAAACCAAATTTAATCTTAACACTGTAATGGCCGCTCACACAGCATGTGTGTGATATCCGGAACAACAGTTAGTGGACGATCACAAACATGTGTGTGATGCTATCGCCGACTGTTTTAATGTCGGTTAAGCAACTTAATCATTGGAATATTGTGTCAAAACAATCAATTTTTAAATTTGAATTTAAGAAGTAAGTAACTATGTCATTGTTTTATCCAGATTTTGTCCAGTTTTACTCCTCAAATTTGAACCAAAATTACCAAAAGCGGATTTAAAGAAGTTAGTTTTGTAATTTTTTTTTCGTACCCCTTAAAAAGTGTACCACTGAAACTCTTTAAAAACACTCAACGAAATAAGAGAAATTTGAGCCAGCACCAACATAAAGGACTTTAGAAAAATGAGTGATGGTGTTAAATATCTATATAAATATTGTATAAATATTGTACAAAACAGTCTAAAATGACAATTTAAATAAATATTTTATTAGTTAAGTTACCATACTTATTACGTGGATGAAATTTGCCCACCAAATAACTAGATTCGTCCACCTATGTACAGAAAAATCAAAGTTTATGAAAACAAAGAGGCCATATAAGTTCTCACAATATATCTATCACAAAAAGTAGAAAATTCACTCTTCCCCATCTTTAACCTCAAGGGAACTTGATACACAACCCTTACAAAAATGAGAACTTCTTCAAAAGTTTCTTTCTTGGCAGTTTGGTTTCGTACCAAGGTTGCAACGACCAATCGGCTTGGCGAATTATATCACCAAATCAAAAACTTCTGGAAATTCTCATTATGTGTGTCTATTAAGCCCACACTAATATAATTAGGAAGTTTGGAAATCGCCTGTACTAATGAATGTAAATGTCATTAAAAATAATATTTTGTTATAAAAAGCCGAAAAAAATTAAGAAAATTCTTTATAAATTAGCATTCATGGCTAGGAGATGCAAAGCAAATCCAAACATGTTTTTGATATTGGCGGCAATTAAAAATTACTCTAAAAAACTGTATCCATCTATCAGCTGTTGTTGTATTAGTGAATAAGCATACTCTGAATATGGATCTAGTAGAAAAATGAAGCACGTTGCCATACTTCCACAAATTTTCCATTTGACGAAAAAACTTGGTCGTGAATTCAAACTTTGTTTATGTAACGAACTTAATTTAGAAGTATTTGGAAGCGAACGAACTTAATTTAGGGGTAATTGGAAGTAAATAGTTTTCTTAAAGTAAAAAAACGAAAAATAAGTATTTTATGTCCAAAAGAAGTGTTAATGGTCACTTTAGATATCCGATTTGTGAAAGTGGGCCTTTCGTTCATTATTGCGTGTTGCATGTCTGTTTAAAAGTGAGGAATAATAATCCCTACATATTTCGTGGACGATGTATAACCTACCAATATAGCTCGCCGAAGTCGCTGCTAATCGCGTTGTCGCATGGATGGTAGTCTGAAGCAAAATTCAATAATGAAGTCGTTGTTTGTTGCACTCTCGTTTGTTTTATCTGCATAATAGTAAAATATAAAAATTTGGGATTTGTGAGATCGTCTTATTTTTATAGATAGATTTCAGTGACGTGCACAGTTTTCTCAAGAACTAGAACGTCGTTTAATATTAATTTCTAGGTGGCTTTAAGGAGGCTCACAGCTCAAATTGAGCTTTATCAGGGATCGGACACAACATAATTCGCGCTTCCGATTTGAGTAAGTATTGAAATCGCTCATATTATTTTGCCGTCGTGTTTGTCGTGTGTTTTTGATTAAGCCGCTTTTTAAATGTTCTTGTTTCTTTCGAAATGCAGATTTCATCGGATTAATCATCACTGGAGATGTTCGCAATCGAAATATTAAGTCAGTTTTCTGTAAATTATTATCATTTACTTAGTAAAACTTTTTGTCGTTTTCTGAATAATGTGTTCTGAAATGTAAATACAACTTTAGGGGTTCACAAATTTTGCTAATGTTTTTATTTGTTAATCTCGCGATCATTTGAAATTTACAAGCATTATTAATCTTATCTAGAAGACATGCAATGCATCATTAAAATACGAGTACGCTGCTTAAGCAAGGTATAAAGCGGCGTTTATATGCATATTTCATTCAATTAGAATTCGCTATTATCAATCTGTTCGTGACCAAATACACAAAGTATAATAAGTAATTTATATGGAGACATTGTAATCTAATCAATTTACGTTTTGATTCTACAATTTAAAATAATTACTGTAATGATATTGTTTTATTAAATATGTATTGGATAATTGATTATTATCTTCTATTAGATGAATGAACAGCTGAGTATTTTAGAAAGATTAAAATAAAAAAATACAAATTTGCTACTTGTTAACTAATCGGGCCAACCGTTGAACTACTAACGTTCTTGTTTTGTAAATATTGACGTTGCCATTGATATACTAAAGCATAAACCTTATAACCCTTCTTTCATTTAATCGTTTACAATGTCGACTCATAAAAATTCTAATTTTATTATAAACGTGTTAACTATTGGGGCCGGGGGGTACAAATAAGTTTTGTGTTTTTTTTATAACTTCGAAGCTTTAAGGTGAATGTACGATAGGAATAGGAAAACGTTACATGCAACTTGCTTAATTCCTGAGGAAAAATTTGTATTTGGTTTTTGAGCATCCTAAATGTGAAGTATCAGTACGCATTTTATATATTGGGTGAATAACTTAGTTTTTTGGATTTTCGAAGAGATGGCGTAACTATAGTACTAAACATTCCTTTACAATGACACCTACGGCGTTTTAGTGTTGACATTCCACATTAAAATTTAGTTTATATTTTTAATCTTAAACATGTCGAATTTCGTACCAACAGAATAGCATTTGCGGGAAGCATTACTTTTTTGCTTTAATCAAAAGAAAAAAACTGCTGAAAGTTTTTGTTTGCATCAAGAAACTCATGAGGAACATGCACCAACTCAACAAACTTGCGAAAACTGGTTTATACGATTCAAAAGTGGTGATTTTGATGTTAGTGACAAAAAACGTTCTGGTCAACCAAAAAATTCGAAGATGAATAATTGGAAGCATTATTGAAGGAAAACTCAGCTCAAACAGAAAAGAACTCGAAGAACAGTTAAATGTCACTCAAGCAGCCATAACCAAACGTTTACATGCCATAAAAATGATTCAAAAAAAGGAAAATCGGTACAACATGAACTGACTAAGTCAACATTGAAAATCGTTTAATAATTGGCAATTCTTTGCTTACAAAAAGTGGATTTACTACCATAACCCTAAACGCAAAAAATCATGGGTTCATTCAGACTTGCTGTTGATGTGAATGGTTCATTAACAGCAAAACGAAACATTCATGGAAGTAAGGTTATGTTGTGCATTTGGTGGGATCAAAAAGGAGTGGTGTACTATAAGCTGCTAAAACCGAACGAAACTATTACTGGTGAACGTTATCAACAACAATTGATAGATTTCGTCCGAAAATCGTCCGATTCTAGCCAACAAACAGCGTAAAGTGATTTTGCTGCACGTCAATGCTTGACCACATGTCGCAAAACAAGAAAAAAATACGCTGGAAGTACTTAAATGGGAAATTCTACCACATCCTCCGTATTCACCAGATTGTCCTCCATCAGATTACTATTTCTTCCGAATAATGCAAAGCTATCTTCAAGACCAGCACTTCAGAAATCAAAAAATGGCTCGACGAATAGATCGCATGAAAAGACAAACAATTTTTTTTTGATGGAATTCATAAATTGCCAGAAAGATGGTCGAAAGTCACAGATAACGATGGAAAATATTTTGGCTAAAATTAAATTTACCATTGCTTAGAAATAAACGTGTTTTTTTGCAAAAAACTAAGTTATACTCTCAATATTTTCATTTATCTAAAATCTATAACAGGCACGTCAAACTCATTTTAGTGTACGGGTGAAATTTTTTGAAAACTGTATTCCAAATCTATTTACGGGCCACATCTAGTTAGATTTATTAAAAGTTCAAATATTGAGTGTAAATTGAATAGAAATTTTCCATAAAGAAAATAAACAAAAAATTTATAGAAATATATTTATTAATAAAAAGAATATAAATTAATTTTTGCTCGATATAATGCACCGCTTCTTATTTTTCAAATCATCAAAATCTGGTAATAAATTTTGGCTTGATATAATTTTTAAAATCCAAGCTAAATGTTCTTCAGTCAATCTGGTCCGCTGCGCAGTTTTATTCATCTTCATTTGTGAAAAAAGCTGTTGACAAATATATGTGCTACCAAACATGAATAATATGCGTATTACAAAATATCGAATTCCTGGAAAATGATCTGCAGGTAAGTACCCGTATAAAATTCTGGAATACCAATTTCCTAATATTTCTGTTTCAATAACGTGTCACATCGTAGTTCTATAAACTCCATTTGCAAATTTTCATCAATAATTTCAATGTCAACAACCGTCATCGGAGAGCAAAAAATATTTAAATGAGACTCGGAACTTTGAAAATCCGAAAACCTCTTTTCGAAATCTTCTTCCAACATTTTTAGTTGTTTCTCATATTTTTTAAAATTTAATTCTCGATATTTAAGCAAAAGAGTCTTACAACTAGAAAAATTTGATAAATTTTCTTTTTTTATTTGTATTTTCTATATAGGGATATCTTTCGTTTGACGTCATACAATGAAGTTATGAGCATGTTTCTACCCTGCAGGTTAATATTGAGTAGACTGAGATGCCTAGTAATATCAACAGAGAAAGCCAAATCTTGTATCCAATAAACAACTTTCAGTTCAGAGCACTCATAATTTTTAATTTCTAAAAAATACGATTTCGTCCAACAGTTGTAAAAATCTTCTTAGAACTTTATGGCTCGAAAGCCATCGAAATTGACGCAATGACGTAAATTCCCGATGGTTTAATCAGCGTGCTCGAATGAAATTAACAATTTTACCAACTTTCTTAAATACATTATCAATTTTAATTACTTTTGCAAGTAAGACTTGCTGGTGGATAATGCAATGGAAGTGTTGAACAGATTTATTACGTTGGGTTTAAACAAAACGTTTTAGTCTACTAATGACAGCATGTGTAGCTCCCGTCATAGAAGGAGCCCCATTAGTTGCCAAAGATACCAAATTATTCATTGGAAGATCATATTTTTTAATAGCAATCATAAGTACATCGAAAATATCATCTCCAGTTGTTGTACCATGCATTGGAATTACTTATAATAGCTCTTCAGTTATTGTCATATTCCTGTCACATCCTCAAATAAAAACTGGTACTTAGCTGTGCTGTATCTGTTAAATCAGTACTCTCATCGATTGCAATTGAAAACACTTTAAAATTTAATGCAACTGAGCGAAGTTGGCCTCTTAAATTTGAAGCAATGTCAGTGACTCTATTTGCAACTGTATTTCGGGATAAACTTATGCTTTTAAATTTATTTATGATATCGCGGCATAACTCCTCAGCTATTATTAAACATTCACTAATGAATTCGCCTTCCATAAATGGTTTTGATTTTCTTGCAATTACATGCGATAACCGATAACTAGCTTAACATTTTCTGCAACTTGTTCAGTGAAAATGCTTTGTTGTTTACGATGAACTGCCTATAATTCGTTTAATCGAATTGTTTATGAGTATGGAAAATTACTTGGTTGTTTTGAATTTTTTAAATGAAAACAGTATATAGTTGTGGAGAAATGTTGTGGGCCGCAAAAAATCATACGGCGGGCAGCGACTTTGACATGCCTGATCTATAATATGTTCGTTGGCCACAAATCTTTAGAATGCGTACGATGGTGTTAAGTGAAACAACAACGAACGGTTCAATTTTTTGTAAGCCCGCATAATATTTATTTTATGAGGAATTTCTCGTCGGTTCATGATTTAATGTCTCGCATGCATGTCTATTACATGATTCATAATTAGTTTGATGTGTTTCTATATCCTTGTTGTCTATTCCGTCCTTAGGACGTAATTAGAGCATATATAGGGTGTTTGGTGCATCGTTTGCCAAATTGAATTGGCTGAAAGGATGGGTCATTTGTTAACTCTTAAACCCCAATGGGTTTAGGTTCCAAATTTAGTATTAACTCTATCTTACTCTATCGTCTTAGTATTAACTCTACCTTACGTTTACTGTTGTATGCTTCTATCAAATGCAAAATTCGTTCCAAATAACATCTACTTTCCTTTTTAGTTACTGTTAAAATGTTTGAAAATGGTAAAAGAAAACTTAAAACTCAACTTTACATTGCAATAAAAAAAACAAAGTGATCGTGATCTTCGAACTCTTTTATTAAATTCTCTAGTCTATCCCCTTTCCAACGATATGCAATATGTCATAAAAACCCTTTTAAACACTTTAATATATCACAAAATTTGTGTATCGGGACACATCAGCCTGATATTCGATATTCGCGATAGAAACTTTTTTTTATTTAAAAAAACATACACTAAGTAGGCTACAACAACCAACAACTAATACCTCACTCTTCTAGGCTGTTCTAATATTGTTATTTTGTTTTCATTAAGTTTTTAAGTGTTGTGGTTAAGTTTTGTTATTATTGCTATACAATGGCTACATTCTCTAATGAAGAATACGCTGACATTTTGTTGGCATACGGAAGCGCCAATTGCGTCGCTAGTGCCACACAAAGGATTTACCAGGAACGCTTTCCTAGTAGATCATTATACAGCCGCCACACCTTCCAAAATACTTATCGACGCTTACGCGAGACCGGTAATTTAAATTTTAATGAATCAAAAGGGGTTATAACACGACATAATGTTGTTGTCGATGAACAGGTTCTAGCACTGTTTGAAGAGGAGTACTTCGCCAAAACAACTAACATCCTTTCCATTACACTCCAGTGCAAGGTCTGGACAATCATGACTTTGACAAACGTGTCCAGTTTTGTCGTCTTTTATTGCACAGATGTGGATGATCCCTACTTTTTGAAAAGTATGAGTCCAGATTTACTAAAGAGACAATTCTTAATTTGCACAATCTTCGTCACTGGTCAACGAAAGATCGGCACCCACGTGCCAAAAGACACAGGTCATTCCAAAGAAGATTTAGTGTCAATGTTTGGGCGGGAGTAATTGGAAATCATGTGATTGGACCACATTTCTTACCTGAGCATCTTAACGGGGATAACTACCTTGAGTTTTTACAAAATGACTTGCCGAATTGCTAGCACACTTGCCAATTGTCAAATATAACCAACCTATTGTTTTTCAAAATGACGGTTGTCTTGCACACTGGAGATTATTTGTCAGAGAGCGCCTAAATGACGTATTCCCAAATTCATGGATTGGGAGGGATGGTCCTATTCCATGGTCTCCACGTTTATTTCATGCTGTATAAGATAGCAGAAAATTTCCAGCAGAAAAAATGTGTTTTGCTATTCACCGCTAGGGGCATCACTATCACAAAAATGAATTTTTTTCTGCTGATATTTTTTGACATCAGCAGAAAATGTTTGAAATTTTTATGCAAATTATAAATTCTCAGCAGAAAGTTTTATGAAAAATTATACAATTTATGAAAATGAAGAGAAAATATATGTTTAAAGGTTTTGAAGCGATGAACGTTAATTTTGTTTGAAAAACGATTTGCGTATGTAGTGTGTAAGGTCTCTCAAAATATACTAAAATTACCATAATCATCATTATGCAAATACAGGGCAACATCAAACAAATTGCCATAGTTCAATGCACTCCATACAATTCTGAAGTCATTTTAATGTGAATGTTTTCAGTTTTTTAACAAAAGTGTTAGAAAAACCCCCCTGTAACTACCCTAGGTGTATGTTTTTATGGTCGCTGAGATCATAATCTATATACATGACCAACATAAGATTCACACCTGGCGTCAGTAGCCTTCCATACATTTTTGAAATCATTTCAATGTAAATGTTTTCTGTTTTTTAACAAAAGTGTTAGAAAAACCCCCCTGTAACTACCCTGAGTGTATGTTTTTATGGTAGCTGAGATCATAATCTATATACATGAGCAACATAAGATTCACACCTGGCTTCAGTAGCTTTCCATACATTTTTGAAGACGTTTTAATGTTAATGTTTTCAGTTTTTTAACAAAAGTGTTAGAAAAACCCCCCTGTAACTACTCTGGGTGTATGTTTTTATGGTAGCTGAAATCATAAACTATAAACATGAGCAACATAAGATTCACACGTTGCGTCAGTAACCTTCCATACATTTTTGAAGTCATCTTGATGTGAATGTTTTCTGTTTTTTAATAAAAGTATTAGAAAAACCCCCCTGTAACTACCCTGGGTGTATGTTTTTATGGTAGCGAGATCATAATCTATATACATGAGCAACATAAGACTCACACCTGGCGTCAGTAGCCTTCCATACATTTTTGAAGTTTTTCTAACACTTTTGTTAAAAAACTGAAAACATTCACATTAAGATGGCTTCAAAAATGTATGTATCTATGTATGTATGTATCTATTTTATTTTATTTGCGAAGTGGGCACCGATTATTGAGATCAAATGTGCGATACAACATTAGGAACAATGATCAGTTCTTATTTGTTGTTCCACATTTTTTAGTGAACATTTTAGAAAATATTTCCTGGTAACTGCCCATTCCTTATTTAACCAACTTCCACTTAGGATACGACAACACATAAATTCAAAATCATTTCTCCAATTACTTAAAGTTTGGCTTTTTGAGCACCCTAATATCGATTTCCTATTTAGAGTTTTAGTCTGATGCAGTTTAATTTTAGTTTCAATTGTTTATCTTTTTTATATTTTTATTGATAAATTTTTAATTGTAATGTTCACAACTTTTTATCATAATTTTTCTTTGTTAAAGGGTAGATCAATACTGCCGTTAAATCGGTGATGATTACCCTACTCATTTAGTTTCATTTTGTATATTATTATTATTATATGTGACAAAAATCGTATTGAAAATAAATGATAAGCCTGTGTGCTTTAATCTCAAAAAAAAAAAATTCATCGGAATAGACAACCTTATGCCACTTTCTGTCCCATCTAATGTGTTACCTTGCAAAGCAAAGACGCTGGTTCCTGCATGCTTCATTTAACGGCGGTTTGTTTTTAATTTTTTGAAATGTTGAATGTGGGGAACGGTTGCTCTGCTAGCCGTAACACCGGTTTTAGTCCTTATTTTGCTAATCAACAGGGTAGAATTTGAAGCTTCTCTAACAATGGCCCGTCGATCTTGGATTGTTGAAGCCATGTTCATACGTCCTTTACTGTTTTTTCCATAGCTTTAGATGTTACTTAGGTAATTATGCACAACGGTTGAACTTCTTCCAATTTTAGCAGCAATTTCCCGGATACTAAGGCCGTCCTCCTTGAAAGCACAAATTTGGGTTTTTCTTCTATATTCAAGAACTTTGGCGCACACGTCAAGGTTTAATCACGAACTGATACCGTTCTTAAACAAGTGAGACGGAGTGCATTATCTTGAAAAAATTCTAAAGCTGTTTGCCAAACTTAAGGTAAATCGTTTACTACGGTAAAACCCGGATTTAGGGCAGATTTTCCGATCAATTTTTGAATTTACCGAAAAATTTACTTGAAATTGACTTTTACCTTAAGTTTGGCAGACAGCCTAAATACCGATCTCTATAATTTTTTATACAACTAATTTTATTTAAACCACACGTAGTAGACACCTCGTCTACTCATATAATATTTGATAGAATGAAATCTCCGGTTACGATAAAACTTGTTCTCATCTTACCAAATTTGCACATTTGCAAACTCAGGCTGCGGACCAATACATAGTCGCGTAAGCCAATTTTAAGTAAATTTTTCGGTAAATTCATTTATTTTTCAAAAAATCTATGGCAAACTGATGGAAAAATCTGAGAACCTACTATTACTTTCGAACGTTTTCGTCTATCGTTCAACTATTAAGGCGGTGATACATGTACACATTTTGCCTTTAAGGAAAAGAAAAATTGCCTTATACAAAATTGAGAAATGTTCAATTTAAAATTTTTGCCTATAAGGCGAATCAAGATGGCCGAATTTTAACCAATCAGCGCGCATAATTTTTATGCCTTAAAGGCAAAATCTGTGTATGTATCACCGCCTTTAAGCTATCGTATTTCGTTAGTTGCGGTTACTACTTTCGAATAGCAAAATAATTTTAGTACTTACAAAAATTATTTACGTGTAAGAGATGTTCACATGGGGCTCTCACAACAAAGTACGAGAAACTCTGACCATATTTCAAGAAAATTTAGGTTCGGAATGGATTTAAACGTCATATTTTCGTTAACGTTCACAGTATGCTAAAGTCATAGTACAAATAAATTGAAAACGATCGAAAGCAATTAGTAGACCCTCTGATGTATGAATTTTTAACAGAACCCTCCTATTGGTTGTTTTCTACATGTTACGTGAAAAGTTGAAAGCTCAAGTTGACTCGAGCCCATTCATGATCTCCGTAGTAAGCGGACCAAGCCGAGTAGCGCCAGTTTTGTGTAAGATATTACATGTTTATAACCCTAGATGATTAAACGGATGAGGACGGCACAAATTTTAAACAATGAATGTTTCCAAATGAAATTATTAGCAAAAATCCCAGTAGTTTTAAGGTTTACTTACATTAAGAAGCAACGGCGCGTTTAACTCATCGGTCAACTGCAACGCAAAGTGGTCCTCTTCTTTGGCATTACTGTCGATATATTCACAAGACATTTTATTAGTGTTTCAATTACTTAAATATTTTCAGTACACTTTATTATCACACTACACTTTTTTCATGCACGCTCTAAATTTAACTATCGGCAATATTAATTTTTTTTTATTTCACTAAAATCACAATGAGGTATAAAATTTTACAACTTTTTTGGAGCTAAGATTTTTTTGGTTGTTGTTGTTGCTTTCTGTTATTTGTTAGATAAAAACTTAATTTTAGGCAAACACATAAAATTCGCGAAGCAAATAATTTAATTATTGAACACAATATAATTAAAAATTATGTAATTAATTTAACTTTTATTTATTTATTTTTTTGTATATTTGTGTTATTGAATTTGCCACACAGAAAAAAAGTGAAACAAAAACAAACAAAATTAAAGAAAATATTGGCGTTGTGTCGTGTCGTCTACAGACGGGAAAATAGCTGAGATTTTTCGTTTGGCTTGTTTTTATTGTATTCGTATTGTGTATATTTCGTGGTGTTGCTGTGTGCTTGCGGTGCGATACAATTTTCTATTATACAACTCTATGTAAACATTTCGCTGGGATGATTTAATTATTAATCCAAACTTTAATTTGTTTAGAATACAACAAATTTATGTCTAAACGCATGGTTCGCAACGGTAAATGCATGGTTTATTCTCTCTCTATAGTCTATATATTTAATAAAAATGCAGAACACGACAAAACCAACGTAATAAATGTTATCACATACACACGACACACAATTCACACTAAACACTAAAAAAAAATGTCTATCAGCTGATTAGAATTTTTGTTTGGTGTGTATTTTTTTTTTACTTATTTGACAGTTTTGTGAATGGGTCCGGTTAGAATAAATATTTTATTATATACATATATTGTTGATTATAGGCAAGCGCGACGGAATACTGTCAAAAACACAAATTAAATTATTATTATAAATTAATACTTGTATATTCACTCACATTCTAATCGGATTGATAGTCGAATTGATACTAAAATTAAAATCACGAATTTTTGACGTTTTCCCGTATTTCTCTGTTTTGCATTTTAATCGAATCCAGTGGCTTCTCAACTTTTGTTATATTGACAGCTTTTAGTACGATGACGGTGCCATCTATATAAAATATTTATACATACTTATACAATACTCAAACCTTACATTTTAATAATTGCACGCCGCGCCATCTTACTGAAATGTATAATACTAATTCGTAACGAGCTTTTCACAAAATACAAAGCTTTAATTTAACCTTAACCTTTTCAAATCGTTTTACTGGTTTTATTAAGCTCGTGTAATGGGTAAAGATGAAGTTTAACGACGAAAAATAATGTTTTGCTCTTTAATTTGATTTAAGTTTTATTTGAACATATTATCTTGTAGAGTTTTTATTTTATTTTAAAATCGACAGCAGAAACAATAAAATGTTGCGATCATTAATCATTTTTGGTTTCAACAAAAAAAGTCGTAAAATGTCAACTAAATTGAATCGTTAAAAAATTTTGAGTTGTTTTTGTTGGTTTTTTTTTTATGTTTGCATAAACAGTGGATTAGGTAAGTGGAGATGCGATTAGCTGATTTAGATATTGTTATAGATTTCGGACGATCGATGAATTCGCAACGGATTTTGCAGCAACCTTAGAATTTTTAAATAGAGAGGGTCCTATAAGGTTGGAGAAACAGGAACCCGTTAT
Organism: Nephrotoma flavescens; assembly: GCA_932526605.1. Lineage (NCBI taxonomy): Eukaryota > Metazoa > Arthropoda > Insecta > Diptera > Tipulidae > Nephrotoma > Nephrotoma flavescens. The sequence goes on from OW052222.1 coordinate 183,330,754, forward strand.
TTTTACGTTTATTTCGGGGTTTTATTTAACATGGCTACAATCATTCGGTTTGGCTCAAATATGCTCCGTTTTTTCGATATCTCGTTGCCATTTAGAAGGCAACTTCATTATGCCGCTTTTCCAAAACGCGTTGTCCCTATTACAAAAAAAAACTGAGCTACCCAGTTTTCACAATTGTGTGGCGATGGACAAAAATTTATGATAATCGCTTATTGTCGGATCCGGACATAATAACCTTCCATCCAAGCTCTTGGAGCTTCTGGCGGATCATCATGGGCATCTAAGGCCTGCTGCTGTACTGGTCTAACATGCCACCCTTCCTATTTGCTAATTCTGGCCGCTTCCGATCGGTGTTGCCTTCAGTCGGTCCAATCGCTGGGAAGCAGCTCATAGTAGATGATTCCCTTCCAACCTTCCTGGCCGTCAATCCTGGTTTGGCCACCGTTTAGTCTCTTCATTGGCCTTCGACCACGATCGTTTCTGCTTGACATTGTCGTATGTGATCTTCTATGCCAGAGTTTTGTGGCTCTATGTATCAGTCAAAAAGGTTAACAGAATATTTTCACGTAACCAACATGGAAAAAGGCGGACTTTTCGAACAGATGTAAAATCTGAAGGTGCTTCAATCTTAGATTTACAGCCAAGCAAAGAATTGGGAAATTGAGAACATGGTTCTTAGCTTCTACCAAACTTCTCTCTTCCTCTAGCTTTCACATCCCTTGAAGGTGGATTAAATGCTGGATTCTTCGAAAATTTAAAATATATCGTTATTCCATCAGCAATATAGAATCCATGTCCGTTGTCGACAACAAAATCGATCTTCACTATATACTTCACCTATTTACTCTCGACGTTCACCCTGTTACCATGATTGTCTATACAAATCATGTTACCCTTTGTGCTGTGTAGCGAACTGGTCAAACTAGGGGTCCAGTATATGAAAAGCTATTCAGTCTCTAACGGTGAATCCGAATGGCTGGCGGCCTCCGGATCAAATAGACTATCGCGGATTTGTACACCGAAGGAGGTCTCTTTTCTTCATTATACTGATATTGCATATTATGCATCTGAAACGAACAAGCATTATTGAAGAGTGTAATTTATTGGATGGTTGTTTCCACCACGTTAGCATCACCATCCAGAACCAGCAACGTTATGAACAATTTATTTTAATTTTAATTTACTTTATTAATATGAGGTGCGCTCTCATTCACGGTGTTTTTTGGAAGAGAATCAATATAAAAATCTGCTTTTGGTTTGGCAGATACCCACTTTGTTCTTACTTGTATCGACGCGTATGATACTCCACCTTGTCTCATCTGCTAGATCATTTCTCAACGGTTTAATCTGCTTAATTTTACGGGCGTGATGTTTGCTTCGGGTACTAAAACCAGTGTCGGAGTCAACACATCAACCTCTTCGTCATTATAGGTACGGCACAAATAGGTCGAGAGTTTAGCATGGCTTCGATTTTGGTGAGCAGAGTCTGGAGTTCTTCGACGGTAATAAGAATGGTTTCTCCAACGACTCGCTTTAGATGGTACTACATCGACTTCACGGCCGACTCCCATAAACCTCCAGGATAACGCTAAGCTTAAACATTTTCCCAGCGGCTCAATATCGTTCTTCATCGGTAGGTTGACAATGAACCTCCCGTGCTCGGCTCGGTATGTGGTCTCGGAAAATAATTTCTCGCATTGTTCTTCTTCTGCTGTTAAGTTGTATGATATTTGGGATATTTTCAATTTCCCAAAATTGTTGAAGTAGATTGGCCGATATTGTAGCCAATGTACTCGTGTCCATTTATCCTCCTACTACCCAACCAAATATAGTTTCAAGCGCTATAACTTAATTGTTCTGCTTAACTCTTCCATCTAGTAGGACATTGAATCCGTGTTGAAAACCGAGAGTTAGACTTATATCTTGCGCCGAATTACAACTAGGATCTGCTAGTAACAAGTTTACATGTGGTAGATTATAACTGAACGAACGAGCAGGAACCTTGAAACATAACTTAGCCATTTCCAAATCTTCAACTTTGATTTTAGATTGACCACAACTAGTATGTGCCGTCGTTACCGGTGTTTTGTCTGAATTTAAGCGTTCATTGGAGTGAAAAAGCGATTGATGCTTCTTTCCACATTCTTGACATCTACTTCTCGACAAACATCTGAATACTGGGGGATTGAGTTTTAAACAGTTAAAACAGCGGTTTGCAGATTTAATACTTTGTCGACGTTCCGAGACTGATGTCATCGGAATTGCATAAAGATCTGCAGCTTACATCTGTGGTGACAAACGACTTCGATGACCGTTGATTTGCTGACCGCTTGTCTGTGGGTGACCTAACAGATTCTAGTGCATCAGACCGGTTTAGCGTAAACTTGAAAAATCTTTCCAATTTCTCCTCCAACATATCTGTTTGGATTTGAACTGTCAAATTGTATTTTTTGTATGTAACTATGTTCAGGTACAACCAACATATAAAAACTAAAATGTTCGTGTTACGGCACGCAACCAATTTTTATTTTGTACGTTTTCATGAGTATTTTATAGTTAGTTATGTTTAACTCTTCATTATAAAAACAATAAAATTACTAAATTAAAATAAATCTATTTTATTTTTAGAGAAAGTAACAAAATACAGTCCATTTAAATTTATAATCAAAATTGCAACCATTTTGGTCCTTCGACCCGGATAACATTCATTAAAATAAAGCAATTAGATACAAAAAATAGTAAAACATTTCTCGCAGGCGATTCGGCTTTGCACATTTTGGAGGTTAGAATTGCAATTGAATACATCGAAATTAAAACCCACATAGCATCAAATATTATAAGATTCGTACACGTCAGCAGTTAAAACTGCTAGTTTAATCGAAGTGGATAAGTAGCTGATTATTATTATTAAACTATATTGGATTAAAACTGATCATCGTATATTGGTGAAAATAAACGAAGCACATGGTAAAATGACGACATTTATAAAATCCAATAAGAATTACGAAAAGGTGTCTATGCTAAAATTGCATTCAATGTGTCGATAAAGAAGATCATTCATAGGTAATTACATATACCTTGTTAAAGTTAGCCGAAAGTTGTCAGCCGAAAGATAATGCAGATAGTGTCTTGACTATTTTTAAACTCTCTTTATACTCTGGCCCCTATCGATTTTTAAATTCCTATAAACTGAAATAATTCTCCTTCACCCGAATGATGTAATTCGATCCTAAATTCTCCTAAATTCAAGTTCATGACTGATTTTTGCTGTATTCAAGACACTATCTGCATTATCTTTCGGCTGGAAAATTTCGGCTAACTTTAACAGTATCATCAATATATTTCAGCCGAAAGTTAGCTATTTAAGAAAAATTATTTAATCCTTCATATAATTAACTTATTTAAGCTGATTTTAAAAGAAAAGTTTTTTTTTCAATTTTGAAGAAATTCTGATGAGGATGATTTCAATAATGCAATTTCTGAAAAATTCAATGAATGACTCGGCACTCTTGTTTAACCTTAATTCGCATTGATGCCACTATGGCTATTTGATAGGCCCCAATGCCTGTTAACAACAGTCAAATTTTGAAGAAATTCTGAATCTTGTTAACAGGCATTAGGGCCTATCAAATGTTCATAGTGGCATCAATGCAAATTAAGGATAAACAAGAGCACCAAGCCTTTAAATTTTTTTTCAGAAATTGAACTTAGAAATCTTGTCAAATTACACCCCTGTATCCCATCAGAATTTCTTCAAAATTGTACTGTTGTTAGCAGGCATTAGGGCCTATCACATGGTTATAGTGGCATCAATGCGAATTAAGGTTAAGCAAGAGCGTCGGGCCATTCAATGAATTTTTCAGAAATTGAACTATGGAATTCAAATTACATCCCTGTATTTCCATCAGAATTTCTTCAAAATTTGACTGTTGTTACCAAACATTATTGCCTGAAAGTTCATTGAATGGCCAATGTATTTTTCAGAAATTAAACTATGGGAATTTTGTTAAATTGCCCGCCGTATTCCCATCGGAATTTCTTCAAAGATTGACTGTTGTTTACAGGCATTAGGGCCTATCAAATGGCAATAGTGGCATCAATGCGGATTTAGGGTCTAAAAGAGCGCAGGCCATTCAATGAATTTTTCAGAAACTAAACTATGGAAATTTTGTCAAATTTGACCCCCGTATCCTCATCAGAATTTCGTTAAGCGGTTTCATTAACCGGTTAATTTCGTTTCGCATGCGGGGGGGGGGGGGGGGGGGGTAACTTCGCTAATTCAATATTTCTCCACGTTAGGCCGAAGTTGACCAGCATGATGGGCTATCAAGTGATCATAGTGGCATCAATGACAAGGTATGCAAACCTAGAACGACAGGCCATTCAATGCTTTTTCGATATATTGAATTAGTGGAATTTTGATAAATTACACCTCTTTATCCACTTCTGAATTTCTCCATAATTAGGCCAAAGTTGACCAACAATTATGATATATCAAATGTCCATAGTGGCATCCCCATCTTATTTTATGTTCATTTGGAGCAAGGTCAATGTAAACATTTGTTTTTCTCAAGTTTAAATAGAATTAGGTTTTACAACAAACTTCGCATACTAAAACGTTCTGTTGATGGTTTCTGTTGATGTATTGTTGAAATAATTATTCGGCTGATAACTTTCGGCTGAAGAATGTTGATCAACGGTGACGTATTTATATACTTTCGGCTGACAAAGCGAAGACACTATCTGCATTATCGATTTTTTTGATCTTTCGGCTGGAAACTTTCGGCTAACTTTAATAGTATATCATCCAATTGGATTGCCCGAGGTGACATCTGTTTGTGTCGAACCAGATATTGTCGGTAACATAGTGTACTGTGTGATCGTATATCTAGCTGACATTTAGGGGTGTAATTGTTCGCATCTTATTTAGTATGTAGCATACTTGCGTAATACTTTCTTTTGATTAGCACAGGAAATAATTGTTGTCACGCGTGCGAAGGCACCGTTACACCTCCTTACTCTACAAGGTGCAAAACATATAACATAGATGACGCTCGGAAATGTCTGAAACGGGTTAGCTTAACTACCGTTAAAGCCAACCCAGTTTCACAGATTTGCCACTACCTGCTCGGTGCCCCACGCGGCATTGATTGCCGCAGCTCAGTCGGGTAGAGGGAATGGTGTGGGTTAGGGGTACCTCAGATTGTGGCCTAGGTTATCGCATAACACATATTGGGGAGCAATAAATGAAAAAAAGAAAAAAATAAATGCAGGAACGAGAATGGGGTTTCGGACCCTAAAATAGTGGAAACGGACACTCATCAACCAAATCACGCAGGCCGAGTTAACCGCGGTTGTATTATTTGGGGCCTATTTTAACATTCTAAGCCCTGATTATCACGTGTTAATAAAACTACCCTAAATGAGGTTAGTAAAGGTGTGATAGTGGTATGCCACCGAGGTCAATAGGATAGGAAAAAGAGCGTTAAAGCGTCAACGGTTTCCTACTACTGGCGGTCAGTCGCAACCCACTATCGTTATATAGTTTATTAGTCAACACCTTCTCCTTCCTACTTACCCACTATCACCAATCTCCGCGCAACAATAATAGCAAAAAAAACTCAAAAAAAAACACAATCAACGTTGATCTCACAAGCACTATTTTTTATATTTCAAACTAAAAATTAGATTTACGCAAAAGAAAAACAAAATCTTTTATGCACTTAAAAACTTAAATCTACACATAAAAAAACAAATGAAAACAAAAAACTTAAAACTCAAAAACTACACCAAACAAAAAACATCGACTACTCGTGGGTTTATCCAAAAACTGACTGACTATCGTTTCCAACCAAAAAACACGGTTTTAATTGGTTGAGAGGGAGGAAATAATATTTTGCATTCCAAAAATGCACACAAAAAAAATCCCTCATCTGCACATTGGAATTTTTCAAAAAAAAATTTTCGATCGTGAAAAAAAAACCACAATCATCAGAAAACCGCGCGTGTAAAAAAATTTTTGATATGAAATCAATTTTTGATAACAACAACAATACAATGGTTTTAAATTGTACGAATTTATAGTTTTACGTGAAAACAAAAAGAATCACGTTATCTTCATGAACTTAATTTAGTTTATTTAAGCAAGGCACATAAGCAAAAAAACTAAAGTAAATGAACGGCTCATGTTACCTACACGTGAATAAACTCGATGGAAAACATTGTGATAATGGCATAATGGTTATATGGTTTAGGATTATGTTGAAGAAAATGTCTTCAAGGTCATGCTTCTTGAGAATTTACTTTTATCCAAATATTTATGGGGATGGGTTAGTAACGGAATTAGATAAAATTATTCTGTTACATGTCCTTCTCGGCAACATCGATTCATCCTTCATTCTGGCAAACATATCCATAATTATCCCAAGCAGGACTTTGTGTAATCATCAATTTTTGGCGCTCGAACACCACCCAACCAACTATATGGCGACAACAATACCATTAAACGATCAGCAAAATCTTTCAATACCGTAGTTGATTAATTTGATTTTAATTTATCAAAAAACAGTTTTAAAATCAAGTTAAAATCATATTTTCTAAATTTTTAATAAGTCCTGTAATCTCCTGTATATATCTCTTTTTCTACCTAAAAAAAAATTTGGTTCAATTGAAGTCCAAACCACACAAATGTGTGAGTAAAAAAAAATAGTATGTAATGGGGTTTTTGATAAAAAATATCGGTTGATTTGAAGTACAACCACAGAATATTAACAAGCAGAAAGGACATAACGATTTTTGTATGGAAACATTTCGACCGTTTTGTTTATCCTTGATTTGTATGGAAAAGGGTAGAATATAGTGGCGTTAAAAAAAAGTATAGTGGCATTAAAATTTGAAAAAAAAAAATAATCGATCAAAAATCATAACAGTGTACTAATTTTTTAATACATAATATGTAGTTTGAAAATTCAATTGATAATTTAAGTAAGACGATTTTAAGCTTCGTGAGTATTCTTAGTAAAAGGTATGTATTCGGATGCAACAAAATTTCCATATTCTGGTGGTTATATATGGATATCAGACTGCTGTCAAGCGCGATTTGTTTCCGTATGCAACGGATTCGAGCGTTCATTACATCCACCATCGGTTTTATTAAAACTGTTTATCACTGGGCATGCCAAACTAATGTTTAAAATGTTGTGCAATGGGTTAAAGTAGATACTATTAAAGTTAGCCGAAAGTTTCCAGCCGAATGATCAAAAACATCGATAATGTAGATAGTGTCTTAGCTTTCTCAGCCGAAAGTATATAAATACGTCACCGTTGATCAACATTCTTCAGCCGAAAGTTATCAGCCGAATAATTATTTCAACAACACATCAACAGAAACCACGTTGAACGTTTTAGTATGCGAAGGTTGTTGTAAAACATAATTCTATTTAAACTTGAGAAAAACAAATTTTCACATCAATCAATTTCAATTTGAAAAGCAATATTGTTAACCTTGCTCCAAATGAACATAAAGTGAGGTAGGGATGCCACTATGGCCATTGGATATATCATAATTGTTGGTCAACTTCGGCCTAATTATGGAGAACTTCAGAAGGGGATAAAGAGGTGTAATTTATCAAAATTCCACTAATTCAATATATCGAAAAAGCATTGAATGGCCTGTCGTTCTAGGTTTGCATACCTTGTCATTGATGCCACTATGATCACTTGATAGCCCATCATGCTGGTCAACTTCGGCCTAACATGGAAAAATATTGAAACAGCGAAGTTGCCCCCCCCCCGTATGCGAAACGAAATTAACCGGTTAATGAAACCGTTTAACGAAATTCTGATGAGGATACGGGGGTCCAATTTGACAAAATTTCCATAGTTTAGTTTCTGAAAAATTCATTGAATGGCCTGCGCTCTTTTAGACCCTAAATCCTCATTGATGCCACTATTGCGATTTGATAGGCCCTAATGCCTGTAAACAACAGTCAATCTTTGAAGAAATTCCGATGGGAATACGGTGGCAAATTGATTGATCTCCAAAGTAAAGAAACTCGGTATATGAAATGTTGAAATTTAACAATATTCCGTCTTTCCGACATTTCTAACCTAACATTTCATTCAGTAACCAATGATTTCGGTTGTTTTCTAATAGCTTAGGTCATACTGAGACTATATGGAAAAAATTTGTGGAAAATTCATGAACTAGAATTTTCACAAGAATTTTTTGATTTTTTGCGGCCATATAAGTTATTTTCAGTTTCTGGCCAATATCTCAAAAACTTCCACTATTAACCAATACTTTCGGTTTTTATTCTTATAGCATAGATCATACTGAGATATATGGAAAATTTGGGGAAAATTCATGAACTAGAATTTTTTGATTTTCTGCGGCCATATAAGTTATTTTCAGTTTTTGGAAAATATCTCAAAAACTTCCACTAGTATCCAATACTTTTAGTTGGTTTAATAATAGCTTAGGTCATTCTAGTGAAAATTCTAGTCCATGAATTTTCCCCAAACTTTCCATATAGTCTCAGTATGACCTATGCTATTAGAAAACCAATCGAAAGTATTGGTTACTAGTGGAAGTTTTTGAGATTTTGGCCAAAAACTGAAAATAACTTATATGGTTGCAGAAAATCAAAAAATTCTAGTGAAAATTCTAGTTCATGAGTTTTCCACAAATTTTCCATACAGTCTCAGTATGACCTAAGCTATTAGAAAATTAACCGAAAGTATTGGTTACTAGTGGAAGTTTTTGAGATATTGGCCAAAAACTGAAAATAACTTATATGGCCGAAGAAAATCAAAAAATTCTTGTGAAAATTCTAGTTCATGAATTTTCCATATAGTCTCAGTATGACCTAAGCTATTAGAAAATTAACCGGAACTATTGGTTACTAGTGGAAGTTTTTGAGATATTGGCCAGAACCTGAAAATAACTTATATGGCCGCAGAAAATCAAAAAATTCTAGTGAAAATTCTAGTCCATGAACTTTCCCCAAACTCTCCATATAGTCTCTGTACGATTTAAACTATTAGAAAAACAATCGAAAGTATTAGTTACTAGTAAATTTTTTGAGATATTGGCCAAAAACTGAAAATAACTTATAAGGCCGCAGAAAATCAAAAAATTCTGGTGAAAATTCTAGTTCATGAATTTTCCCCAAATTTTCCATATAGCCTCAGTATGACCTAAGCTATTAGAAAATTAACCGAAAGTATTGGTTACTAGTGGAAGTTTTTGAGATATTGGCCAGAACCTGAAAATAACTTATATGGCCGCAGAAAATCAAAAAATTCTAGTGAAAATTCTAGTCCATGAACTTTCCCAAAATTTTCCATATAGTCTTAGTATAGCCTAAGCTATTAGAAAAACAACCGAAATCATTGGTTACTAGTGGAAGAAATGTCGGAAAGACGGAATATTGTTAAATTTCAACATTTCATATACCGAGTTCCTTTACTTCGGAGATCAATCAGTTTGCCATTTTAAGGATCACTAATATTTTATTCCGCTGATATGTTTTATTTAGTGAAAAAATATACACATAATGAATAAAAAATTTCCGCTGTTAATTACATTACAAAATAAATTCTCTTTAGTGATAGTGCTGCCACTTGCGGCGAGTAGCGTAAGCTCTTATTTTCCGCTGTCAAAATTCCGATATCTTATACAGCATGCTTAAAAGATCAAGAAGCAATTGCCTCTTGTAATCATCGCGGCTCCGGAAGACGACCTCAGTCGAAGAAAATTGGATTAAGGCAGTGAAATAGTCCCTAAGGCTCGTTGTACACGTTAGCTATATTTTTTGACTAATGTGGACTATGTTTTCATTTTACAGCTTCCCGTTTCGGTTTTCAAAAATCAAATAAGAGACACATTGTAGATAAATCTCAGGGTAAACCGAATCTGTTAAGCAATATACATATTTAAATGTTTTATTTTCGCCTTAGGGATAATTACGGAGCTCGCTTCGCCCAGAAAATGAGCGATGTGAGCTATGTTTCTATTCCACATAGGTTTAAATAACTAAATTAAATAAATCGGGACATACGAGTGACTTGAGCTAAGCTTCAAGAATTCGGTTTCATTTATTTAGGCTTTGCAAAGTAAAAGTTGTGAAGCTCTGATCTCAAAACATAGCTCAGTTTGCTAAAAAAGAAAACGTAGCTCAAGTGTGCAACTGACCTAACTGCCAACTATCTAATCATCACGAGGGAGGTTCCTGGACCGGCTCTACCCCTCTCTATAAAATGGTTGAGGAAAATCTAAGTAAGGTTTGACCTGAATCTAGACTAGAAGTGTTCGTGACTGAGCCTGGGTCCCAGAAGAATATGGCTAGTCATGGAAGCTAATCCAGACCTACCTTTTTCCAACTGGAATTCGAAAGAACCACTGGAGTACAGGTCAGCTATAATTGTACTAAGTAAAGAGTCACTTGTTGCACTGGCGGGGACCAATGGCATGTTAAGCTCTGGTACCTAGAAAGAGCACACCGTATTGTATTCTGCCCGTTGGCAGGGGCACAAGCATCTCTTAGAGTGCAGCTAGTAAGTCGAGAGTAGCGATACTATGGAAGCAGTCGCAACCCACTAAGAGATGTCGATGGAAATGAGGTCACTTAGGCTCCAAATACACCCGGTCTCAGACGAGGATACTGCTTTAACTGTGGTAGGGACTGACGAGTCAAACTAAATGCTCATGTTCTTTTCGCCAAATTAATACAAAGAAAAGACAAATAAAAAGCTACATTAGATGCTCGATTGAGCCGAATAAATCTCAATACTATTGAGTATAGAGGAATTCTCCTTGATAACTTGTCTTGATAGAGAGCCTTTTAAAAACACCAGACCTGGTTCGATCACCCGAGCACTCCATATCTGGGATATGGGCGACTAATTCAAAGGCTGGTTAGATTATATACTTAAATGTATCATATGTTAGTATTCTGCTGCTAGGCAGATCTGGGCAGGACTAAACCTGCCAGGATCCAGTCAAATGATATAGTTGTAGGTGCTATGACAGGGAACAGTCTCATAACCAAACACATGAACATATACACGGTGTTTCGTCAGGTGAGTAATGAAGAGGAGGAAGAAAGTGTAATTCATTTGCGTTGCACCTATCCCTGTCTAACGGAAAGCAGAACTAAATCCCTGGGAGATCCCATGTGCCTGTCAAGGTAATTTTACACTTTGGTGTAGGCTGCGAAAATGAACAAGCAGCGATTGATTTTGCGGCCCATTAAACCTGTGCGCCCGTCACTATCCGCTTAAGAAATTACTCGATATCGTTTCCTTGGCGAAGCTACGACAGCTCGTATGCCGGGGTCAACTTCGATAATTTCCAGTCTCATTGATTGGTGTAGTGTATTATAGAACTAATGTCCTCCCAGTATTCTGGCAGGTTGTAATTTATGATGATTCTCCATACTTTAATGCCATCAAGTTGACAGTACCGGTGTTATAGAAGAAATAAATATCAGCATCTGATGGCAATGTGCTTATTGTAGTTTCAGTCGCATAGTTGTGTCTGTTTTGCAACCTGCCATGATGTGAGGTACTCTTCGCTCTTTCCAGTCTCGAATATGAGGCCACTAAATCTGGATGTACTTCTTAAATCAGTAATTTAGTGATTGGATGGTTGATAATTACCTTGAGAAAAAAGACATTACCTTGAGATGATGATTGGATGTTTCTCAGCGTAGCTCCAACTCGCTGTGTTTTGAACTCGACCGACGATTCTTAAAACGTCTTCGTGTATGAATGTAGACAAGAATTTAACATTACTATTATTTGCTATTCCTTTCCGGTTTACAAGATAACGTATTTTAGTTTTGAAATGTTTCTGCATCATTTTAATCAAAATCTGTGTACATTTTATATATTTCTTTTTCTGCGGGAGCACCTTGCTTAACCACCATTGTTTGCCATTTGTCGATAAATCAAATAATGCTCGTATATAAAATAATTTTGGCTTGTAACAATGTTGGAGATGGAGTGCCTGAATTCCAAATTAGTCCTAAAGTTTTTATCGATTCGTCGTTTAATATGACCGGTTACAGTGCTATCAAACTTGACTCAGCACCTTCTAGATTAAACCCATCGCATCGTAACAAATAGATCAGTTGATTGTGCGCTCTCTGAGCCTCCTCTATAGGTGTGGATTCCTGATAGTACGCCTTATACGTAGAAATTGCTCCTAGCTGGTTTGATTTTCCTTCTCTATAATATTTTTTTGATATTTTAAATCATCCGGATGTACTTTGATTTGCCGATACATCTGCGTTTTATGTCCGCCATATATGCTACTTGGTATTTCCTCCACGGCAAATGGCTCAATGAACGGTTCGCAGCAAAAGGGGAAGATTTTTACTGGCGTGGTATTCACAAATTGGGCATGGAGCATACTTTGAATAAATCACTTTTTATCAGACTTCCGAATTCAACATGTTTTTTAGTAAACAAAAATCCGCATTTGATACTTAAACACCTGGTATATCGGTAAGTAGTTTTTAATTTTACGAGTAGCTATTGGATATTGATTTAAACTGAGCAGGTTTCTCTGTCAATGAAAATTCTTGAGCTCTGTGTATATTAAAATCTCGAACATTGCTCACATTGTTTGATGATGGTAAGGGTTCCTTTTGGGGTGAGTGTTGTGGTTGGTTTGGTATTTTATTAGCTTGAGGTAGACATATCCTTGTTGATGGCCTTTTGCAGAGTCTCCTCTTTTTATTTACATTTACTTTATTTTGTCTGGGGTGAAGTTCCTGCTCAAGTTCCTTTCTTTAGTTCATCATTCTTCCAAACCCCTATCCAAATCGTAGCATTATTCTCCTTCTGCTGTGCCATGGTTGGTTTCTGCCCCGAACAATAGGGGCTCCTTCTTCTAGCCAGATTTGGCCCGTGGATTGTATTTTATTTCCCACCTACCCCACACCTGGGGACGTACCACGATGGGAGTTCGGCATCTCTACACGGGTGATTAAATTTTTGACGATTTGTTATTTAAATTTGTTATTAATTTTTTGTTGCTTTTCTGCTCTGATGAATTCGATTTTGTTTTGTGTTTTCTTTCAACTATGAGAATGGAATTGTGCATATCGTACGGTAGATGAAATGATAGGGATGTTATATAGATTTTTTTCAAGGGTAAGATGAAAAAATTGTGCTTGCAATAATTATGTTTTTTCTCAATTTATCGGTCTCCCACGGCCCGATTGGGTTAAGTTCCAATAAACAATGCCGTTTCTAGGACGGCGGAGGAAGAAGAGAGGTCGGTTCGTTATAGTTTTTATTAAACAACTTAACAGTTTTATTAGTGACGATATACAATTTCATATTCATGTTAACCACAAATTTTTTCATGAAACATTTTAAAAATAAAAACCGCAAATTATATTCAAAAGCATTTAAATATTTTCGATAAAGGCAAACAAACAAACAAATCGTTAATATACAAAAACAATCAATAAATTATTGGTTAAGTGTATTCTAAGGAAGTCCCTTGTCATCAGATCATTATTTATTTCTTCAATTTTGATTTGAATTTTCTAGTTTTATATAAATTTCAAGTTTCTTTTTCATTCTCCATCGTGTTTTACCACGCTTTAGAACAACAGAAATAATTCATTTGACAGCGTCTAATCATGTATACTGTTAAGATATTTATCTTAAATAATTTCTTTATATATTCAAAAAAAAAAAAAATCAATCGATTGGAAGAGCAAAGCGTATCGTTTTTATCCTTAAAGTGACGCATACTCTGCAGCCAAATTGTTTAATATGAAATCAAAATTTTTGTGTAACGAAGGTTAGAAAACTCATATCTTATTTAAGATAATAATCCACCTTGCCCGAAGGTCGTTTTGGATTGTATTTAAGATGAGAAGAAAACCAAAGAAACAAAACAAAAAAAAAATAAAATAAAATTAAAACATTAAAAATGAATTTATTTACTTTTTGTCTTTATTAGATAAGAAGACATAACTAAACTTACAACATTATACTTACCATTCATCGTCTTTTATTAACTCGCCCTCTTCATATATACGAAAGAAATAAAAATACCTGTAGTGCTGGGACCGAAGACCGAACCATCATCCATCCATCCATCCATCCACCTGATCATGATTCTCTGAAACAATATAATAATAATATTATTATTATAAATAATGTCCATAATAAAAAAAAAAGTTTTGTCCAATTCTAATATTATCGTAGATGCTGATGATAATAAAGATTATAGAAACAAGAAGAACTGTAAAGAACGAAAAAAAAAATCTTAAGAAACCACAAAAAGAATATTATGACATATTTAAGTGTTTTTTTATTAATGTTGATATTTTTTTTTTTTCGTTTTGGATTTTATTTCGATTGAATATGTAATACGATCCAACCTGATTTTCTGTTTAGATCAACCCGGTACATGCATGCATACACATACACAAAACGATGATATTAAGAAACGATAACGATGTATGTGTGTGTACTTAAAAAAATTTGTATTCTTATGACACTCCGCATGAGTTATGAGGAAAATGATATCGTGAATACTAAAAGGTATCATGTACATAAATCAAAAGTGAAATGGGGCGACTTTAAGTCGGATCTAAAGAACGATCACACAAACCCAAAAAAAAAGTCTCACGATCACTTCCTAATAATTCTTAAGAAATAATCAAAAATTCTGTTGTTAATGTCCGAATTAGTGCAGGTATAGCTTCTGGATTATTTCTTCTTCTAATGTATGTGAAGGAACATGCGCTCAATAACAACAACAGCATATGAAATCTATAAATTTATGTTTAAGTGTCAATAAAACATGCGATTGATGATTCTATGTCTGCTTGTGTCTTCTTAGATAATCGTGAGAATTGAGGCCTTAATGATTTCCTATTAATCGTAAATTAGCTCTTAAGAGATTTTACATGTTTTTAGGTTTTATGGGTTTTGTTGTTGGAAAGTTTTATGCGGTCGAACAATTAAGACATAGACTTAAGTAGTATATAAGATGTTCTAAACTTTTCGCAGATAAATATTTCCCTGCGATTTGTCAAAGTCCGATCATTATTATATTTACACCTTATAGAAGGAAGGACATCGACTAGCTTGGTTTCAAACCAACAGCAAAACGCGTTAGCTTAATTAGACAGTTTGTGTTCAGTAGTTGTATCCTTGCCGTTTCTAAGAATCCGCCTTTCAGACCGCACCTTTTATCATGTTCCAGTAAAAGGCAGTATCTCTAGGGTCGTTCTTACCTCACGTGTTCGCATGGTATTTAATTAAATCAAACGTGATGGTCTACCTTTCATTTGCCAAGGTTTCCGACCATAACATTTATAGTAACCGGAAATTTGTCATTTTTGTGTAGGGCTGGACAAACTGGTTGAAACATCTGAATTCTAACATTATTTTAAACTAAAATGAGAGATTTTTATTATCTGTCATATTTTCTAGGTTATGACATCATTTCTTATATTTTTAAACACATGGTGGGACCCCTGACCTGAATTTATATTATTAAGACTGTTTCTTATGTGAATTTTTATCTATGCTGTATAAGAGCACGAAAATGTTCCAGCAAGGAATACGAGATTACGCTACTCTCTTTTTGAAAATTTGAGAAAAGTTTACAGGTTCGAATTGTCACTATAATTTGCTGATGTTCTGCGACCATATAAGTTCTTTTCAGTTTCTGGTCAATATCTCAGCACAAAATCCATTTTAATCGTGTAGAATGGATAGCTACCAGAATTTCATCTAAAATTTATGTTTTAATCCAAAATCAATCTTTAAACCAAATTTTATAACAAGTGGTTATGAAATGGCCAACTTTAGTAAAGCATCACCATATCCTAGAATTTTTCCAAAACTCAATGGCGGAGAAAGATTTAACATTGTAAAATTTCAAAACTTCATATACCGAGTTTTTTACTTCGGAGGTCAATCAATTTGTCGTTTTAAGGAACACTTTTAAATTTTATTCTACTGCAGGTCGATTCTGGCTTTCCTATAGGAAAAAGGAATTGGGAAAAATATTTTCATAGTATTTTTGTGACAAACATTTTTTTCCTAGCATACTATGGTAAACAGTTGGTGGACATTTTTTCAAAAACAAAATTACATTTGAAATATTTTTCCTATCCAATTTCGATACGGAAAAAATAGTCCCTAAATTATAAAAATTTAGATCAAACATGATGTCTCAGTAGGCCAGAAAATGATATTTTTGACAAAAAAACGCTATGTAAATATTTTTCCTAATCCAGAATCGACCTGCTGGAATGTTTTCTTTGTAGAAAAAGCGAAAATGAATAAAAAATTTTCCAAATGAACTTCTATTTTGGTGATAGGCCAGTGGCGAGTAGTGTAATCTGATATTTTTCGCTTTCTTATACAGCATTGGTTATCTTCACAAATGCTTTAAAATGCTGTATTTTGATTATTCAAATATAATAAAAAAATCACAAATTCTAATTTTTAAATTAAATAAATTCTAAAAACTAGCTATTTGCTATTTAAATAAAAAAATAAAAAATAAATAAGCGACCGCCACAACAGCTGAAACTATATCAGCCGGATCCAAACAGGATATGGCACAGTAGCACGATGTAATGTGTATCATTGTAAGCTATCTTATTTTAAGCCGGACAGGAACTAGAGTTTTATCACCCAGAAGTTTGCATAATGTACTTCAGATAACTACGAATTTCAGTTGTCAGGCGCAATTATTACAATTTCGTCTGGATCGATATGAAGCCAGCCGAAACAGAATGGCGGCATTTTATATTTGCACAATAAACACATTGATCACTAGATGGTCGTGTAACATATAAACTTTCACCTGCAACCATAACAGTGGCAGCCGAAATCACCACAATATCAGCTGGAACCATATGAAACCAGCCGAAACCATTTAAAGCATAACAATGCTAGCTGGAACCGTTAGGCCCTAGGCGGAAATAACCAACTATTTTTCGTCCGGAATCAATAATAAGGTAGGCGGGATCATTTAAAGCTAGCCGGGACCCGCATGATTTCAATCCTCATTAAAAGCTCTTTCCATCAGGTCATGGACCCGGGCTATATAAATAAATAAAAAAATAAAACTGAAATAAAAGATGGTGAATCAGGCACATTTCGTTCTTGCCAGGGAAGAAATGAACCGCTACATTACTCCCTTCAGAGTGAGAGGCAGCCGTTTTGTATTCATCAGCACCCAGCTGCCCATGATGTTTTTTTGTAGTGAAAAAAATTAGTTACTAGATCACTCCCTCCATGTTGAGATAAATCAGCAATTGTTGACAACTGTACTTTTTACGCTATTTGCCGTAGGCACTTGGCGAAACACACTTATACTTAATAAACACATTTTTATTAATCACTTGTTTTTGTTTCGCAGAATATTTCAAAAAGTTTAAAAAATCACTCGATCGATTTCGACTTGTTAGGTCATCATCAGGAGTATCTACAGTGTAGATACTCCTGATGATGACCTACCAAGTCGAAATCGATCGAGTGATTTTTTAAACTTTTTGAAATATTCTGCGAAACAAAAACAAGTGATTAATAAAAATGTGTTTATTAAGTATTAAGTGTTGACAACTGTATTTGCGTTGGATACGGGTTTCTTCACCCCCGATATTTGATCGGGCGAACACCGAATTCTATAGACAGGTTTCAGTCTGTGGATGAACAGTGATTGCAGCTATTTGCAACAGAACACAAAGTGCTTATGAAGACGGTCTTTTACATTGTAAAGGTCTTTATACGGTGGTGGTCCACTATTTTCAAGTGACTTTTTTACAATTGATTTTGATTGTTTTACGCGTGTCCGTTGGGATGAGTTTGTTCATCGTGGAGCGCGATTGGAGGAGGAAGTGTGTTATCTACAAAACATTCTTCAGGGAATTTGTTTGTTTCATCGTACCAGTTCAGCTGGGGAACATTTTTGGTCGTCTTTGACTGTTGCTTGGATTCATAATAAGATGATCAGGAGCGTTGAGGTCCAGTTTACTGTGTTTGCTCGACCTTCGAAAGCTATAGGCTAAGTTGGATTTGGAAACGTTCAACCATGCCATTTGCTTGTGGGTGACAGACTTTAGTTCGAATTCGATGTGACCACTGAGTGAGAGTTTTGTTAGTTTAGTGACTATTCACAATACTACAAGGGGGGAGGGGGGCTACAAACTTTCTTTGATGCAAGACAAACAAAATTTAGGCCAGTGTATCGAAGATAGTTTGTCGTAATGACTCTGGAATGTAGGGGCTATTAGAACTAGGGAATAAGTCTTTCAATTTGATCGCATATTAGAGCTTTCGCGGTGGATGTGATATCGAAACGAGTTTTGACAGAAGCGTTCTCGTGGTGGAAAGTCTGAGAATATGTTTCGATGACCACATTGTTCTTGCAGTTTATGTATACGTCTGTGACAAATTGGGATACAAAATCTAAGTGAAGTGATTGTCTTGGATATAACTTTTCCGAGAAAGTCCTAGGCGTGCTCTGGTTCCCTTGTGGTGCTGTATTTTGTGTAATTTAATCTAAATTAATCTTGCGCTGAAGGATGCCAAGACGCGGCATTCTTCAGGCCAAGAAATATTAGTTTCGTTTTCTTGCAAAATGTTGCCAATTGCTTACGCGAATCATGCCAAGTATCTCTGCGAGTTTTAGGATAAATTGGTATGGAGGTGCTGGGAATTCCCCTAGTCGTATTAATTCGTCCATTGGACAGCAGAATGCCATTAAAGGTAATTTATTGGCTGAGAGTCAAGATTGTTTGTGCCAACATCCATTTTGGTGTGCTTGCAAAGCTCCAATAATCTTTGGTAGAGCGGTTCAAGTGAGTTCCAAAGAAAAGGAGATAGTAGCCCACTTGGCGTAGTGCCTCTACTCACAACCCTGCTTTTTTGATCTACTTGGCCCCTGAGTGACTCGTCCGTGCACAGAAAGGGGACTGCCTGTGTGAACGCCTGGTATGACGGTGTTAATGGCTCCTCTATACATAAAAATTAAAAGGGATTATTCCTTCTATCTGCCTTTCCAAAATTGTTAGGAAGAGGCTAAACGTTTAGGTCTAAGATTCCTGGTTCTTTTTTCGACTTAGGCATAAATATTACATTTACTTCAGTTAATTTACTAGGAATGTGACAGAGTTCTAGGGTACCATTGAAGATACCTTTCAGCCCGGGTAAGGTTAAGTCGATCGTCTGTTGAACACCTGCCGGTGTTTAGTAATCTTGTCCTGCTGACTTATAAGGGTTAAAGCTGATTATGACCTGGCATACGCCTACGATTCCGTTTTCCCTATGCCTTGAAGCTCAGATACGGAGCAACCTGGAAGGTGTGTTTTTAATATACTAACTCGTATACTAACTCGAGGATTCTGCACTAGTTACGGTCAAAGAACGAACCGGTCGGTCGTTGGAAAAAACTCGGAGTGGTGGGACTCTAGGATGATACTTTATATAGGTTAGATGTCTCAGATTACACCTGTATTTTACTACAGTATAAACTCCAGACATTTGTGTTAGCATTTTTTAGCATTCCTTTCTTCTTCCACATAACTGTCCGTTCTCTCCGCCCACGGTACCTGCTGTTTCCTGCTTTGCTAGCTTTCTTGCGTTTTTCCAGATTTTGAAAGTTGATAATGATCCCCAATTGCTTGTGTGCATGTCTCTAGAGGTTGCATTCGAGGAACAAGCCACCTATCCTAACACACCACAGAAACTAAAGTGATCGTATTAATTAATTTATTTAAGATTTTTTCGGCTTTTTAGTCAAAATATTATTTTTAATGACATTCACAATGTTTACGACTTTTTGTAAGTCATTGAAAACAAAGAGGTCATTTACTCACAATATATCTACCACAAAAAGTAAACAAAATTGAGTACTCCCCATTTTTAACCCCATCAGGGTACTTGATGAAAAATACACAACCCTTACAAAATTGCACTGCTCCTTAAGTTTCTTCTTGGCAGTTTGGTTTCGTACTGATAAAGAGTTGTTCCACTCATCAGGTTGCAATGACAAAACTGCAACAATTTTACTCTTGCTTTGTTCAACACACATAGTGAGAATTTCCAGAGGTTTTCGATTTGGTGATATAATTCACCAAATTGATAAGTTCTTGTGTTGTACCATAGGTGCCGATAGGTACAACCCAAGAATCGCTTTGGCGAATTATATCTATTATAATATATCTTAAATAAAATGAGCTAGTTGCGCGATGGACCGAATTCTTCACAAATGTCAACTTGGTACCCTCAAACAGCTTCCCGCCAAGACCTGGCAATGACAAACCGGTAGACGTTTTAAAAGAAATAACCATAAAATACTAATTTCCTTTGCTAAAATTCATAGAAAATCATAAAACACTAACTCAAATTTTTTAATTAGCAAGTCAGCGGCTCCTCATACTAGAACTTATCTTACTCAACAAAGTTCTGAGTCTAGGATTTATCTAAATCAATAAATCAACAGACCTTTAAAACCCTAAGGCCGTACAACATTCATCCATGTCACGTACATTTGGATTGTGGTGATTCCTACGATCAGCAGAATTTTTCGCTCGAGACAACCAAAAGGTTCAGAACATAATCCCGTTGAGAGATCAGTTCGCCCTCTCAAGAATTTAACAGTATTATTTATTTCTGTGAATGCATATCTCGTGTACACACGTCACTTCTACAGGGAAAGGCCTTACAGGATTTTAGTTAAACTGTCTTGTATGATCAAACATCTTCATTCCAGCTTAAATTCCAGAAAACCAACAATGTCAACCCTCGTTGAAAATTTAATCTTTAATGGACTGTCGAGATTTAAAAATGATCTGAATTAACTATTCTGGGTTATTATCGTAAATGAAAAATATATTCAAAATACATATTTGCAAAAACGGAAAAAGCTGTTACGACTGTGCGGTCGCAACCACCATTTCATGTATTTTATATTCCCCTCGGTTTGGGTCTTTGCTCAATCAAATTGGGTATTGGTTGTTTGTGTGTTCTGAACGCACTCGCGACAGTTTTTGTTTTGTACATCTTCGTATGATGGCGCGACGGTAAGAAGAAATGACAAGATAGCGAGACCAATGTGCGTCGAGTGTGCAAGGTAGAACGTTCTAGAAAAATGTTTTTTCTTATATGCTTCTCGTTTATATCAATGCGAATTGATGTAAACGAAAAACAGAGAAGAAAGAAATTCTTCTAGAACGTTTTGCGCGTCGTTATTTGGTGGGAGAATTTTGTTTTTTGGTCAGTTTCGTTTATATTTTTTATAAAAGCAGTCGTGTTTTTTTTGGCAAGTCGTTTTATATTTGATAAAAAGCTAAGTTAAATTTTAAAGTCGTCAGATTTTTGAATGAAAAAAAAGAGTCGAGTTTTATCATTCAAAGTGTTCTTTTTGTGAGCTTGAATTTGTGCACATATGTAAATTATATAACTATATAAAAAATAAAGTTACGAAAAGAAAAGAAAACAAATAAACATAAGTTTTATTTTGGTTGATTCAGTAAGGTGAATTTTGGGATAAACACGATATTGGTCTAGTGAAAACAGTTATGTATGAGAGAAAGATAGTCCAGTCGGTTTTCTTGTGTGTATAACTTAATTTTTTTTTGACACTAAACAAAAATTATTATAATTACAAATATAAGCAAATACCTATACCTGATACGAAATAACGTTTGTTGTGTTACATTTTCTGCACGTGTATGTATTTCGATATAAAAGGAGAAGCGGGAATAAATTATTTGGTACAAAAAGTTATTTAAAGCCCAACGGTACGAGTTAAGGTGAACCAACGCCCAACGAGGTTAGCGGGTAAGGCGAAGGACGCCCAACGGTACGGTGGTCCACCGACTACCCGTTAGTCAACGGTTTAGGCGAGCCATCGCCCAACATATTTTGGGTGGCTAGTTGAGGTCACTCCGCGTTATACGGATCCGGCGGCCAGTTGAGGCCAGCCGTGATAGTTTTATTTGGTATCGGGGAAAGGTCCCGCAACGCACGGGTAGCCAACCGGTTGTCCATCTGGTGATATTTTTGGTATCGGTGAAAGGCACCGCAACGGTCCGGGTGCATCTAACCTGGGGCTTAATGGCACCAAGGCCACAACAGTAAATTATTTTTGAGAAAAATTTTTAGTTAAGGTACAATTTTATTTTTATTTAATTTTTTTTTATTTTTATATATATTTTAAATATTTAAAATTTTAAAACTATTGTACTCGAGCGCCGGATAACGGTTGACGGTCGCGCGCTCGGTGCATATTGGTCTCTCGCTCCCTCATATTTTTCTGGTGCGAAGTGGTTGTTCTTTTGTGGGAAGTGGTTGTTCATTTCGTTTTCCTAAATATAATAAAATAAAAAGAATGAATTATTAATTTTTCCGGGTTTGGAATGATGAAGGGGGAATTCCCATCCTGTGTCGGCGTAGGGTTGGCGGCTCCTTGGTGCCCGCATCCGGATTCGAAACCGGTGTTTACCACCGTTTGAGTTCGGACGGATGCCCGCACCAAGGCACCTTTCTTCCGTTATAATTTTTTTTTATTTTTTGTTCGTTCCTCAGGTTCCGGCCGACAAATTTCGGCAGAACTCCGGTTTATGAGTAATTATTATTTGCGTTTTTTTTATTATTTTTTTTAAATATCTGTACACGGTACGGTGTAAGTCAGGAGCCATGTAAGCCTCAAACCCCACGACCCATAGCACTTCTCCCTGAGTTGTAGCCAGCAAAAATCACCGTGGAGGCCTCTGCATGCCCTTAGTGAAATCTGCAGGATGGCAGTAGCCATTCTGTAACAAGGCTCCTATGAAAACTTCCACCTCCAATTTATGAAAAAAGTTTCAGCCCGATCCATAGGTTGAACAAGGGACGAGTTTTAGTTGAAAAACAGTTTTACTCACCCACCTTCTATAAGTTCAGTTCAGTTCAGTTTTCCAAAATTTAAGCGGAAATGAAAATTCCTGTCAAAAAAGTTTTTTATTTGTATAGCCATGAATTTTTTGAACTCTTGCAGTCTAAATGTCTTTTGGCGCTCTCTCCGATTGAAACTTCAATAAGCTTTTCCATAGCTTTTAATTGGGAGTTCCCAGTGTTTTTAGTCGAAATATGTCAACGAAAGTGGCGCAGCATCCATAGGAGCTTTTTCGTTTTTTTTAAATATTTTGATAACTATATAGCATTTACGAAAAAATGATTACAAATAAAAAAAATTAAATTAAATTTCAAAAGAAATTAGTTCAGATCATATTTTAAAATTTGGCATCTATTCAGTGCAAACGGATTATTTATTCGGAATTAAACTTTATACTAAAGCTTTTTCCATAAATTCGAAGATCCATGTGAAATGTGTTGGACATATGTGTACCGAAAGTGGTAGCTTCCGTAGAAACTTTTCAATTTTTTCAATGAAGATATAAATAAGGATTGGTTCTCTGTAATTTAAACAGGATACTGATTTTTGATTATGGAACAGTCTTTATTAAAAATCCGAGAGGTTCAATTTTTCGATTTAAAAATTAAGCGTGGTATATTCGTGATCAATGTACATTTGTCGTCCCTTAACTTTTTCGTCATTTCCGATTTTGAAAAACTAGTCTGAGCCGTGTTGCCGCAAATTTAATATAGAATAAAAGATTTTATAGTTGTTTATCTCATAAATGATATATTTTTCAAAATATTTGCAGAAATCGAGAAAGTTTCTGCCGTAGTTGCCACTTTCGCTATAAGGATTTCGATCAAAAATCATTAGGATCATCTGGGCTGTTCAGGGGTTATATTTTTATTGAAAATATTTGATTTGTCAAAATATCGAAATTTCCGCTTACAGTTTGGAATATTGATCTGGATCGATATTGTTGCAAATTTAATTAAAAATCTTTCAGTTTAAGTTGCTTTTCTTGTAAATGATATACTTTACAAAACATTTGCAGAAGACGGTAATCTTCTAGAGAACTTTCCAATTTATGGAAAAAGCTTAAGTAAAGAATCTTCACCCCGATCAGTCAAGCAGTCTAAGCTTTAGAAGACCAACACACATTTAGTCTGCCCGGCATCGCACCACACAGACACGCACAGATAGACATATTTGAATTCATTTTGTCGAAGACATCATGTACACTGCGGTTCACTTGACTAGCAACGCCCTTGCAATTTTACTCTTAAATGTAAATTTTAGTAAAACAGTAGTGAAGTAAAATTTAAACATAGCAATCTAACTACACTTTCTTTTTTTTTTTAAATATCGTTTGTTTTAAACGCATTTTATCAGACCACTGGAATAGACGCGTTGTAAATTTTAAGTATTTGTGAGTAAATTTCGGTGTAAGTTTCTTAAATTTTTTTTCAAAATTTTCAAATTTATTCAGTAGCTGATCAAGAACTAAAATGGATAGAAAAAATATTCTAAATAGGGCAGAAAGGACAAAACTCGATGCACACCAAATAGCTCCTAAAATCTAGCGTATTGAGCATGTGCAAAATTATTTACAGGACAGTGTATCATATGGAAGCAATTACCAAGGAAGGTCGGTGACAGTTCTGATGCCGCAAGATACCAGCAGAATTATAGGCTAGCGTGCATTTCAGCCCTTTCCACCAACAAAATCAGAACGGCAGCTGGGCTTAATGCCAGCAAAACAACAGTTCGCAGAGCAACTTTAAGTGCGTCATTTTTAAAATTTATGATTAAAAAAACTGGCACTTAACCCTGTACACAAGCAACAAATATTGGAATTTGGCAAACAGCACATGACTTGGGAATTGGGATGTATATCCACAAATAATGAATAATATAATTTGAAAAATTTGTTTTTTCGGATGAAAAAAATTTAACTTAAATGGACCAGATGACTACAATTATTATTTTCATGATACTCGCTTTAGATTAGGAGTAATGGCATGTTATGCAATTTCATATTGGGACGATATTAAATTGAATTTTGTTTCCAATAAAATGACTGAAAGTTCATACACCGGTGTGTGGTTCTTGGACAAAAGTTTTTGGACAAAAATTTTCGCGAGTGTTCTTTGTGAAGTTTTTGGACATAATTTTATATCTGGGACAAAAATATATGAAATTGTGCAATTTTAACACTGTATTTATTTTATATATAAATCGAAACAATAATTATAATAAATATTGATAAAATAAAAGAAATTATTTAACATTAAAAAAACTAATATGCTCGTTATTATACATTTTTCAGTAAATCACATACCATGTGTGTATAAAATGAAACACCAAATAACAAAAATCTCAGAGATTGGCTTGCATACTGACTATATACGTTTGAAAGGGGATGCATTAGGCTGTTCAAATCAGTACACCCTATTTCGATTCGTAAAGGATGACCAAGGCTGGTGAATTGAACTTTTAAAATTTTACCAATACAGCCAGTCTGCATATCGACGGACGTTCTACTACTCCAAGCCAAGTAGTAAAAATCTCAAAGATTGGCTCACTTTTTAAATTTTATTAATCTACCCATAACCTCACCTTTTATCATAACTTTTTTTTTTGAAGTCGTAAAGGTACAAAATAACTTTCATTTTATTCTGCTGATTGCCCATACATATAATGTCCGTAGTTTAAAGTCACCTTATTCGCCTGACTTAAATATCATCAAACGCCTTAGGCTCGCACTCGCAAAGCTTATGAATTGGACAAAAATTACAAATCTAACGAAGAGCTGATTGCAGGAATTGAAGCTACCTGGGCAGAGATTTCGTTGAAATGCTTAAAATCTTTATATGATTCTCTCAAGGACAAAATCTTTGAAGTAATTGCAAAGAATGAGGGTCTACTAATAATAGCTAAACTGAACCGAAAAAAAACATTGAATTTGAATTTATATTAAAAAAATTGAAAGGCATGTTCATTTGCTTTCTCAAAATAATCGCTCTCTTCTCGATAAAAATATTAGCAGAGGTTCCGCAAAAATTACAGTAAAATTTACATTTAAGAGTAAAATTGCAAATGCGTAAAATTGCAGAATCAAATGAACCGCAGTGTATTTTGGAGTACATATTTTGCGTAAAACTTCTTAAAAATGCTGGTTTTGGTCTGACGAAAATTAAATAAAATCATCGAATTCGTCAAATTCGTGAAAGTATTAAGGCAAATTAGGAGCACGAATAAACTAAAATTTCACTCAACTTTACCAACCAGTTTCAGGGCAACATCACAGACGCACCTTACACCGTGGGATTTTTAAATTCGTTCGTCAATCTACTTTCAAGCTGGAACCTTCATGTAATATACAGTCCTCTTGCAGTCAATACGCACCATAATTGTTTTTCACGCTCCCAGCATATATTGACGACTTTAAGCAACGATTCGACGAATAATTTTGTCTTCGAGCATTTTCAAATGTATATAATTGGTGTGCAGTCAGCTGCTATACCCCCTGTTTTTATCTTCACACAATAAACACGTATACACGATTCATTTGTAGAAAACGAGACTAAAATTATTCTAATTATATGTGTCTCTCTATAGGCACATTTAGACATGTAACAACAACACAATATTTTAAATTACTATCCAAATAACAAAAATTATGATTGAAGGTGGATAATTTTCTTATATATCATTCCGCGATCAAAATGATATATTTCTTATTTCATATGATCGTACGTGATATTCGACCAGGCCAGTGTGTGTGCGGTGCGGTGCACAAGATTAGACAAGAGTTGATTTTGGTCTTGGTGTATATATGCAAAACTATATATTATTTACAGTGATTACAAGTTTTGAACCACTAAATTAAATTTTGGTAGCAGATTATTAAATTGATTCTAAGAACCCAATGAATTAATTATAAAATGTGTGTGTATATATAAAACCAATTGGTTTAAGAAAGGTAAGGTCACCCATATATATACGAGTATATATATAAAATGACTTATTATTATTGGTGTGAATATCGAAAGATTAATATCACGATTTACTAAATGATCCCAAAATATTGACAAGTATGTTTAAAAAAATATATTTCAGACAGGCCTACCTACCTACACACTTTATGTACCAGTAAATATTTTCGATTCTACTTTTTTATGTTTAATCAATCAAATTGAATAGACGTAAACAATTTTCGTTTCCAAGTCCAAGTCCTCCAAGACGAAACATAATTAAAGGAGGAAATTTTTTATGTTATGTACAACAGAAGACTTCAAATAAACAAGAAAGGTAGGAAGGTAGGATTTTTATAATTTTTTTCAGTTTTCAGGGGATTCAAAGAAAGTTGAGCATAAGAAACTTATTCAACATTTTCCTTATGTCAATTATTTGTTTGTTTTTGTGTATACCAAAGAAGGAAAAGTTTCTTTGAGTTTGATTTTCTTTTAATAAAATGGGGATGATTTTTTTTTTTTGCATTTACAATACGAACTCGTTCATCTCTAGAGTATAAAAGAAACGTCTTGTATTAAAGTCACATGAATAAAATGGAGTACGAAAAATTATTCGGAATGAGAATAGCAAACTTTATAACGATGGGAATAGTTTCTCTTGCGAGGCCCTATAATCATTTATGGGTCTACTCGTATTTTAAGATGATCAAATATTTTTTTTCGTGAAGTGACTCCCAAGTGGCTGCTGAGGCCGTAGAAAGTAGAGGAGTGAGAATGTGTTTTATAATTTTAGCAGCAATTTTGGAATTGTGCTTGTTGAAAAATGGTTTTCCGATTTTGCGCTTTTTATAGCGAGTAGTAAATACAAAATTCATAATGTTGAAATTTTCATCATCGCTAAATAGGTACTTCCATTTTAATCGATGCTATGTGATGAAATAAAAGCAGCTCATCAGAGGCGAAACACAAAAAAATAAATGAGAATCATATGGGTTATGTTGGTTCTGCATGAAACTCCATCACCAGTAGGGCCAAGGAAAAATGCCATAATCGTTGAGTAAAGTAACGCTTTCACTTATCTACCGAAGCAACCATATTATTTATTTATTTATTTATAATTGGTGCCTACAGTGATTACACTCGGCACAAAAAAAACAATTGGTAAAAAAATTACGGTACATAAGCTCGACTGCAAAAGATTATATAAAGCTTTCTTAAATGAATCTCTCGAGAAGTGATAATCAAAAGCAACGTAGACCTTGTTAAATACCCGCGATGGCTTCGGAATTGGATCAGAAAGACCGTAGTTTGTTAGCGCTCGGTCGATGAATAAAGCTCCATGATGGAGCCTCCATCACGTTGACGCAACCGATGTTCGGAAGCATACAAGTTGATACGTGCTAATAACTCGATACAATCGACACGGGAATTAATTAAATCACGCACAAACTGCGCGGAAGCTACGTCACGGCGATTGTCTGGACGTAAAGAACGTAATCCACAGCACACATGGATGGTAAACGCCGTAGCGTGAACAAAATAAACTGTTTCTGGATACTCTCAATCCTCTCGGAATGACAGTGGTAGGAGGGTGACCAAACAGGAGAGGCATATTCCAAAATAGATCGAACAAAGCAGACGTATAATGATGTAGAAGTTAACGGCTCACTAAATTCCTTGCAGTTTCGTTTAATGAAACCAAGAATAATGTACGACTTTGAAATAATGGCGTTAACATGTCTGGTAAATGTAGAACCAGATTCAAAGATCACGCCAAGATCCGAAATGAACTCGACCCGATCAATGGTTTCGTTTTACAGTTGATATTGATAAAAAACAGGTGAGCGAATACGGGAAAAAGAAAGAGTTTTGCATTTACTCGCGTTTAAAGGGAGTATGTTGTTAATTGACCAACTGCAAAAGCGGTGTAGGTCATATTGTAACAATTTGCAGTCTAACACGCGACCCGGGCGAAAATCTACAAGTCGTCCGCAATGAGGATGCACTTGGCAAACATAAAACATTTAACAACGTCGTTAATAAATAATGAAAATAACAGTGGGCCGATATGGCTACCCTGAGGCACACCGGATGGTGGCCGAAATAATAGGGAGAAAGAATCCAGAATCCAGTCGATGGGAGTGAAATGAAATGACAATCGAGACTCTCCAACTTGCTAATAAGAATAGAGTGATCAATCACATCGAAAGCCTTTGTGAAGTCGGTACAGACAACGTCTAGCTGTTGCTTGGAACTTAGGCTGTCAAATAAATGACCACAAAAACCGGACAAGGTAGACACCGTAGACCTATCAGGATAAAACCCCTGCTGAAAAGGAGAAATAAGTCTCTTGGTATAGAAGTGTAATACTCTGTGAACCATGGACACAAACAGTTTGGGTCAGACAGAGAGGATGGCGATCCCACGATAATTACTAACCTCGCTTCTATTACGCGCCTTGAAAATTGGATGAACACATGATATTTTCCAGGGATCCGGAAAAAACCACGACGAAGGCTTTCGTTAAACAAGAAGGTAACTGCAGGGGCCAGACTTACAGCACAACGTTTGAATAGGAGCGTCGAGAAGGAGCAGTTGACCCGGTGTCTGTCGACCGAAGCGGCTTGTAGACCGATGCAAAGAATTTGGCAAATAAATTACAAACATCAGATGGCTGACTGGCGGTGGAGGTCTGGTAAGACATATTCGACGGAAAACAAGCTACCTTTTTCTTACTGTTAATGAAGTTCCAAATTTTTTTTGGATGAGATGTCAAAACTTGCTCGATTTGCACTACGTAATTATTGTGAAGGAACCAATTGATGGTTTTAAAGTCCTTGCGGGCTTTGATAAAATTGGGATAGTAATCTACGCCGTAAAGCCTATACAGAGAATGAAACTTGTTGCGTCGTTTCTAGAGCACCATCAACTCGGTATTGTACCATAGCTCAAGAAAGTCGGATTTGTTATTGGTAACCCGCAGAACGTGCTCTCGATACCACTCCCGAGAAGATCACTGAATCTGTGCACTGTATGTGCGCTGTATGTGTTTTTATCGTAGTGCGCCTAAACCCGAAAGGGATGCCAAAAACAATAACAAATCATTTTGAAAAAAATTCAAATGACGCGTTTGACATATTTGACAACATTTACGATTGGCGTATTATATGTATATAAATATGTATATGTGGTAGTTAAAATGGAAGTAAAAATCGACATTTCCATTTTTTGATTTCCATTTATACCAAAAAATTTTGATGTATCATCAACATTTTTTGCCAGTTTTTTATAAAAAGAAAACGACATTAGTATAAAAAATATTTATCGTAATTGGTGTGAGGTCCAAGCATGAGCAACATCGGCATGCAATACATCATTGGGAAATGGCAGGGCCAGGAATTTCGACTTTTGCTGGAACGGTTAAGCTGCGTTGTTGATATGGAAGCGAAGTGATCGATGATTGTTAATACTTTCTCATCAGGTTAGGATGGAGAGAACACGCCGTCGACATCGTTCCAAAGATATACCGGGTAAGTTAAAGTCGCCCACAACGATAATTTGGTGAACTGAAGGTATAACGGCTGAGTCGATGTAGTTGATAAACGTGTTGTAGACATCCCAGTCAGATCCGTAAGAAAAGTAAACGGCGACGGCTACAATCGAAGTATTGTAGCTAGTCTGATCCGAACAGCAATGACGTCAAGGGAGGGATGGCAGGCAACCGCTTCATTGGAAGTTGAATTATTTACAGCAATTAAAACACCACCACCTCTACAACTGGTTTCACAATACATTTGTCCTTTTTATGAACGACATAGTCAGATGGATAGTACTCTTCGGATAACATATTGATCGTGAGACAGGTGTCAGGCGTTGATGGTATTAGATGAATCGGCGGTCGTTGATAAATTAAACTGATTGGTTGACACAGTAGTTACTTCGGCTGTTAAAACGTGGGCACGGTCCGGTTTTTTTGATATGCGTGAATATTTTGTAAATAAGCGGATTATAGCACCAGTAGGCCAAACATCAGAACTGTTAAGCAGGTCAAAATCAGCCCTCTTCCAACCAATGTTAAATGAAACGAACGTTAGTGAGCTATCCGAAACGCGGTCTTTTGTTAATAATAGCCTAAAATTTACGTCCCCTGGGGAACAATTTTGAAGTTTAACGCAGACATAGCTGACGATCTGATCTGTTGAGACGGATGGATCGATACGGCTGATATTTAAATATTTTTTGACAGGCACTGAGACAGTTTTGATAGAGTTGATGGGAGGCCCCGACCCTACAATAACTTGCGACGACGTCAATACATCATGGGTATTTTAGCTAGACTTTACCACTTTAGCGGATGTTGTCGGGTTGGAATTATCATCAGCAAGTTTGTTTGTCAATGCGTTGATTAATTTACGGTTTTCAGCCACCTCCGATTCAATTTTCGTTAAGTTCAAATTGTCAGCGGCTTTGTCGAGTATCACATCAATTTTCCTCGAAATCTTGGACGTGTAATTGTTTGTGTTCAAGGATATGCAGCAGCCGCCGGAAAAGCAAATGCTGGTGTATGTTTTAATTGAGTTGATTTCAGCACGGTCAAGCCCACTACAATCGTAACAAAATTGGCAATCACAAAGATTACTTGAAACGATGTCCGTAAATGTAGCGAAAATTTTTTTTTGCACGAGTTGCAAGACATTCTAATGATATGATATGATATGATATGATTGGGGCGTACAGGCCAGCCATAACGGCGATCCTAGGTACGTTACCATAATCCTGAAATATCAACAATCAAATAACAAATTATATCTGAATGCGAATTATATTTCAGCATCATGCGGGCCCAGGCCCTGCCTGCATCCTTAACAGATAAGGTTATTTAGGAAAGGATGTTAGTCACAGAAACGACTAAGGCGAACCGCAGCAAAGTCATTTTCTAACTACTTAAATATATTAAAATGTTAGTTACAATTAAATTCACACTCTAGAGTAGATTTTGTTAGTTTATTAATTTGGGTTAGCTGTGGTTGTGGTAAAGGATGCTAATACTCATCATATGTATTCGGCATCAGTCATAATAGACTGGTTGTTAGGTTATTTAATTCACATCTACGGGTCATCTCATCATATGCTGTTTGTAACCTTATTTTACCCTATCTTCCCACCCAACACCATCTAACCGAGGGATTTCACGTTTGTAATTACTCGACAGCATTATCATACATATGATGACCTAAATATTCCGTTGCTATTGTAAAACAATTAAATTGAAATTCGGTATTGTCATTAAGCTACCTATATTTAAATTCATCCAACTAAAAGCAGGGTTGATTTATATCTAACATTCACACACTTTACTAAAACATAACCTGAATTCAACGAGAAAGATCGTCGAAAAACAACATTCCATGGCAAAAGGTCTTTGGATCGTTAACATATTTGATTATATTGAGTTTATCCTCAAAGCGTAAATAATTAAATAGACCCCCTGATCAAGAATGTTGCAATCACAATCTTCCCTGACCTTCCGGTATGTTTAAAAAATAATAATAAAATAAATTGAATTATATTTGCCGACAACTTTATTGTTTCTTTAAAGTCAGGACTTTCGACAAAATTTCAATTTATAGAATTTATTTAAAGTAAGGAACAAATTTAATTTAAGAACACAACATAGTCTAGAAAAATCTCGAGCCTAGAACACACGTTTTAATAAGAACAAAAATAAAATTCGTAAATCGAATCCTTTTCCCGTAAGCAGAGACTTTTCGTTCACCGGGATTGGTGTAATCAAAATAAAACAGAGTTAAATGTATATGTACAACAATTTATGAGCCAAATGTACGTACTAGTACTAGAGTACAACAATAACACTGTTCCGAGACGAGAGGATATTAGTTTTAAAACAAAACAAATAAAACTTATGATCGCAAAACAAAATTTGAGAAAATAAAATCGTAAGCAAGAGACTCAAATATGGTATGGTACACCAAACACACGCAACGAAACCTTATAATTATAACTGAGTGCGTACAATGTACATTCACGTTCAAATCCAAAACCAACAACATTGTTGTTGCTTGTTGGTTTTGTCGCAAGTCGCAATTGCAATATAACTTGCAAATATGTACAAAATTTATTTTTATAGTATATGTATATTCTCAGGCAAATACGTATGTACACAGATCATAATATATTACAAACGCATTTACAAGAAACCACACAGCAAAATACATTAATTAATATAAAAACAAAATCAAAAACTTCTCTTTCAAATCCACAAGTTCCACGTGCACGCATTGATAATGTTCACATAATTTCACTTAACTTATTTACATACTATGTAGTGCATTTTATCAAGAATACACTACAACACATATTTATTATTAATTTATCCACTATTCCCGCACAGAAAAATTAAATTTAATTTTAAAACAAGGAGCGACACAAAACACGTCTACTCCGTTTGAAATCCGAACTCTCTTTCGCACGAGTTGCAAGACATTCTAATTGAATGAAATTAAATAAACAGCTATGCACAATTTATCGCAGATTACTTAATAAACACATTTTTATTAATCACGTTTTTGTTTCGCAGAATATTTTTCAAAAAGTTTAAAAAATCACTCGATCGATTTCGACTTGTTAGGTCATCATCAGGAGTATCTACTGAATTGTATTAGTAAAAAATTTTTGTTATATAGTAGAAAAAAGCAAAATATAAATAAAAATAAAAGAAGGAGGGGAAAAAAAATTAAGCAATAAAAATTAATCTACGGATCGCGCAGGTAGGCGATGAGTCATAGGTTGAGTAACAAAATTCAAGGTATATTATTGCGTACGTGAGAATAGAAAAGGACGGGGTCTGTAATTGGTGAGAACCGGATTTCTCTCTGTTCGTTAAGGATATTTTGGTTAAGAAATATTGATTTTCGAATTTCGTAAGATTCTAAGGTATCTAAACGTCTGCCTTTGGGTTGTATATGTAATATGTCTAAATTGTTCAAGCTAGCTGTATGATTTTCTGAAGTTAAATGGTTATGGAAAGTTGATTGATTGCAACCAGATAAATGTTCTTTAGCTCTAACTCCAAAATTGCGCCCAGTCTGACCAATATAGGAGAAACTACAATCATTGCAATTGATCCTATAGACACCAGATTTGGAAAGGCGATCAACTCTAGGTTTATTGTTAAAAATCATTTTCTTTATTGTGTTATTATTATAAAAAGCAAAACTAATATTGGTATAATTGGACACGATGTTGCTAATCCGTTGGCTCGTTTTTCCTATATACTCTAAGCGACGCCAATTTTCCCGCGTTGGACTGTCCGGTGGATAAATACCCGTTAGAGTTTTACGCTTTAGCTTTTTATTTAATAACTTTAATATAGTCCTAGTTGCATATCCGTTATTTGTTGCTATTTGAAGAATTATGTTGAGCTCAGTGTTATAATTTGAATTTGACAGAGGGATGTTTATTAGTCTATCTATGAGTGAGTGGAAAGCTGATATTTTAATATTATGGGGATGGTTTGAAGAACTAGGGATAACAGCGTCTGTATACGTGGGTTTCCGATAAATTTTGAAGTCTAAAGTAGAATTAATCCTGGTTATTTTTATATCTAGAAAATTAATACATTTATTTTTTTCTTTTTCTAACGTAAAATCAATGGTGGGATATTGAGAATTTAACCAAGTAAGGAAAGAGTCTAACAGTCTATCAGTTCCATTCCATAGACATAATATGTCATCAACATATCTATACCAAAAGATTATATGACGAAAATAGGGATTGTTATTTGATAAGATCATTTGTTCGAAGAAATTCATGAAAATTTCAGCCAACAAAGGTGACAGAGGGGAGCCCATGGGTAGACCATCAGCGAATTTGAAATATTTATTATCAAAACAGAAATAATTTTGTTTAATACAAGTCTCAAAAACTAACTTCAGTTCACGACGTAAGCTCTCATCTACAACATCCCTGTCTACAACAGAATTTTGTTAATCAATTCTACCGAGTTCTTAACCGAGTAAGCCGAAAAGAAATTAGTATGACAATTGAAAAAAATTATGAAACCCTTACATAGCTTGTAGGCAGGAGCATTGCAATACGCTACTATTGGTCTAATCGGAATGCCTTCCTTATGGATTTTTGGTAAACCATAAAGGATCGGGGCAGATGGATTCATGACAGAGTACTTCCAACCAGTTCCATCAAATAACTTCTGGCATTGGTTGATACACTTACTAACCGAAGTCTTAAAAGACTTAGTTGGATCTCTGCCAAGCTCTATTGCTTTACTTTCTGTAATAAAATCAGAAATTTTATTGCAGTAATCGACTTTTGTGAGCACGGTAATTGTATTGCCTTTATCCGCTTTACACGCTATAAGGTCATGGTCACGTAGTTTTTTCTTTATCGCACCAATCACTTTGAAGTTAGTATTATTAGAAGCAGCAGAAGAAGAGAATGGTGGAGTAGAAGAGTTATCAATACCTTTCTTTATTTGTAACGCACACACTGATTTTATTTGGGTTATCTGGCCAGATAAGGCTGTTTCGGCATCTACAGCCAGATTTTCGAATGATCGAAGGTCGATTTTGTTTGGCGTAGGGGCAAAATTCACTCCGTTGCTAAGCATTTGCACCTCTGTATCACGGAAAACGACTGAGGACAAGTTCTTAAAACGTGGATGAAATTGGAAATCAGACGAACCACTATTACCTCTACGGTTAAATGGATAAGCCTTATCTCGCAACACATCCAGTTTAGCTTTTTGTTTCACATATTGAATATGTGAAATTTCAGCTACCTCTGCACGAACTTTTCTGTCCAGCCAATCGAACTCAACAGAGTGCAAACGAATTGCTAACTCAGTGTGAACAACTTTTAGATGGAGATATAAGTTGTTTCTGGTAGCATACCCTTTACGCAGCTCGTTATCCCTCCAGCTACAACGCGCTAGATTGATAGCTCTTCTTCCCTCCAAAGATTTACTATTGCATTTAATGTTAGTATAGTTAGGAAGCAATTTTAATTTTTTACAACTACTATTAAACCATATTTGATTATTATTATAACAAATTCTTACCAACAAACGACGATAAATTACGGCGAGGGTGGCCAAATCTGCCAACTTAATACTTTTTACGCTATTTGCCGTAGGCACTTGGCGAAACACACTTATACTTAATAACCACATTTTTATTAATCACTTGTTTTTGTTTCGCAGAATATTTTTCAAAAAGTTTAAAAAGACGTTGCCAGTCTTTTCACTTCTATTCCAATTAATACTTTGTCCCAAATAGTTTGTAATTACTTAGATAGGGATGTTGTAGATGAGAGCTTACGTCGTGAACTGAAGTTAGTTTTTGAGACTTGTATTAAACAAAATTATTTCTGTTTTGATAATAAATATTTCAAATTCGCTGATGGTCTACCCATGGGCTCCCCTCTGTCACCTTTGTTGGCTGAAATTTTCATGAATTTCTTCGAACAAATGATCTTATCAAATAACAATCCCTATTTTCGTCATATAATCTTTTGGTATAGATATGTTGATGACATATTATGTCTATGGAATGGAACTGATAGACTGTTAGACTCTTTCCTTACTTGGTTAAATTCTCAATATCCCACCATTGATTTTACGTTAGAAAAAGAAAAAAATAAATGTATTAATTTTCTAGATATAAAAATAACCAGGATTAATTCTACTTTAGACTTCAAAATTTATCGGAAACCCACGTATACAGACGCTGTTATCCCTAGTTCTTCAAACCATCCCCATAATATTAAAATGTCAGCTTTCCACTCACTCATAGATAGACTAATAAACATCCCTCTGTCAAATTCAAATTATAACACTGAGCTCAACATAATTCTTCAAATAGCAACAAATAACGGATATGCAACTAGGACTATATTAAAGTTATTAAATAAAAAGCTAAAGCGTAAAACTCTAACGGGTATTTATCCACCGGACAGTCCAACGCGGGAAAATTGGCGTCGCTTAGAGTATATAGGAAAAACGAGCCAACGGATTAGCAACATCGTGTCCAATTATACCAATATTAGTTTTGCTTTTTATAATAATAACACAATAAAGAAAATGATTTTTAACAATAAACCTAGAGTTGATCGCCTTTCCAAATCTGGCGTTTATAGGATTAATTGCAATGATTGTAGTTTCTCCTATATTGGTCAAACTGGGCGCAATTTTGGAGTTAGAGCTAAAGAACATTTATCTGGTTGCAATCAATCAACTTTCCATAACCATTTAACTTCAGAAAATCATACAGCTAGCTTGAACAATTTAGACATATTACATATACAACCCAAAGGCAGACGTTTAGATACCTTAGAATCTTACGAAATTCGAAAATCAATATTTCTTAACCAAAATATCCTTAACGAACAGAGAGAAATCCGGTTCTCACCAATTACAGACCCCGTCCTTTTCTATTCTCACGTACGCAATAATATACCTTGAATTTTGTTACTCAACCTATGACTCATCGCCTACCTGCGCGATCCGTAGATTAATTTTTATTGCTTAATTTTTTTTTCCCCTCCTTCTTTTATTTTTATTTATATTTTGCTTTTTTCTACTATATAACAAAATTTTTTTACTAATACAATTCAGTAGATACTCCTGATGATGACCTAACAAGTCGAAATCGATCGAGTGATTTTTTAAACTTTTTGAAAAATATTCTGCGAAACAAAAACAAGTGATTAATAAAAATGTGTTTATTAAGTATAAGTGTGTTTCGCCAAGTGCCTACGGCAAATAGCGTAAAAAGTATTATCGCAGATTGTTTGAATTGTCACAAAACACGTAAAAATATTACCTCAGCTGAATCCATACTCATCGTATTTACGCCATTTGTGCAGTTATCAAAGTAATTTGTTCAATTATCTTCGTTATGACGAAAATCGGTGACGATTAAACCAAATTTTGAAATTTTAGGTCATGTTTGTTCATCTTCTATCAGAAGCCGAGGTCCATACCACCACAAATCCAGTTCAATCAATTCATTTGGCCTAATCCTCTTGATATGGTGTCTGCAGGATTGAGCGCTGTCGGAACTTACACCACTCTGACGGCTTAGACACTAGGACTGAAATTTATTTGATGTAAAGCTGAGTATACACGTACAAGTATATTGCACAATTAAATTGCGCAAGAAAATGTGAGAGAAAAGTAATTGCGCAACTTTTATGTTCACCCGTTAGTTAGTTAAACGTGAATCGAGAAAAAGCATTAGCTTTTATCATGATTGGAATGGTTATGTTATGCAAAAAGAAGAAACGAGCAAAAAGATTGTGGTCTAAAAGTTGGAATTAAAAAGAAGCAATCGCTCTGATATGCAATTTTTAGGAGAGCTTGCCGATATCTAAAGCGAGACAGACTATAAAAATTACATGAGAATGGATGAAAAAACATTTGCAATACTTTTGGATAAAGTGTCTCCCAAACAAAACAAAATAAGGTAATCAGACAGGGTATTTCGCCAGCGCAAAGACTAGCTACAACGCTTAGATTTTTGGCCACTGGAAGAAATTTTAGAGATTTGAGATTTTCATGGAGAATATCCCATCAATGCATTGGAGAAAATATATTCAGGTAAATCTTTATTTATTAGATCAGTTTTTTTGTGCCAAAATAACAAGATAAATAAAATATTTATGAAAAATTTCTATATTCAGTAATAAATATTTGCACTGTACTCATAGAAGCTGATTCTGAATCACCGTGATATCTATAGTCATCTGGAGAAATAGCTGGAGTCGCTATCAAACGCTCATGTGGTTGTACTGTGTGCAATAGTTGGGATAATGATGTTGTCGAGAATATATTTGTGATGAAGATGGTCGTAATAGTTCGCGTTGAACAGACACAGTAGTAGCTCCAGAAAGCAGATTCAATTGGCCTTGTAATAAAATTTCATGAATTAACCAGTCGGACAAAAAACGTTGTTGTTCCTCCATTTTTTTTAATTTGATGGCATATGCCTTTGCCATAATCACATATTCGTTATCTTCTTTATTTAATTCTCTAAGTGTCGTTTTAAACATTTCTTCCGATGTGTCGGTTTATTGACGACGTTTTGGCTTCGGTGTCCGATCAATTTCCTCAATGGTTTCTGACGTGTCTAATTCGGTATTCTAAAAATAAATTTTCTTTAATATTGTATTTTTTTAGCTGCCTAAAAATGGAACGGATTGCGCAGGACTTTGGAAATGTTTGAAATTACCCACATATCTAGTCTCGGTTGATGGGAAACACTATTTCGATACTATTACTATAAAAGTACTCATAGCATTGTTTTACTAGGTATAGGAAATGCAAAATATAAGTTCTTTTATGCTGGTTTTTATGGTATAGCGACACCAGTGAATAGCTGCAGTTTCAGTAGAAATTTCCCATTCATCTCCGGATAGTGCTCGAATAATAAAACACGCACGTGCAATAGCTGCACATTCGGCGCAGCATAATGCTCGAATACAACACAATATTCGAGCATTATGCTGCGCCGAATGTGCAGCTATTATTCACTGGTGTCGCTATACCATAAAAATGAAAAATAAATGCAACCATAAAACTAAATGTTTGTTTTTCGACAGCGGGTCTTCTCAATCAGTCACTGTAACAAAATCGGTAATCTATATTCCCGATTTGGTTATTATATTTAACCTCACAAAGGCCTCTACGCGGTGATAGTAGCCGGATAGAGCTCAGGGTTAGCCGTGGGAATTGAGAGGTTGGTGAGATCGTTATATACACCGCAGGAAGGAGGGCGGAGAGTAAGGATCAGTTTACGCGTTTAGACGCGTCACTTTGGGGAGTATATACGGGTGTGCGTATATGCAAGACTCCAAGCGTAGCAAGTAGATCCTGAAATAATCCGAATGAAAATTGCCACTATAATTATAATTTAAATATTATTGAAAAAAGAAAAAAAACTACTGTTAAATATTATTAAAATAACGATATGCGTGAACTTTTTGTATATCTACTTTGAAATCAATAAAATAAATTGTTAAAATTGTTAAAATAAAAAAAAAATAAAAAATTTGGTTGCCATTGTCAGAAGTAATCGCCTCTGGGACGAAAAACATTAGAAACACCTCATTTTCTAGAAAACAATTAATTCCAACTTTGAAAAGTGATCCAGCACAATTACGAAAAGCGGATGCCACGCTTTGATCGTGGATACGGACCTAGGATGTCAACATATAGAGACGTTGGAAG
Organism: Nephrotoma flavescens; assembly: GCA_932526605.1. NCBI lineage: Eukaryota > Metazoa > Arthropoda > Insecta > Diptera > Tipulidae > Nephrotoma > Nephrotoma flavescens. The sequence continues at coordinate 183,370,892 of OW052222.1, forward strand.
GGCCTGGTAGAAAAATTCACCGCTTTGTTCGTTTTGCACTGAACACACTTGGCAATATATTGTTAACTTCTTGAGCCATTGGAGGCCTAAAAAATTGTCGCTGTAATCGTTCGAGGGTCTTGCTAATCCCTAAGTGAGCGGAATTTGGAGGGGAGTAACGTCTGTTGGATCAATTTTGAAGTTAATGAGGAGGGTACCACTAACTACAAAGTAGGGAGGTCGGTTTCCAAGTATCTGAAGCCATAAGAAGGAGCTATTAGAAGTTTTCCATGTTCTATCCGTAAATGGGAATAAGTCGGCGTTCAGAAAAGCCAGAGAGTCCAGATCGATATGTAGGGCCGTTGAATTAGCTGTATTACATAAACATGCTGTTTGCAGGCATCGCTCTTCATCCGCCGAACAGTTATATTAATAGAACCTTTCCGATAGGATATTTGGAAGTCAAACGCTTGTAGCTTGAGACTCCAGCGGGTAAGTCGCCCAGACAGATCTTTTTGAGTCATTAACCAACGTTAGCTGAACATAAAGCTTTCTTGAGCACCGGTAAATGAAGTATCGGCTGCAGCAGACCATCGATTTTTAGCAGACTTGTTTTCCAGATCAGAAAGCGCGGTTAAAATGCAAAGTTATTGATGAAACGCCGGTACCATCCGCACATTCCCAGAAATCGTCTTATCTGTTTAGCGGGTTTCGGCTTGGGAAAGTCCATGATAGCTTTGCATTTGTCAGGGTTTGTGCGCAGACAGCCGTCTCTTACAATATACCCATGCATGAACTAAATCCTCTGCATAAGCTTTTTTGCAGGCAATACGATAGAAGCACACAAACCCGAGGTATCAAAAATATTTGATATCTCTGCAAGAACATTACATTTAGTTATTTTTGCCAAAGCATTATACTTTACCAATGTACATGATATATCGCAAGCCACAATCTTGAGTTTTGATTCATTTCGGATTCCGAACGAATCCGCGTTTAAATTCCAGCTTCGGAATTCAAACCCGGTAGTGGCTAATAATACCAGCAACGCTGTTTGGCAAGTCTTTGGCACGTCTAAAGTATCTGCACACGTCAGCAGATCGGTTACATATAAATCTCGCTGTAATATTTCACTTGTTCTTGGAAAACGTTACCGCAAGTACTGAAGATCATTGTCGTAAGGCCACTTAACATCAGTAAGGTTGAATCTCCCAAAATTATTATATAACCACTATCTAACCCGAAGGACGTTGTCCTGTCTTAGCTATGAATATTCGATTCGAATTGGACTAAATAGTAAAAAAAAAATATTTCAAAAACTAGTGTTTATTGTAATGCTTCTTGATACACAGCGTTAGTTTTGTTTTCTGGAATGTAAATAAATAATGTTGATGGTTCTCCGATACGAGAACAGGCGACATACAATTGGCCATGTGAAAACTATGAATTTTCAAGATTGATGCCACAAATACTTAACAACTGCCATTGCGATTTATTTATCGGTATGCAAGCCGCACTGGAAATTAGAACCGTTTAAAGTCGAATGGCACGTTGTTTGGAGTGATGATGCGTGGAATCAAAACGTCTTTGTCTTTGTACTCCCCTTTCAAAATTATGGCTTCGATAACGATCATTAATTTGTTCACCGCAAGCCGAGTGCCACTACAAAGTACAAAAACATGGCTGGTTTATGTTCCTCAACATAATGATTACCGATCCGAATTTTAATTTCGGATTATGAGGTTGTAGTTCGGGCAATTTCAGCAAATTTAAAAATTCCATTGGATAGTTGACAACATCATCTTGGTTAGTAACATCAACGTTTGTTGCAGTCAAACACGATCGCTCAACCAAACATGATTTTTGAAAATTTAACCAATGTTTGGGAAAACCATCTCGATCAGTTCGGTCTTTGATGCAGTAAAGTAACAAAAATTGGCAGGGAATGTAATGTATCCAGAAGATGTGTCAACAGAAATTTTGCCATTACCGCAATGTCGAGCGATTGTTTGGAAAAAACTTTTCCAAATCGTTCGTTCTTGAGTTCGACTCGCATATTTAATTTGAGTGTTTTGATTGTATTTCCAAAAAATGGACAACTTCAAACATGTATTAAGTTCGCCGGCTGGCATTGATCGTGGAATCACTGGCAATGTTTGTCGGAAATCATCTGCCAATAAAATCATCGCAATAGCAAATCGGTTTCAGTTGTTTCGTAAATCTTGAATCGTGCGCTCTAATACTTCCAAAGATTTTTTATATGCCATTGTGCATTCATTCCAAACGATCAACTTACTTTGCTGCATCACTTTGGCTACCGCAGGATTCCTCGAAAGGTTTCAAGTTGGAGTTTCATTAGTTTGCAAGCTCTAAGGCAACTTGAGTGCTGAATGAGCTGTTCAAAGGCCTTCCAACAGCGTAGCTGCAATATCTGATGAAGCAAGTGCAAGTGCAATTCCATTTTGCGATAATCATATTCAAAATGTATTGGGTGTTTGGGCGTTCTCATTCCTAATTGTATTAATCCTTTGTTGGTAAGCATCAAGCACATGTCGTCAATTAAAATTAATGCTTCATTGTAAATTTCTTCGTTCATTTGCACATCTGCATTCGATGTTGTAAGACGCATCTGATGCTATATATCTTCGGGCACATGATCTTTATATTTGTTCCATAAACCAATCGGTGTTGATGGGAAGCATGTAGATAAACGAAATCACAGCATCCTCAAGAGTGTGGTCCCAATGAATGTCATTCTCTAGCAACCCCAAATGTTGACAGGCTTCTCTGTATGTGCCTCACAATACACCATTAACGGTTCGCAGATGTTGGAATATTGTTGGGCCGGAACATTGACAGCAAACGCAAAAAACACTTGTAACTAACGACTTATCGTTCAGCAAACGACTTATCGAACGTTACAAAAACATCCAGCAAAATGTCTGAGCACAGCTTTTGCGGCTACTGACTCAGGGCAAACGGGGGGATTCGAAAAGTTCAGACATCCTGCTAGACATGTTATGCTGTGCAAATAAATTTAAAAATTACATCCCATACCTCCAATCGCTGACCTTCACTCACTAACCGAAATAATTCTAGCACATAGTGTGACACGCCTCGATGAAATCAAACATAATTAACTGGTTCAAATTTGGCTAAATTAATCACTATCGACGACGTGAAAACCTTATTCACAAAATAAACTATAAACCACAATGAAAGCACGAAAGTTTCAACATTATAATAATAAGATAAAGGAAAACAATGTAATAATAAAACTAAATACTAATTGGCTAAGATTAATATTGGAAGTATCTTAATAAAAAAATGCAAAAAAAAACATAAAAAAAACTGTTACCAGGTGATCCCTTTTTTTGTGTTGAATGCTCAGGTCTTCTGGATCAACACACATAATTTTCATGTTTGTTTAAATTACAATTTATTAATAACTTCAAGTTTAGTTCTGATTATAATTTTATAATATGTTAACTTATTTATGTACCATTTATACTTTATTTATTATTATTTTAGGTAAAATTTTATAATTTTTGTTTTATAATTTATAGGTAAAATGACAATTTTTATTAGAACCAATTACATATATTTAATCACTTGATCATGGGTACAGTTCATTTATCAAAATTAAAGGTTTTCACTACGATTTCAATATACATATACTCTTGTTAATTTTTGAAATCTTGATCGCACTACACTATGCCACGTACTTTATTTAAAGTTTTTAATAGTTCGGCCAACTTTTTAATTAAACTTTTATACAAAATAATATAGCCTTTTAATTTTTGGTCAAATAAAATTATATATTTTTTTTTATGCGTACCACCACATTACTCAAATTCTCGAAACTTAATAATTTTTGTTCAACAAAAAAAAACGGACTTCAGCAAAAAAAAAACAAGATAAAATATTTTTTATGGTCTTTCTTTTCCCGCGCAAACCACCTTACCGCTGGACAAAATATTTCATACGATTGAAAAATAATATGATTTACGATTAGCTTATTAAATATGTATAAATTTATGCCGGGGAGATCAACCCAATTTTGTATCAGGTGAAAGCAATTCAAATGAATTGTTACACACTCGTCTTGGCTGGGATGGACTATGTAAAGACGTCCTAGTGCATCGATGGAAATTACTTGTGGGTAACCTGGAACTAGCTGTCCTTGTTTCCGTCGTTGAAATTTCTTTGACAATATCTTGGCATTTCGGAGTAAAGCAGCGTTCGGCAAAGTCATCAAAGTCAAAGAAGCTGATCAATGTTTTCGATAGCGGCCTGTGACCTCTTTGTAATACGTTCTCCGCTGTAAAAAACACTCTTTGACCATTTTCCAAATATACGGCCCAGTGAATAACAGTGGGCTCTCTTTCATGTATAGCGAATGAAAAAATACGCCACATCACTTCGTTACTGCTAACATAGCGGACCATTTGAAATTGAGTCATTTCATCGGTCGAATTGGCAACTCCGAAGACAGCCATGTCACTACCTTTGTTCGCACGTACTTGCAAATATATTTAACCCTAATGTGAGTGACGTGGGTACCCGGGTACCTTTTGTCCTTTTAGACGTCTATTTTTGTATGTTTTACTCCCAATAAAGGCTTTAAATTTTATGAGAACTTCTAGTTCAATTGGTATAGATTACGATCATACTTGAAAATGAGAAATGTTACAACTTGGACAAACGTGGAAAAAATCAGTTAATCACTCAAATTAAGATATTTTTTCTTCACTCACATGAGGGTTGATATATTTTATGGAAAGGCAAAATTCGACATTTATGTGTGCCTTAAATGTCTTGGAGAGTAACGGCGCCAACGGAACCACCCAACGATTATTAACTTCAATGTCCTGTTGATTCTCTTTGATTATAGTTGATCCTTCTATTCCTCGCAACGGAGTTTTGCTTAGTTCAACCTAGTGAGTGCAATACCGGGATCTCGGATCCCGGGATCTCGGATGAATATAGTTTGGTATCCACACCGGTATTACAAAGTTCTAATACCGGTATTTCGATATCGAACATTAATTTATTAGTACATGTATGCACAAAAGAGAATTTCGAATAAAAATTCAATTTTTCTCTTTTTTCTTGGAAAAGAACCGCTTACAATTTCGCTCGCTGATATTGTCTAGAAACAAATTTGTTTTTAGTGCTTTGCAACGTCGATATCATAAAAACATAGCAAATCCGCAGAAACAATGCAAATTGCAATGTACAACTGAAATGGAACAAAACCGTATAGCAGCTTATATTCTCATGAAAAGATTTCTTCTTAATGCATTGCAATGCAACGTCGATATCATAAAATTTACATAGTAAATCCGAAGAAACATTGCAATGCACTAAACTGAAATGGAAAATAACCGTATAGCATATATTGTCCAAAAAAATTTTTTTTTAGTGCATTGCAATTTGCAACGTTGCAATATACTAAAATATTTTTATGGGATTCAAACTTTTTTCAACTAAAAATAAAGTATTTGGTATACGCATGTCGCATACATACCGAAAAAAAGGATTTTACGTTATCTCTTATTTATAACTATATCGTGCATGCAGTGTTATTGTGCAACTTATATATCAAGCTATAACCAATGCTATAAATACCGGCTTCCGTTGTTAAATTGTATTACAAATCTGGAAAGGTAAGTTTTATTTATTTATTAATGTTTATTTTCTTAAATTTATGTAATTATCCCAATGTACTTTAAAAAAATTAAAACTCATAATATTGCAATGTCAGGTGCTTACTTTATTTTTAATTTATATTATATGCTATTCTAAAACCATTCCTAGAAACGGAAAACTTGCAGTTTGTGAAACACCAAAAAAATGGCGATAAAGCTTCGGTTTGGCAATACTTTCTAACGGAGAAGAAAGGAGGCCATCAAAATGTAAACAGTGCGCCAAAATAATAAAAACATCTGGAGGAACAACGACCGGTCTTCATACCCATATGAAGGCAATTCATAACATTAATACGTTAAAGCGAGATGTTGTTTCTACTAATGCAAATATTAATGTAGAAAACAAAAAGCAGTCCAGTTCGAATATAGCAAAGTATTTTAGAAGAACTAATGAAAATTCATTAGATGTTGTATTGGCAAGAATGTGCGCCTATGATGGTTTACCTTTCAAGATGTTTATAAAATCAGAAGACCTTCGAAAGGCACTATGTGCTTTATGTATCGGTGAACTTCCGAAATCTGCGAACACCATCCGCAAAATTGTTATAGATTATAGCAGCATTATCGAAAAATTATTTGTCAACGAGCTTGCGGAACAGAAGTCACACAAAATTGGATTTAGCTTAACATTTGACGAATGGACCTCCATAAAAAATCACCGTTACATCAATATTAATGTTCATTCAGAAAATAAAGTATGGAATCTAGGGCTAATAAGGAAAAAATGGAAGTATGCCAGCAAATGGAAATGTTTGGAAGTATGCCAGCAAATAAATGTGTAGAAATAGTGGATGTCAAATTAAAACTGTTTGAACTATCCCTAAAAAAAGACATTGTATGCGTAACAACAGATGGTGCAGCTGTCATGAAGAAAGTTGTCAGACTTATAAATGCTGAAGTTGACCAACAATTATCTTTTGCTCATGGCATTCATTTGGCCGTGATTAGCGTTCTATATAAACAATCAAGTGATCTTGAAAATGAAGCGGATATAGAATTAGAGGAAATAGACCGGGAATCTAATATTGAATCGGAAGAATAGTTTGAAAGTGATGAAGGTGATGGTAGCAAAAGCAATGATGATGGTTTGACAATTGAATCGCAAGCGCAACAAAATGAAATATTACAAATAAATCATGTTGAACTGGCTCCGTTGATTAAAAAAATACGAACAATTGTAAAAATATTTCGTCGTTCCCCAACTAAAAACGACAAAATACTGCAGCGTTATGTAAAAGCTGAATTCAACAAGGAATTGGTACTCTTATTGGATTGCAAAACACGCTGGAATAGCCTCCTCGCTATGATGGAGAGGTTTTACATGCTGAAAAACTGTATATTAAAATCTATCATAGATTTAAAATTGGATATCGTTTTTAGTGAAAATGATTTTAACAATTTATTTCATGCTATTTCGGCACTACTTCCAGTTAAGGTTGCAGTCGAAGCCCTTTGCCGCAAAGATGCAAATTTAATCTCGGCAGACGCAACTTTTTAGTTTTTATTGGAAGAGCTAGGCAAACTAAATACAAATATAGGCAATGAATTTTTATGTGCTTTAAAGGATCGGATAAACGAAAGGCGGAGTGAACTATCTGGAGTTCTTCAGTTCTTACATCATGCATTCGAAGACCAAGATATTTCAACTGAGGTTTTAAATAACGCACATTTTAATTTTCCGAAGCCACCAAAGCACGCTATTACAAAATCGCTAATGGAAATTGGTAAAAGAATGCAATTATTTAACCAGCATGAAGCACAAGAGAGTAGTGCTCTTACTTCGGATAGCGATGAAGGAGAGGTTTTAGAGGATCGAGAAAAAGAATGCGAAAGCAGGACAATGAAACAAATGCTGGATGAAGCAATTTCAAAAAAAGTGAACTAAACCATGTCTGGAAAAAAATCTAAAACCATTCACAATATTAAACTTTTAAAAAGGGAAATGACTCTATTCGAAGACGAAGGTACTAGCTGAATATATCTTCAGAAAATTTATGATCTTCTCCTTACCATGCGCCCGACAAGCGTAGAATCAGAGAGAGTATTTTCGACAGTTCGTTCAAATTTAAAAGATGAAAGCCTTAATGCACTAGTTTTTTTAAGAGGATATTTCCAGTCCAAGAAAGAATAGGAAATTAAGAAAAAAAAATTGAGAAAACATAAATGTGATTTATGCGTTCGGTATTGGCAATATTAAGTTTTAGTTGTTTTTTATTTATGTTAACAATAAATTGAATTATTTATGTCTTTCAGTTAAAAAAAAAATATGTTTTGTTTTTAAATAAATGAAGGTTGAAATATTCGGTATCGAATACCGGGATCCCGGTATTCGATATGTCAATTTCGAAATACCGGTATTGATATTTTCGTCCGATATTGCACTACCTAGTTCAACCTGATAAATGTCAATCGCTCAGTTTCAACTTTGACGTACATATGTACAACATATTGGTGAAATAAACGCCAATATTTTAAGATGTGTTTGTCTTCATTTTCCCGAACAATAATAATTCATTGAATGAATGATAGTATGAATAATAATTCATTGAACTAACTTTTCTGTTAGTTTTGGCGCCTGTAAATAAATTTTTGTGTTAATAAGATATATGTAGTAAAGTTGTGATTAAGGTATAAATATGATACTGTAACGCATCATAAGATCGATGTCTTTCGGACACACGCTGCAGTTGATCCGCCGATGTAAAACCATATCTCGGTTTTCTAAATTTTCACCGACGACGACAATAGCGACATTGTTGGCGCATTAAAACGTCTTGCGTGTTGTCCTGCAGGCGTCCTATTGGGTCTGGTGACAATTTGTAGTTATATCAGATGGCATGCGGTCTTGAATAATGCTACTAATTCGTTATGATGATGGAAAAGTATTTTTAGTTGTTCCTATTGCCCTTTTCATCTTTTTTGTGCATACAAGAATGTTGATCGATTTGTCTTGCTAAATCGCCCATAAAATAAATTTACAAAAATTTGTAGTCACTATCCGGCGTTAGCAATAAGCAACCTGTTCGATGATATATTTGGCCCTGAATCTGCAAAAGTAAATAGATATAATGTACCGCATGTAAAGTGTTTGTACCGCCATGTGGCTGGCAAAATACGTTGGCAGCATATCCATTCCTCCATCAACTTCTGTAAATGCACTCACTTCATGGTTGCTTGTAAAAAAAAATTGTCTCGAATAATTTTTGTTGCGCTAATAACTACGTGATTTGAAAGCAATAATTGTATTGCTGGATATGAGTCAAAAATGTTTAGAATCTGGTTGATTTTCGGGAAACAAGGAATGTAATGGCTCTGGTGGAGGTACCAATGGCGTCAATTTAACTTGGCCACTGGCCAGAACCAAAATTGAACTGAAAATAAAAAATTGACTCCCTTAGTTTTTCCGTATAACCATGTATACCACGTGCTAGTCTAACCAAGCTTACCAAAAATCGATATTAAGTTAAACTTTTGATATAAGAATAGACATTTCAATCTTTTCGTTTCGTCATTGTGTGATTTGCTGTTGCCCAAAGTAAAATAAAAAATGAGTGCAATTTCTCATTATTCAGCGCCGTTCAAATCTTGTGTAACGACCGGGCGATATTTGGTGTTTGGCATTGGCACATTTGGCGAAAGAGGGGGTACTTTTTGTGCGATTGGTGGTAAGTATAATAATGTGTTTACCAAAAAGATATTACTGTTGTTGCATGTGTGTAAATGTGTAACGGTTGTGTTTTTCTTATGTATTAGCTGTGTGGAGAAGACTGTGTGAAACTCAGTTGGTCGGTGAGCTCATAATGTATCTATAAATGACTCAAGATGTAGCGACTCATGAAAATGGACGCTTCTACGCTGTGGATCCACTGACCCCTATATACACATATGTACAAATTTGGACGATTTTCAGTTTGATTAAATAAAGAAAAAACTCAACACTGCCGATGGATCGTTTTGCAGTTGGACATATGCATATTTATGTTAAGGTGTAATGTATTTTCATGTCACCATAGGTGATTGTTTCAAACATGCGTTAATTTCGTCTACACATGTAACGCGTAGAATGATAATCACCGGATAGGACAGCAACAGTGTAGAGCGCCACCGAAAAGTCTGCTATTACCGTTGAGATCTTTCATCGGTTTATCGAGACGTTCAAGTGGATGCATGTGAGTCATAGTTCATTCATCCCAGATAATAATTTTGCATTTTTGCAAAATTTTAGCCATGCCAAAATCCTTCTATATGTTGTACATTACGTCTGGATTTTGTGTGAACGATCAATGGCAACTTGAGTGCTGAATGGGACTGCACATTCAGCACTCAAGTTGCCATTGATCGTTCACAAATACCAGATGGCAATTGCCAACGCAATATGTTGTAATCGAATGCGAGCAAGTATTAGTGAGATGAGGAATGTTTTGCCAGTGTCGCCTAGTGCGTCCAAAAAAAAACCGACCTTTTGTTCAGCAGTGAGTCCTTGTTCATTATTTGCAACAAAAAGAGCTGCATGAAACTGTTGTTCACGCTGAACGTCGATGTAAACGATGCCTGTTGCTGGAGGGTTAGGCGGTGGCATACCGAAATAAATCAGCGGCATCTTCGAAATGAGAATGCAAATCTTTTCAATCTATATTAATGCCTCGTTATATATTTGTGGCAAAAAATCGATATTGGGTCTTGATCAGCGGTCCAAATACGATGCAGAAGAGTAGGTTAGATTGATTGCCATTGAATGCACATGTATATAATTGAATTTCATAGAAGATCATATACGGTATTCACATCAACATTGCACCTTATACATTTTTTAAAATGTAAGTGTTTTTAAGTACACGTCATTTATGTTCTAAAACGTTATTTCAATATGTTTCGCGAGGAACAATGCATTCAATACGCACGAAAATATGATATTTGGAATATCGAAACACAGCGAACAGAAATTAAAATATCAAAACAACGCCAACCTACGACGAAAGTGACTTGTGCATCTGATGCGTATACGTTAAACACCACAGAATTCGACATCAGCGCCGCCTATGGTACACAAATATAACTATGAATTATTCTTAGAAAGTCAATTATTTACTACGTTTTTTTCATTTTATAAAATATTGGGGGGCGGTCGGGGTGGTGAAATGTTGAAGTTATATGTTCTGATCTGTGAAAAATACAAAAAAAAATTATTTCGTCAAAAACCAAAAAAATAATTTCCTAGAACCCGATTGCTGGGAACCAACTAGGGACCCACTCAAACACAAACCGAAAATTAAAATCGGTCCACCCGTTTAGGAGGAGTTCAATTACAAACACACGTACAGGGTGGTGAAATTTTGGGGTTATATGTTTTAATATGCGAAAAATTTTAAACAAATAAAAAAATTAAATTTTGTAAAAAAAAAAAAAAAAAAGATCCTCGAACCCGATCGCAGTGCCATCTACCGGGTCCAATTGTGAATCTAAACCATCCAGGAATCCACCCAAACACACACACACACACACAAGCTGGGTGTATTATAGATTCCTTAGGAGGAATTGGGTGGTATATAGACAGCATACCAAAAATTGATTTAATGTTGCTCATAACTTTAACGCAAATATGTTGGAGGTGAGGACTAGAGAGCTGGAACCCTTCGCTCCAAATCATAGCATGCACGGCTATAAGTACACCTCCTCCAGACTTTTTCTGGCTGGTTGCTGCGGAGCGATCATTACAGAATTACGTATATTGGGAACTATGATTTTTAACAAAGTTTGAAAATGAAATCGATTTGGTTGATATGTTGTTAACGTAAATTTAGTATGCGATGTCAACAATTTCATGTCTGGTATTGAGTGGCGAAATATTCAGTGTGCGTATATCAGCAAATATGATTGGATTTTTGAAGATACCGATGTAATCCGAAAAATTGGTCGTTTCTTAAACTCAAATTCTTTGATTAATATGATCCCCTCTGCGTTGGATATCGTGAAGTTTATGTAAGAATCATTCATTTTCAGGATATACCCGGTGCTTACCCGGTGTATGCCATAATTTGATACTAGTCACTACTCGGAAGTATCTCTGTGATCTGGCCATACACTGAAACCCAAAAACCTGCAAAGTTTTCTATGCGATTCAATTTTAAAACGCATTAACAAATGGGAAAATCTCGTATAGTAGATCGTAGAAGTAAATATTTTTAATTATTTTTTTGATTTGCTTCATTTTATTTTTAGTTTTGATCATAGATCTTAATTAAAGTAAATTCGTTTGTTGTCAGGTTTCCATTGTTACCTATTGCTTTTACCGATTATCTGTTTTTGTTAACAAATTGACAAAAATTGTTAACAAATTGAATTTTTTGTTAATTTTTGTTGTTTTTGTAAAAACTTCACATCCGTATTTAATAATGTTTCAGCCTGGTTCGATTTTAATCGAAGACGAATAGAAAAGAGCCAAGTAATGCCACTGGCATGAACACCAGGTCGAGGAAATTGCTGCTCTGGTTCTCGATTCTAGAAGGGTAAAATTTCCCAAAGGCATCACAGAATCGAAATCCGCAACTGCAACTGGTAGTTGTTTTGAGATAAATGTATTTATCCCTCCATATATAAGTTAAAGTTTTGGTCTTCTTGAAACTTAAAAATACATTTTTTTATCGTGGATCAACGTCCACATACTTTATTGATCAAATCAAGAATTACAATATTTTGTTGTGTGCAGGACATATTTATCAAGTATGATTTGAGAATGACGCGCTACATGTCTTTCAATCGAAATGTTTTGTGTTGGTTTGCTTATCGCAACTTCTTAGAAATGTCTTTAAGAAATTATTATTCAATGCAACATGAGATATTTATGCAACATCTACTTGAAGTTGTTTTATCTAATAGGAGAGGATTATGGATTTTTATGCAACGTGACAAGACTGGTGTGTTAACTTATATCCGCTGAGGATCCGTATAGAATATAAATGACTATCAATACCAACTTTCCATTGAAAGCAAGTTTAACAGACAAAATCTCCAAGTGCGAGCTGGTTCCGCGATACAAATGCCATCTTACTCATTTTACAATTCCGCTAGAGTTGTGATAGTAAATACACAATGTGGCGACAATTTTTAGATCGCTGTACAATCTTTTTCCGGCCAAATTGTTGGATTGAGTGCTTTAGAAAATAATTAATCTGGTATAATAATTCTAAAGCTAATCAAAGTAGGTCTTAGCTCTTTTGAACGATCCTTCTTTGATAAAGATTGGCAGTCAAGATCCATTGGATTGTATTGCTCAACCTTTTCACAGATAAATCCAACTAATTGCTCAGCTGTTGTTAAAGGATCCAAATGACTGATATAAAGTTGCGTCACCTTAATAGCAACGAGACCATTATTAGCACATGTTCCAAAAGCATCTACTGGTGTTGCTACTCCTTGCTCGATAGTTGCCTGGATGACCATCCGGTTGACAAAGCAATGGATGAAATTTCGTTCAGCTTTGATGAAAGCGATACAATAAGTTTCTTATTGGTCACGATATCATTTTCAAATTTTGAGATATTCGGAACTGTAGACATATACCCTTTGGTTTATTAATAAGAGTATTAAAGTTTGATTGCACGATCCATACATCAAGTACACATAAATACAGCATTTTCACGAAGATGTAAGAAAATTAGGCTGTTAACCTTCAGTCGTGTACGCACTTTTATTTACTCTAAGATTCGTTTTAACACATAAAGGAAATGGCTAAATTGTTTTTTTTTACAAACATACCACTAATAAAGGTTAATTCTCATCAAGTCTTAGCAATAAAAAATTGAAAGCCGAAACAATCAACCCAGCTGAAGAAATTTTAACTTTTCTGCTAACAGAAGTATCCTATATACTGCGGAATATAATTTCACAAACGTGGAAAGAGAGCATCGACTCAGCAGTTTAGCACAATAAATCGGTTACGAGACTGACACGAAGAAGGAAAAGGCGAGGACTGGACCCACTAACCAATGTGTGTAACCAAGAAAAACTCGGAAATATTTTGATACGGTGCTAAGCTGAAGCGAAGTAACTTGAGAAGAACTATACGAAATAGCCATAGTGTAAAGTAAGCTCCTAAATCGCTCCTTATATTTGTTGAATCTCAAACCAAACTCACATTGGTGGTTTTGTATAGTTTAGAATCTTATCAAAATTAAAATTCCACTGTTCATATACCAAAACATAACGAAAAAACCGTAATCCGTATTTATAGAAATAATTTTTAAAATTTGATCTTAACAAGTCACGTGACATATTATTTTTCAAAATCGGCTTAATTGAGAGGGTGGAAAGAATTTTCCATGTACACACATAAAGTAAAAAATCGTGAGATTTATTACGAGAACAAGGGCACAAAGTATTTTTTTAGATAGAAAAATCCGTATCTTGAAAGGGGTGAAAATTTAAAATTATAAAAAAATATACAAATAAGGTATACAAACAGCGCATATAAATAACTCCCCACAGCAGGAGGTTTGTTTGTATATTTAAAAAAAAAAAAAAATATTGAAAATGGAACGTGTTACGCCCAAAAATAACAAATTTTTCGTTGCTGGATATTTTGTTTGAATCGCAAGTAGAAAAGACCGCATATTTAAAGGTTTGTTATTTCGATACGATACTAAATTGAGAGGAGCTAAAATAATTTTATATATACAAAGTCTTGTTGTTATGCCACCGCACGAACCCCCAACCGGTGTGAATTTGATCAATCAAACCTCTTAGCTCTTACATGAATATGACCTATAATTATGATGTATTTCTCTTAACATATACAAATATGTCACGGTGTACACGATGTAGTCTTCTATACATGGTCCTATTCGCAATGTATACGTACGTATTCCATTTTCTTATCGATATATACTCAAACAACAAGCCTGAGAACTTGACTTCTTTTATATATATATGCAACCCATAAACATATCAATTTCTGTAATCTCAATATAAAATAAATAAAAAAAAAAAACAAAAAAATTTAATTTAAGTTGTATAATAAATCTTCTAAATCTTTCATTCAGATTTTTATTTTATATTTATGTAAGAAATTCAACAACGAAGACATTTAAAAAAAATCCTATAAAATATTTATTTTACTATCTAATTTTGCTATAAAAAAAACTATTTTTGTTTATCTTAAGATAATTTTAGTTTAGCAGTTTTACGTCTTACGTCGACAGGAATACATATTTAGCGAAATTTTTTTAACGATCACTTAGGAATAAAATAATAATGGTTTGATAAGCTTCTTGAACTTCCCCATAGATTTGAGTACCACCTATATATATAATATGTGTGCGTGTGTGTATATGTTCCGTATATACGAACATGTAACTTTATTGTAAAATATAATTTTTATACGTTTAAATGTTTATGGTTCCAAGAATAGTAGTAAAAAACATAATAAAATTATCAACGTATGACAAGTGTTTTGGGGTGCCATAAAAATGATGTGCTTTTATTATTTGTGGTGGCTTAATCATTTATATATCAAAATGCCTTAATTGGTAAAGTTAAACGCAGGCTCGGTACAATACGAGCAGAATAATTTTCGGATCTCGTTATTTGGAAAAATAAATCAAAACTAAATTTTTCAATTTAGTTTTGATTTATTGAGGAATGAGGTTGAAAATGAAAATTTTAAAATAGAAAGAGAGGTTTAAGGCAACATTTTAAAACATTGTTGCAATGCAGAAGACTTATTTAAGATTTCCAAAAGGACTTTTAAAATTATTTCTAGGTGAACACAATGAGAAGTTTTTACACAAAACTATTTGGGGTCCATCCATCCCCACTTATAAAAGGATGGTTCTGCTGACTTTAGAAAATTTTAGCAGAACCCATTTAAAAAAATGATTTAAAAACAATTGAAAAACATAAAGCTAATTTTAGTTTATTAAATGCCCCTTTATAGTTTTTTTTTTGGTCAGTTCGATCTAGAAAAAGCATTAGGCTTTTCCACTTCAAAGGTAGCAGAAGCTAAATCGAAAATCAGAGCAATACCAAAATTAGATCACAAAACAATATAGCTCTACTAATTAGGCTCATTTTGGCCTAATCAAATGCCCCATTAAAAAATTTGGGCTCCATTTTTCTTGACTAAGCTGCAGGTTATTTAATTTAATGCTAGCAGAATGCAAAGCAAAAATCGGACTAAAACCAAAATTATAACACAAACCATAATCTATTGACAAACAAACGTTTAAGGCTCCGAATGACCTTATTAAATGCTCCGCTAAACAATTTTGGGCTCCACTCCTTCCTTAGCAAGATCCAAGTCATTTAAATTAAAGCTAGCAGAACTAAATAGAAAATTGGACCAAAATCGAATTGAAAATTGGACACAAAACAGGATCTATTGACATAAAAACAATTTTAGGCTCACTATGGACTAACCAAATTGCTTATTAAAAAACATGTATAGGCTTCACTCGTTTTTTGAGCTAAACTTGATTCCAATAAGAGCGTTATATTCTTTCAGATTAACATTTTTTTGGATAAATACTTATACTGTTACACTTTTTTTGCATTCGATACGGATTCGTACTGGATTTTACAAATAATACACTCAGCAGTAAAGTTAGAAATTTTGTTAACAATAACATTTCAACTTTATAGCAAATTACTATTTCACTATTTATCGTGCTCATTATTTATCACTGTTCACTTTCACTTCTTAAGTTACAATTGTGTCTGCATGGCATTTTGCTCTCGCTTGTTAACCACACAAGAAAATTGTTGCAACCGAAAATTACTTGAATGTAGTTGTTTTTATTCGCGAACATTTTACGTCATCTAATCTTCTGACTTGAAAATGATTAACGCCTTTTCAAATTCCAATATTTGCTAAAATCCAATTCTCGGCCACTTTTGAAGGAATACTTGATCTGGCAAGATCGAATAAGATGTGGCAATCTCCTCAATAAAATTATCGACACTGCCTTGGTTCGATCCCGCGCTGGTTTGAGAGCACTGAAACAAAGTCCAGAAGCCTGAGTTCACATTACTGGTGGAAAAAAAACGTTTGCTATGGGTTCAGGAGCATGTTATTTTGACTCCAGAGATGTGGAATGATGTGATTTTCTCCGATGAATCAAAATTCAAGCTGCATGTTGGAGATGGAAGAATTCTCGTAAGAAGAAAACCGGGCGAGAGGCTTAGCAACGAGCGTGTTTTAAGACTTCCAACGAAAAATGATGGAGTTATGGTCTGGGGATGCTTTTCTGGCAATGAAAGCGGGCGATTGTGCTTCCTTAGTTCCACCATCACAGCAGCTGTTTATCTGCAGGTCCTACACAACGAATTTGAGCCTTGTGCAGTTGTGAGTTATTAATTTTGAATTGTAGGTAGAAAAATTGGCTTTCAGATAAACATAAACAATTTGTTATACACTTGTTTTTTTTCTTATCTCTTCATTTAAAGGTAAACAAGTACTTCGAAGAAACAAGTATCGATGTGTTGAGCTGCCCCCCGTAGAGTCCAGACTTAAATCCCATTGAAAATATTTAGTCTATAATGAAGCTAAAAGTAGCAAGAAAGCGCCCAGAATCAATCCAAGCTTTAAAAAGTTTGTTGATGACGATTTGGGAATCCATACCTCCTGCCACTTTGTTACGCGCATACCTTTTGGCAATACAGTTGGGATCACGTTACACTAATCAAAATGTAACGGACTTATCATGCCACGCGTAATCAGAAAATCTCCTTGAACTAAAACTGGGTTTTATAAGTTTAAGTGGCTGCAGCACGTTGCCTACTAGGCTTCAGCGGATGGGCGGGGTTTTTGCCACTAATTCAAGGAGCTTGAGGTGCTGCATAACAAAAAAAATTTATTCCATGATCAGAACAGAAGCAAACAAAGTTTGGTTGAACTCTAATAAATACGATGGACGAATAACACAAACACCCAAACTAACTTACCTCATTGTTTTAATACCCGACGACCTCCCAGAAGGTGAGTCGCGGGCGTCATACACCACCCGTGAAGCATAATATGATTTTTTTGACGCTTCCCACCCATATGAAGTCACAGCACTACACTATCACTATCACTTTACTCGAAACTTAACATTGTTTCATATGTATCACCAAAATTTGAGAAATGTTAAACAAAAATCGCATAACTGAAAATTTAACTGGAAAACACCGCAAACGAAATTCTCATATCACCATTATGTTTTTACCGAAAACCAAAACGAAAATAGCAAAGAAAACGAAAGATGTATATATGTACATGAATTAATTTTAATTATTGCTAACACTGTACCATATTGAAAAAAATATTTATGATTTAATAATATTAATTTTTATCACTATAACTTAACGGGATTAAGTTTATTACTAAAATTTTTCTATTTCCTGAACCGGTTCTATCTAACTTAATCTTATTTCTAGCGGTACACTATGTTTAAGAAACACAATTATTATTTAGCCAAACATGTAACTGGCGTTTCTTAAACTACAAAATTTACATCATTTGATAAGTATATAATAATAATTTAAATATATAAATATAATAAATAAGAAAACAAAAAAAATCAACAAAATTGTACACTTAGCTGTAAGCGGCAAGATGACGTATAACCAACGCTACGACTCAGTTGTAAAATCCGAAATCCCGATATGTAATGTTCGAAATGTAATGCTTTACATATACATATCCCCGGAATCCCAAGGTGACGATGACTATACGTGTGTTTACTGTAACCACGGGGTCTTCTTAATTGAAACGGTTTTCGACCCTTTTACACCGATATGACCTGGATGTTTGACGGTAATACCGACGCCAAATCGTACGTAACTTATCCGATATAGTTACTACTTAAGATTTTGAAAATAATATTTGTATTTATGCTTGCAATAAATATTTATGCTTCGTAGCAAATTTTTATTATGACGCGGAAGAGCCGCGGTGGCGATATATTTTAGACGATTTGCTTATAAATTATTGTATATAAACGAATTTGTAAACACATGTACTTGCAGTTCTACACAAATGAAATAAAATAAAATAACACCAAATTGAAATTTAATCTACATAATTATTTGATCAAATTATAATAAAAACAAAATCTATCTTAGGTGGTTTACCTCTTCCGCGTTTAATCCTCGCTCACAGTGTATGTGCACGCTATATATTATTTTAATGTACCACAACTTTTAATTTATTTCACTTGCCACCACAATTAGAGTTTAGGTTTAACACGTCCAAAATAAAAGTGATTTGCATTCAACTTTTTCGTATTAATTTGGCTGGTCGCATAAAAATGAGTAGTGGGAGAAGCAAAGACAACGGAACACGAATCACCATTACTATGATAAGCAGTACAATCCTGTTTAACAATAATTGCGTGTATGTATGTAAGTACTAGATACAATAACAATAGACTTTGTTAATGGTACATTAGAGTAGCAACAAGTAATTTTAAAACGCATTACGACGCGTGGCTAGTACATTGTTCCCTGTAAATAAGCTAATCGTTAAGTTAGAAATGTTTGAATGAAATTGTCCGATGCATGAGAATTCCATGTGAGATTGTCAAATCGTAACAACTTGTTAATATTAAAGATAGACCTTCTATAAACCAATAAAAAACGAAAAAAAAAAATTAAAAAATTAGTGTTGAATTTATTCCATTACTTAAACTCCAATCAACGTATTTTTAATATTTTGGCATTTTTCGGGGTTTTACCCCTAAATTACAAGTATTTTTTTTTTCATAAAATTTCGTCATACATGCATTTAAAATGAAACAATAAGCCTGCTTTCAAAAGTTTTGTAATTTTAGCAAAAAAAGACTCCAATTTGGAATAAAATATGTTTACCCAATTTTTGTACCCCAGCACTGTAGAGTGTAGATAATTTAAAACAAATAACATTTCAAGACTACCAGTCGTTTTAATACCGTCGAAATTTTTCGGGTACTATCGTTAATTTTGAGATGCGTTTCTATGACAGCATAGATGCCAATATTCAACTTTTGGAGAATCGGATGTTTGCCAATATTCATTTTTGAAGGAATCGGAGGTCTGGAGAATTTGTCGAATTTATTCCTGCACTGCATTTAACTTTGGGATACTTTTCTATTCAAAGAAGCCCATAGCACACATGTTAATCACCACTGTTAGCCAAATCTGAGGTCTTCCAAAGTACCCGACGCCTACATGTACCAATATGCACATTTGAGCATTCAGAATCAAAGGTCTGGAGGTTTTCCGAAATTATTAGAGTACTGATTTTTAATGTGAGATGCTTAAAGAAGGTGTTTAGTACCACACATACTAATATCCGTTGTTGGGAGAATCGGAGGTCTGGATGGTTCCGAAGGCCAGTATATATCAATATAGACCTTTCAACAAAATTTGTATCGAGTAATAATTTCGACAAGGAAGTAAAACGAGTGAAAATTTTATTGAAAGGAACATATTGATTTATTTTGGCAACTGGAAACCTCCAGACCTCCAATCTCCAAAAAAATTATCATTGGGAAGTTTGGCCCTGGCGCCTTCTAATAAAAAATTGTTTCAAATTTAACGGCAGTTCTAAAATTATTTTGACACAGAACTAAAAGGAAGAGCAAATTTAATTCAGAGTTTCATATTGGTGAATTGGCAAAAAAATGACGGCTGTGACGGAGAGATTACAAAATTAATATTTATTCTAATTTGTTGAATACTCATTGAACATTGTTCAATTTGGTTTCAATTAATTTAATAAATATTTTTTGGGCTGACTAGCGATAGTTTTATTTTTGGGCTGAAAGTATAAATATGGCGGCTTTTCTGTATACATAGATATTTTTTTTTTGGGTTGACTATAGTAGCAGCGTCGCGTGGAATATTTTCTGGGCTGACGACACTAACTTATAGATAAAATTCGTATATTTTGGTGTTGTATAGTATTTTTCTGGGTTCGATAGAACCCCGTAAAATATAAAAATCCCGTATTGTTGATAATTAGTGAGTCATTTCTTAGCCAATTATGAAAATTTTTTGCATAATAAATGGGGTTATAAAATGATGGGGAAATGGGGTTATAAAAAGATTTTTAGAAGAAGTCTTGGAGTTTGGCCCACTGGGACAAAGCACAGTCATTTGTTAATCGATTATGATGGGGTTGGGTATGTTAGATGGAAATGTGATTATTAAATGATTTTTAGAAGAAGTTCTGGAATATTATAGGCAGATCACTTCTAACAGGTCTGAGGACGTACCCCGTTAAGTTTATAAAGTTAAAAAAAGTGTGAAACGTGTGGTTACCTAAAAATAGTAGCAAAATAAAAATGTAAATGGTTTTACGTTGTAGAAGTTAAAAAGTGTAGGTTTTGGCGTTAAAAGTGTAGAAAAAAGCAATTTACAATATATTATACAACAATGCTCGAACAAAAATAAAAATGTATTCCAAATTTAAATTTAATTACTGCACGGCAGATCGAAAATTTGGAGATGTGTTAGCATATGGAAATGAAGAGGGCTTTCTACATGTAAAAAAATATAAAGTTCACCGCTAAAATCGGCGAAAGTATATTGCTACGCGGTAAAGCCACGCCGCAGTCTATTTTATTAATCTGGATTATGATAGTCCACTGATCGGTATTAAACTTTAACGTCAGTTTTTTCAATAATTCGGCATGTCCTTGTGAAATTTGGTGAAAATTAGTGTACCAGTAGTGACAGGTTTTTAATATTTTTGCGTTGAAAAGTAAAGAATTTGCGAAAACCGATCAATAATTATTAGATTTGAATAAACTTTAATATTAATTTTTCCAGAAGGGTTGTAATTGAAGATTTTCTGAAATTTAGCAGGAATAAACATTGTTGGCTAAATATAAGACAGTTTTTACCAAACTTCTGGTGTATTC
This sequence comes from Nephrotoma flavescens, assembly GCA_932526605.1. NCBI lineage: Eukaryota > Metazoa > Arthropoda > Insecta > Diptera > Tipulidae > Nephrotoma > Nephrotoma flavescens. The sequence continues at coordinate 183,392,460 of OW052222.1, forward strand.
GAGATTTATGTACATTCATGGTAAAATAAAGTTGGGTACTGAGTATTTGATTTAATAAAAATAATTCGTACTTACGACGATTGGCAAAAGAAAGCGCAGCAGTTTTTAGGCCATGATTAAGTGCCAGTACAATTACTGTTTATAAATTAATAGAGCTAATTATAAATTCTTGCATTTGTTTCGTAGTTCCAATAGTCTAACGGCAACGGGTGCAAATGATGTATGGCCGGTTTAATGTGGAGGTCAAGTAGGTGGCTAAATACCTCATCATGTTGACATGAGTTAACCTTACCCCTGCTAGTACTGTGGTAGGAGGTGGATCAATAAGCCATCTGGCTCATGATTGTGAAATACATACCAAAAATAATACCAAAAAATTTACACTGTTAAATTTAAAAATATTAAAATTGGATTTGTTCTGTGGCGAAATTGAAACATTTTTATATAATCTTTAACATTTATATTAGATAAGTCCCTAAGTTCCTAATAGTGTCGCTGTAAAGACCAAATAATTTTCTAACGATTTGAAATAAATACGAGAAAATCGTAAAACGATTTACTAAAGTTTTTTTAATTCTAATGAAGGCTATTTTAGACTATGTTTCTACTTTTATATATCCGATCCTAGAGATGTTCACGGGGTCCCACCTATATGGCCGAATAGCTAAATCAAAACCCCACGTGTGTAGTGGACAGGATTTAATTATGATGGTTTTTACAAAGTCCAGCGCATTTTTAATAAACTATGGTTTTTGATTTCAATCTATTTTCTAACTTTTCTGTCAACGCTCCTACAGACATTCACAGTTTTAAAATATATTTTAGAATAGCGTAGACAAAGTTCTAACACAGAAATGAACATAGATAGTTTAAAATGATATGTACAGTGCCATACAGGCTATATAGAAATTCCATAAATTTTAATAAATTTTCAAATTTTATTTCATCGATTCTAGAGATGTTCACGGAGTCTCACCTACATGGCCAGATAGATCAGTCAAAACCCTATGAGTGTGGCGAATGGGATCTAATTCAAGCGAATTTTAATTTGCCTAGGGCCATTTTTGAACAATTGTGTGATGTGAACAATTCTGGTATATGGGATATAACCGTAAACGTAAAAATGTATCTGGGCAAGTTAAAAATCACCAGAATTAGATCCCATTCGCCACACTCATAGGGTTTTGACTGATCTATCTGGCCATGTAGGTGAGACCCCGTGAACATTTCTAGGATCGATGAAATAAAATTTGAAAATTTATTAAAATTTATGGAATTTCTATGTAGCCTGTATGACACTGTACATTTAATTTTAAACTATCTATGTTCATTTCTGTGTTACAACTTTGTCTACGCTATTCTAAATTATATTTTAAAAACTGTGAATGTCTGTAGGAGCGGTGACAGAAAAGTTAGAAAATAGATTGAAATCAAAAACCATAGTTTATTAAAAATGCGCTGGACTTTGTAAAACCCATCATAATTAAATCCTGTCCACTACACACGTGGGGATTTGATTTAGCCATTCGGCCATATAGGTGGGACCCTGTGAACATCTCTAGGATCGGATATATAAAAGTAGAAACATAGTCTAAAACAGCCTCCTTTAGAATTAAAAAAAGTTTAGTAAATCGTTTTACGATTTTCTCGTGTTTATTTCAAATCGTTAGAAAATTATTTGATCTTTACAGCGACACTATTAGGAACTTAGGGACTTATCTAATATAAATGTAAAAGATTATATAAAAATGTTTCAATTTCGCCACAAAACAAATCCAATTGGAATATTTTTAAATTTAACAGTGTAAATTTTTTGATATTATTTTTGGTATGTATTTCACAATCATATCTGGCTCTCGAATGATTGTGGTACATTTTTTGCGAATCTATCTCTAAACCAGCCTGTTTTAGGTTTTCTATCAATTCTTTTACAATAAGATCTAATATTGTAAGATCCTGTGTCACTATACTATATAATTTCATCAGCGTAGGCAAGAATTAGTGGTACAACTAGAGAGATATTGATGGGGCATCCTTGCTCACTCCATTGTTTTTTTGTTCTTTCTGTAGATACGTTGAACCATTTAATAAATATTCTTTCCCAAGAGCAAGGCTTTATAATTCAGCTGACCAGATAGCGTGGTATGTTTTGTTGAAGACAGATACGTGTTCACGTCTAATGTATCGAAGGCTTTTGCTAGGTCTATGGAGAGGACGTAAATTCGATTGCCAAAACGCTATTCTTCATCGAGAACACGACGAATATGTGGTCTTCGGTAGATAAATTTGCGAAAAATGCAGCTCGGTATGAGTGAGAAGGATTGGAAAGTTCGTTTAATCGATCGAGTAGTAATTTAGAGTAAATTTTATAACCTAAGTTGTAAAGTTTCAATCCATTCTGGAGGGAGCTCGTTATTGATCCAGATATTCTAGTATATTATCTGGAGCATACTTATATAATTTTATAGGAATTCCATCGTTCTGGGTGCAGTTCCTGAACGTATAAATCTTGTCTATTGTGAGTGGGAGTCCTAATGGGAAAAATTAATCTCTTCAACGTGGTTCGGCCTTTCATAATTCCCAGTGCCTGGAGAAAATGTCAATATATTGGTTGGTTTTTGAATGGCTATCTCTTTTATGCTGCTTAAGGAATACAACTGTTTTTCGTACTCTGTCAACCGATGTATGGTTTTTTAGCTTTAAGAAAAATTCCTGGCACTCAAGAAAATGATGGTCTGACATTGTGCTAGAGGATATGGATCTTGAGGGTTGGCTTTATGATAGGATGTGGCGCTCTTGAACTTGCATAAGGCCTGTCTCCGTTTAGGGTATAAAGGTGAGAGGAGATTTTAATATAATCATTAATTGTCTTCTAGGAAATAATTTGTCTATCCTCTTGAGTGACTTGCTCATAGATTGATATTGTAATCTTATTTTTCATCTTGCAATAATTGTAAATTTATTGTAAATTTATAACACTCGATCGAGTGTTCGTAGCTTTGGAACCTTTCTTGGTTGGGTACAATGAATTCATATTAATCTGTCGTCACTTACTTCGGATTTGTAATAATCGGCTTACTGCAATTTACGTAGATCATATGATTTTTTTGGCGATTTATTATATGATCTACTTGGGAATAATTTCGTCCGTCAGTAGATAGTGAAAATTGTTGTTTTTGTTGTGTAAATGAATAAACCGGTTGATTGGACAAGAAATCCTAAAGTGTTTTCGTTTTCATTTGGTTTCATATGTGGTATAGCTTGGTTTCAGTATTTTTTCATTCCATGAGTCGTTAGATCCAAGATGGGCCTGGAAATAACAATATCACTGACAAACATCGCTTTTGATTTATACAATAAAATACCTAAAATGGCGTAAATTTTAATGACTCATTGTCCTTGTAACGATAAATATCGTAATTAATGATAGTGATGTTATCTATTGTCAATTTATGGAACTAAAATTTGAAATTATTTTACATGACTGTTAGTGAATATAAAAGAAATTAATATTTCTAATTGAGTAATACACCTAATCTAGCTTCTCCATTTCCATCCAACAAACCCAATCCCATCATAATCTTTTCAGAAATGGCTGACCAGTAAGCCATGTTCCAGCCCAGTAAGCCATGTTCCATAGGACGGCTTCTAAAACCCCTTTTTAAACCTCATTTCCATCCAATGTCTCTAATCTCTTTAATTGGTTAAGAAATGACACACTTTAAAATACGGAATTTTGAAATCCGGGAGCCGCTCTCTGTTTAACCATTTTTTTGAGAATCACGCTAACTTAATGATTAATTATTAGTTTTTTAAGCTCTGCCTGAGCGGAGCTCAAAATCTCTTGGGGCCTGCAATCTTATTTCAAACTTCTGCATCAAAATAGAAATTATTTTATTGAAGTGGGAATTTTTCAAATTACCGCAATTTTTAACACTTGCGAACATTTTTATATTTTACAAATTGCCGTGCAAAATTTATCATGAACTTTGTAACATTTTAATAATACTCGTAAGTATTTTTTTGTTGTTTGTATTTTAATAATTTTGTACAGAGAATTTTTGTTGTTTTAAAGAAGTAAAAAATTAAAACGTAATAATAAAATGAAAACGAAGAAATAAATGTATAAAAATTGCATAATAATCATATAATGCAATTTTCATGATCGCGTGATTTTCATCGCGATATTTTTTTTGTATGTTTTTGTTGTTGTACCTTTTGTATTTTAATTTCACCTGATGCGCATTGATGCTTTAACTACAAACGAAAAAACAACAGAATTATTTTATCTTTTTGGTGTATTTAAATGCGAGATTCATGTCATTTTGTTTTTTTTTTTTGAAGAAATACCCAACAAAACCATAAGAAATACTTTTGTTCTAAGTGTTCATGTTCTGGTTGCTCTGCATTTTATTTTTTTGAACTTCTGGTTTTTGTAAAAAAAAAAAAATTTTCCCGTGGCAAAACATAAGTGGAGAAGAGACACGATGTGTGTGCACATAAAATTATTGGTTTTTATCACGATAATTTTATGAATGAAATTAAAAAGTGTAACAATAACCTTTTTGTCCGTGGTAAGAAATTATTTAGTATGTAAGTAGTTTGGAGTTTTGGTATGTAGGCTGTACGTGTATACCGGTTTGCAAGAGTGGCGCGGCACAACAACGCATATAAGACATACACAACTGACATTGAAGTTCGCAGAATTTTTTTTTTTTTGCAATTTTAAATATTAAATTTTGCTGCTTTTAAAGTGTCGTAAATAAAACTAGACGAGAGTAAATCAGAAACCAACCGCGATTTTTATTTTTATTTTTTATACATTTTTTGTTATGATATTTTTAGTTAAATAAAATATATATTTCTTCAGTTATAAAGTGATAAATCTTTTTATTTTTCAGTTTTGTTGTATATAGTGTGTTGTGCGCCTTGTTTGTAATATATATTTCATAATAAAAAACAAACAAATAAAAATAATTTAATTTTTAGCATATAATTTATAACGTCCGGCTTCTTACTTCTGTCTCAGTTAACTTTTATGTGAATGTAGAAAATTTTACTAGTTTGTCAGGATGGTACCGCGTGCATGTATATTACTGAAAGTGAGATCCGTCAACTAGATTTTTGGAATTGGTTCGCTGGTTTTGCCCAATATAATTCGTTTGTCCTAGCTAATCGACTGTAGAATTGTGTGTGAAACATTTACGACTGCAAAAAGCGAGAAGATATCGGCCAACATTATTTTTATTATTTCTAAATTATAGGGGAACCCTTACCGATATTTGTCGAGTAATGTCCTGACTGAATGATGTATCAACGTACAGCAGAAACTGCTGAATCTAGATCAATGAGATTTTTAGATTACGATACGATTAGCTCCAAGCCCCCGGAATTATGATCAAAATTTACCATTCCATGAAAATGTGATAAATAAAAAACCAGTAAGTAAAAATTTTGGTTTTTATTTATTTAATACTTTAAGTGATCTCCACCTTTCACAGAACCTCCAAAATTTAGTTTAACTTTTTAAGTTTTTAAGACTTTGCCAGGTAGGATACCAATGGTTCTCGATCGGATTGCAATCCTGACTGTAAGCTGGCCATTCAAAGAGAGTGATGTTTCTCCCCCGAAACCTCTCTTTAGATTCATTTGACACATGGATCGGCGTATTATCTTGCTGGAATATAACATTTTCGCCATCACGACCATCAAGATACCTAATTAGAACAACTAACAAACGATCCATGTAAATGTGCAGGCCCGCTATACTATTACGCTCCCTCTAACGAAGTTACGTTTCGACCTGACGACGTCATGATGTTTGAAATTATGCCAGTAGCAACTGTAGCAAGCAGGATCATCGAGGTTAAATTTTTACTATTTGGAATAAACTTCTGCTGATCCTCCTGCAAGGTAGTTAGACGCGGTTTACTTTTCAATTTAGTCTATTTGATGTTTTGTGAACTGCTCAAAATACGAGCAATAAGTCGTGGACGGTCCAATTACTGTTTTATCATTTTGCATGATAGTCGTTTTCGACTAGCCACATGCCGAATTTGACTTGTTTGGCGTGCTGAGATCTTGGTTTGGCCTTTTGTTGGTTCATCTTTATCACACCATAATTTTGGCCATTTTTAAAAATTACGGATGACGCTTTCCCGATTCCTTTCTTTTCATATTTTTATGGATAACTGCTCCGCATTTGTTAAACTAGTATTTATCTTTAGGCATTGCTCGAAACTCAGTCTTTAAAATGATTTTCGTTATTTTGTTTTAGTGCAGGCACATCTTTCCATTAAGATGGGTCCACATTTACAAAAATATGTGCCAAACTTTGGAAATTTTTTCGGCGCAAATTTTTATTTCACCTCCAACTTTCAGTGCTAAAGCCATGTGTGGAAAATTTAGGCTGTCACCGTCGTCAGTCAATAACAAATTACTGTTTTAATAACTTTTTAACACACACAATTTGATTTAATACCAATCAGATTATCTTTCGCAAAAAAAAAAAAAATAAAAAAAAATTGACAGCTTGTTAAATATTTATATTTGTTAAACGTCAAAACCCAAAAAGCGTCCACACAAGAGCATCATGAGGCGCAAATTTCTTTTGTGTTTGTCAAAAAACCGAGAAGATCCAGCACTTCGTTAAATGTGGCATAAATGTGTGCGTTGAATGTGGCATAAATTTTTGTGTCGTTTTCATGCGCCGCACACATCATACTTTCTAATTTCAGGCGAAAATGTTTTCGCCGAACGCGTTCGACACAAATTTTTGTAAATGTGGACCCACCTTTAGATAATCAATAAACTATAATAAATAAAAAAATGGAAGTTGTATATCCTGTGGCCAATTAGCTCCGAAAAAGCTCGTTTGGGTGTTGTCACTGACAAAAATCACTGTGATCTCCGAATTATTGAGAAAGGTATATGTATGGAGTTTTACCACGAACAAACAAACCGTTGGTCTGCAAAAAATGTCAAAGGTAAAACTTTTCATGATTCTATATTTTATTTTACTCAGTAAAAGAAAGTAAAAACAGTTTTCACCCAAAAATCGACTTTTCCGCTAAAATTTTAGAAAATTTAACTGAACCGATTTTGTTGGAAATTTAATTTAGATCCTTTTAGTCGGTTTTCTCATATAATTGTTATACTTTTCAAAATATATGCAAAACACGGGAAACCATAGGAGGTCCCCTTCCGGTAGATTGAGTTTGGCCAAATATCACTGAGAATCCCATATTTATAAGTGTGAAGTTTCATTCTGATCATTCATCTTAGCTAAATATGGGCTAAATTTTCATACGTGCCTTTCACAAAAGCTTATATACCTGGTAAAAACTGAAAAAGCTCTTATAGAGGCTACCGCACTTCCGGTGGATCGATTTCAGCCAAAAATCATTCAATTCCCAATTCGTAGAAAAAGCTTGATTCTGAAGTTTGATTGGGATGAATCAAATAATACGTTTAGGCTGACACGGCTGAGCTAATGTTGAAAAACAATTTATTGCCAAAAAATCATCATTTCCGTTTGTGTTTTGGAAAATAATCTAATTCGATATTGTTGCAAATTTAATTTATAATCTTTTAGTTCACAGTTGATTTAGTTGAAGCTGTCGTGGACCGATTTTGGTCCAAATTCACTGCGGGATCTCATTTCCGATTAAATTTTGGAAACTGATCTAAAGCGGTATTGTTGCAAATATTATTTAGAATTTTTTAGTCTATAATCGTTTTGCTTGTAAATGACAGGCTTTTTAAAATATTTGTAAATGACGAAAAATCTCATATGGAAGAGAGAATTTCACATCTGCACTCAATGTTCCGATGATTGTTTAAAATAATAAAAGAAGTAAGCCAATTTGTCCTTACCGCCACTCACAACAGAAGGGTTTGTGACTGCACTTTTTTGAGTCTAGACTTGTAGGAGGTGTAAAGGTTTCCATTTCGTCAAGTTTGACTAATTCTTTCTGTATACGTGGTTGGTTGATTAGGCATCGTAGGTCTTTTCATCTTTTATCTCTATGCTATTCGACCATCTGTTGTGACTTTAGCATGCATAATGTTAGTAAAGTAAATGGAAAGTTATGTGCTGTTTCCCATCAGAATTTTTTATAAGGTAAATTGATTTCATCATTAGTTGTGAAATAATTAGGAAATGACTGCCAGAATATGCGTGAAATAGCTTTATGGAACATGTAGTTCCAGCAGTGATGCAACTAGACATAGCGCGAACGTCATCGAGCATCCCAAAGCAAATTACCATAGAAAAAAGTTTAAAGTTACTGTCTACTCAATCCCACATGCCTTTCGTGTCTTCCAACATACACGTAGTGTATATCCCACCCAAATTACTTCCAGTTGCTATATACAATCAAAGAAGTCAACAGGACTGCAGATCCATCCGATGTCGTCTTGATTTCGGGCAATTTTAATTTCTTAGATATAGTGGGCGAACTTCTACCAATTTCAGCTTTGATGCTTGTTTTTCTATACCATTTTTGACATAAAGTTAAGCCAAATATGTGGAATATAATATTACCGGGATGGGGAATCCGCCGATATCGCCGACAACAAAATCACCGACCAGACAGATGCAACCACATGGCCGACAGCGATTTTGGCCGACAAGCCCATATTGCCGACACAACCAGATCACCGACAAGCCACATCGCTGACACAACAACATCGCCGACACCCACTTCGCCGACACCCAAATCGCCGACAACTACATCGCCTACAACCACATCGCCGACCGGACAGATGGTTGACAACCACATCGTCGACAGGAATTTTGGCCGACAAGCCCACATCGCCGACACAACCAGATCGCCGACAAGCCACATCGCCGAAACAACAACATCGCCGACACTCACTTCGCCGGCACCATGTATGTGAAGAGAGCCCAAATTCCATCCAAGAAAAATGCGATGGCAACACTAATTATTGCTATCGTGACATTTTTTACTCTCAGCCCAAAAAATCTCAACATTTTTACTCTCAGCCCCGAAAATATTTGCTATCATGATAGTTAAAAAATGTCATGACAGATTACAGTAAAAATGTAGGGATTTTTTTATGCGTTGCACATCGTTTGATGGGTGAATGTTTAAAGAGCACGAACGACTTTTTATAAAATTTTCTATGTATACGAGTTGAGTATAGTCCATACAAGTCGGGAAAAATTCGTTGTACTTTTTTGTACCTTTCTGGAAAGCTTCTACCTGTTTCTCCGATGTAAAATGTTTGGCATTGTATATATTATTTTGTGTCGGCGATCTGGTTGTGTCAGCTAAGTAGCTATCTGGCCAGTCGACGATATTGGTACCGGAATGTTATCTAGAACTGTCGGCGATGTGGCTGCCGGTGATGTGGGTGTCGGCGATATAGTTGTGTAGGTGACGTGGGTGTCGGCCATGTCAGTTGTCGGCGATCTCGTGGCCGGCGATGTGGTTGCCGGCGATGTGAGTGTCGGCGATATGGTTGTGTAGGTGACGTGGGTGTCGGCCATATTAGTTGTCGGCGATGTTGTGGTGTCGGCGAAGTGGCTTGTCGGCGATCTGGTTGTGTCGGTGATGTGGGCTTGTCGACCAAAATTCCTGTCGGCGATGTGATTGTCGTGCATCTGTCCGGTCGGCGATGTTGTTGTCGGCGATGTGACCCATACCCCCGGAATAGAAATGAGGATATTAAACGAACCTACCATATTTGGGGTTCAAGAATCTCGAAATAAGAAAATATTGATTACAGAGTGGTAATTTTTTTGAAAACAAAATAAAATTGGGAATAATTTTCCTTGCCAGTTTCGCAATGGAGACATTAATCCCAATTTACAAAAATTTATATCAACTTTTTTCCTCAGTAGGCTAGATAAACAGATTTATAGAGAAATGTTATAAGTTTTTTCCTCTATTCCCTATTCCTTGGGAATTCTAGAATAGGGCCACAGGTGTCGTTTGGGACCATCACAGGTTTCAGATATTCTTTGCAGTACGTACTGTATACGATTCCTAAATTAAATTGTATACTACTGTAAATGAGTTTAATTTGAGCTAAAGAAGTTGCTTCAAGATCGCAAACAAATATTTAGCTGATTCAGAGACCATACTTTTTGGCGTTTTGAAGTTGATGATGGATTTAATATTTTTAATTTTTTAGCTCTCTACAACGAAAACATTTTTTTCTGGTATTAGCGAAAACATTTTATTTCGGAACTCCCAAATTTTTGTTTGGGATCTCTTCTTGTAACCGACGTCGAGTTAAAGATCTTCGATATGACTAATGTCGATGTTGTTTTGGGTCTGATTGTGAGGTTACAGAATCGTCCCCTTCCCCAAAATTGTAGGTTAAAATCCGGACGTTTTTTGAACGTCAACAACGTTTTCTACGGAATTTGTCTATTTCCTTGAGCTTACCCTCTGTAAGGTTATTTCAGGGACGTAATTCATTCTCTATCTCATGTTTCTCTAGGTTGTAATTTAACCACTTCCCTGCTTGATTGCAAAAGCTATTCATTACGGTTGATTCCAATTTATTTAATAACATTCTACAAATAAATTCGGCACATTTTTAGCTCATGTAACAAAAAAACGTTTGAAACGAGTTTTATTTTTTTTATTTTATTATTATTACAATTGCCTAAATAGTCTAATAGACTGTGGCAGGCAATCCATAGCATTACTTAAAAACATACACATAACGTACAATTTCATAATTAAAATAAAATAAAAAAAAACTAAACGGTTAAGTAGAATTTAATTAACATTAACATTCAATGAAAACTTATTATAAGATCTTGTCACTTCAAATCTGATCCTTTGAATCCGATATTTTTGTAGTTCATGTAGCCAAGTCAGTGGTTACTGCTAATTGGATATTAAGTTTGAGCCTACTAGATCTCTCTATAATTTTCTGATTAAGTGCTCCTTCAAGAGCCGTTTATATTTTATAATACAGGTCAACCCGGCTAATATCATCTCGCTTAATATCACAACTCGGTTATAATCATTGATACTTCAAATCCACTTTCCAATCTCTACTAAATTACATACATTTTACACCTTGGTAAAGTTAGCCGAAAGATTACAGCCGAAAGATAATGCAGATAGTGTCTTGACTATTTTTAAACTCTCTTTATACTCTCGCTTCTATCGATTTTTAAATTCCTATAAACTGAAATAATTTCTCCTTCACCCGAATGATGTAATTCGATCCTAAATTCTCCTAAATTCGAGTTCATAACTGATTTTTGATGTATTCAAGACACTATCTGCATTATCTTTCGGCTGGAAACTTTCGGCTAACTTTAACAGTATACATTTTACTCCGTTAATATCATCTCCGCTTAATATCCAGTTTCGCTTATTATCACGAACATTTTCTTTGTTTTTGGTTCAAAATCGTTTTAAATCATGATTTTTCTCTCCATCTCCTTTCATAGTATAATATTACATACCTGCTCATGCGAGTTTGAAACCTCTATTTTCATTACATTTCGATTTTTTATGGATATATTCTTCTCCACGTATAATAGCTACATTTCATGACACCACCATGATCCAGATCAGATCAAATTTTACTTGTGAAACAACAACAACACGTGATCCAATTTTGATTTTGGATCACATATTTTGATCTAAAAATTAGTGTATATTTGAAAATGTAGGTGGCCAATTTTTATTCTTAAAGGTTGGTAGCACTGAAATAAACAGAAACCGAACGCATCAAAAGAACAAAAAGGTGTGAAGCACAATTATATTAAAGAAAAAGAAAACAACAAAATTTGACAGTTGTTATTCGACTATTCGATAGTGAAATATGGATAAAAGGTAACTATTTTTGTATTTTATATAACGTATATAATTTATGCAAACGTAAATAATAAATATATGTAAACGTAAAATATCGATAAAAACATTTTGTAATTTCCAGTGGCAAACGAAGTTTTCAGAATGCCGAGACGCGCGCATTTCTCGTTGCCTTTATGGCGAGACAAGTGGGATTTGAAAAAAAAAATGCAATGGCGAACGTGCAAAATCATGTGGCTAAAATTTAAGACGAGCTAATAATTTAATGTTTCGTTGTAGACACAACCGACTACGGTAACTGTATTAAATACCAAATTAAAAATTTGCTACGTGCTTATAAAAATGCCAAGGACAACAACAAAAGGACGGGTAGTTGTCTGAGTACCGCACCATTTGAAGATCTAATGGACGAACTTTTTGGGCACAACCCAATTATTTCAAATAGTCATGCACTTAGCTTGTCAGGCGAACCAATAACGGCGCTTAATATACAAACGAGAAACGAGACCCAAAATAGCCCGGAGATAAGCATTGCCTTGGAGATAAGCATTGCATCAACGATTGATGTTTGCAGCGAAAGCTCCAGCCAGGATAATATTAACCATAAAAATAAAATTAAAAGAAAATCGGCAAAAGAGCGGTATTTGGACAAAAAACTCAAAATTAAAGAAGCATATACTATGAAAACAAAATTAATGAAATGAAGCAACGACGGTTGGAAAAACAAGTACAACACAAGGAAAAATTAGAGGCTCTACGAAATTTAAAAACTTATTAGTTATAAGTATGTATTAAAAACCATTTAATGAATTACATATTTTTGTATTTTTTTTATTAATTATTTAATGAATTAATGTGATTACATTTTTTAAAATAAAAGTCAATTTAATTTAATAATTCGTTTCATTTTAGTTACCTATTATATTCCTAGAAACTAATTCGTCGAAAACCAGCTGGCGTCGATTTTGAATGTTTTCGTTGATTATTTCATTAGTGGATGTTCCTGATTCGTCTTGGAATTCGGTATTAATATCCAAATTTTCATCAATTGCGATAACATCGTTTTCCATTAAACAAATGTTATGCAAAATACAACTACGAACGATCAAATTTACCACATTTTTGATATGGGTTTGCTATGTAAAGTGAAGCAATCGTCTAAATCTTGTTTTTAAAAGCCCAAAGGCATTTTCACAACCATACGAGTTGATGAATGACGGCAATTAAATTGTTTTTGTGCTACAGTCAAGCTACCGGTATCTTTGAATGGGCTTACTAGCCAATCTAAATTTGGACAAGCTGAATCCCCTAGTAAAAATGTTCCATTCGGAAATCTTAAAGATTTATTTTTTGTTGCCTTACGATATAGTGGTGATCAAAACGCGACTATCGTGTAATGAGCCGGGTTCACCGCAATGCACGTCGATGAATTTTTTATCGGAATTCACGACAGCTTGGAGATGAATACTGTAACCATGTTTTCTGTTGAAATATGCCTCCTTATCAATATGTGGAGCTTTAATATTTATGTGTGAGCAATCAATCGCACCTATAATATGATAAATCCGTTTTTTTTGCTCAAATTTTAATGTTGTTTCAGAAATTTCATCGTCGATGGGCCATTTCACGTATCTATGTCCAATAGAAATTAACCATTGAGTTACTCTATATATTATTCTCCATGCGGATGCATTGCACACATTAAATAAATTTGCGATAATGCGAAATGGCTCACTGTTGCTTATGTACCACAAAAACATATACATTTCTTTATCCGCACTTATTTTTTTTCGTTTTTCGTCGACCGCAACATTTAAAAATTGTGTCGATGTTTTATACATATCTAAAATGCAAAAACACGGTAGTAAACGTTCGTTAAATTTATATGAAATATTAAATAAAGTTTTATACCTATGAGTCGAGGTTAGTACTGGCAGGCATTTGATAGTTTTTATGATCCTGTTTTGCAGAACACAGAGTATTTTGATGGAATTTTTCGGTGCAGTAGTCCACAGCGAGCTCATATAACTCAATCTAAAGTTGATATAAGCGTCATAGAATAACCAAGCTGTTCTTTCATCAATAAAACTTCTTATTCTCTTCAATGCAATTGCGTTAGGACAGATTGATTTTTTAACTTTCAGTACCTGTTCCTTCCATTTCAGGTTTTGGTCAATGATAAGCCCCAAGTAAGTAGTAGCTGCAACTTGCAGTATTTTATTATTATTTACTTCCAAGTAAAGGGGAAAATGCGCAGGAAATTTTTTGTTTTGGAAAATTATGTAGTTGGTCTTTAACATGTTCATGTGCGTTTTATTAGCCGTCAGCCAGTATTCTAGTTTAATAATATCTTGTACCATTTGATCAAGAAGGTTCAGAGCGTCAGTAGATTTATACACTAGAACAGAATCATCAGCGTACATAAAAAGTTTTCCAAACAAGTCTATATTGAACACGTCATTAACGAAGAAGTTAAAGATTATTGGACCAAGAATAGACCCCTGCGGCACTTCAGATACCATAGGCAGCGGCTCGCTTTTTATGCCATTTACAACCATGTATTGGACACGGCTCGTGAAATATGATGTTAAAATGGAGAGGGTGGCTACGAAGGGATTTGACTTTGCAAGTTTTGAAAGTAGAATTTTATGTGGCACAGTGTCGAAAGCTTTTTTAAGGTCTATAGAGAACATCGATACATATCCCTTGCGCTCTTAATCCTAAATAAATTTAATTGAGAACAGACACTGCTGCAGACTGTGTGCTAGACGCTTCGACAAATCCAAATTGGTTAACATGCATAGTTTTATTGCACTTAAAATATTTAATTGTAGCTAGAATTTTTTTCTCAACTATTTTTGAGAAAACATTCAGAATTGAGATTGGCCGATAGTAAGATGGAAGCATTTTATTTCCCGCTTTAAAAACAGGGTGAACTATTGAAGTCTTGAGACAATCTGAAAAGCCGCCAATAACTAGGGATTCATTGATTAATTTAACGGTTAAGGGGATGAAAAAAGTTTTACATTTTCCTATAAATTTCGTAGAAATTGAATCATATCCTGATGCAGCAGTTCGATTAAGATTATTTATTATTGTAGTAACTTCCAAATAGTCAGTGACTGAGAAATTGAGTTCCGGGAGCCCTTCACATTTTAAGTAACTGGAAAAATGGGGTATTGTAGTGTGGTTGGTTGTTCCGTCAGTTACGTTTCCAATGTTTATAAAGTATTCGTTAAAAATATTAGCAATGTCGTTTGAGTCATGTTGAACTTCCCAGAGTACTTATCATCTTTGCTAAATATCAGTTTTTTTAGACCCGTCCTAGTTGCTTTGGAATTTTCTATAGATTGTTGGAGCACACCAAGGTTGAACGCTGATTTGAGCCCTCTTTTAGTATAAATTACTTGGTTCCGAAAATACTTGAATCTTTCTTTATAGTAACAGTTACTAGGATATTTGTTTTTCTGGTGATAAAAGACATTTCTTATTTTTAAAATAGAAACAAATTCTTCGGTTACCCAGGTTTTAGTGTCATCCTTCTTTAATGATTTGGTATTAGAAGTAATGAGTTGCAACAGCTCATCACGCAATTCTTTAAAAGTACTTAAACAGGAGCCATTATTACATATATAGGGAAGATAAGCGAAGACTCTATCGTAGTCAATGACCGTAAACTGACTGGATTTATGTTTAGCCATAACTATAGACTCGGATTTATCTACCAGAATAATTCGATGATCGAAATCAGGACAGTCAATTAAGTTGACGTTAAATTTTGATAGGATTAGGTCAGTGATGACATGGTCAAGTACCGAGGGCGTTGAAGAAAATCGAGTGTAAAACTCGGAGCTCAAGTTGTTGAGTATCGTGTATCCACTACTAGAGACCACCGATTTCATCCAAGTCGTCTTATATTCACTTGAGCTAAACAAATTAATATTAATGTCACCCAATACCATTGATATGGGATATTTTTGTAAAACATTCTCAAGAGTGTGAAAAAAACACTATCTGGGCATTGTTTGGTGCGATATATACCAATCACTCTGCTATGACAAAGTGGCAGATTAGTCACAAGGAAACTAGTACCATGCAAAGTTAATTGAAAGTTAATTGTTCTTCCTCTACTGCAACAGTAGAGTCAACAATATACATTGCAATGCCACCACCCCTGTCTACGACCCTACAACAGAAAAAAGACTCATACCCGGGTAGTGTGTAAAATGGCACTTCATTACAATAAATCCATATCTCCGTAATTACAATAATGTGAGGTGGCGTGTTTAATGTTTTTAGAAAGTTACCAATATTTTCAAAGTTTTCGCGGTGAGATCTAGCATTTATCAATACATACCTCAGACAACCATCAGTATACCTTGGCTCGGCGTTTAAATAGTGATTTAGTGACAAATTGTTATAAATTTCAGCTTCGGTAATATCAGCTGACGATTCCATAGCATAAAACGAAACAAATTTGAAATAACAAAATCCAGAATGAATCTAAAAATATAGAAAACAGTATTTATTGGAAAAAGAAAATAGAAAAGAAAAGAAGACTGATATACTAGACTACCTGGATATACTTGATGCAAGAAAATTGACCCATTTTTTATTAAGTGAGCCATTACTGCTTGCTTTATGCTGCTAAATTGAAATGAAATAAATAGCTGTACAGTTATATATGTATTTTATCTCCACTGCCGATTGAATTAACTCTTTTTGTAACATGAGCTAAAAATGTGACAAGTACACGCTACTGTACAAGTAAAGAGGAGATCTAGATCTATCCAAATTGGTGCATATCATTATTAAAAAATGGTTGGGCTCCTTCAAATTCAAGAGAACTCGACTTTTTAGATATATTCCAAATTGACAAACATTTTTAGCATTTTCTATACATGCGGACGCTAACATGTATAGAAAGAGAAGGTTTCATGGGTTGCCTTGAAGTCAGCCTCGCTTAGAAATCATTTTAATATACTTTTAGTATATTAAATTAAGTGATTCAAACTAATAATTTTCGACATTTCATATAAACAGAAATAACTTACCAAAAATTAATTACATGAATTCACAACATACGTGCATTAAAATCGGTGTAATATGCAAACACCACTCAATTACCCGTACCGCACAATCATTATCCTTATTATTATTTTTCCCATATTATCCCTTTAAAAAAAACACAACAAAATCCTGTCCTTTATTATTAAAGTTAAATATACTACTTTTTTTATTAACAAACAAATCCCAAAAAAAAAAAAACAAATTAAACAAATCCTCATAATGCTCACGTGACCTCTTTATTACATAAAAAAAAAATGTAATAAAAGCCTACATGCACACTCCCCATTGTTGAATCCTTTTCATGAAACGCACGGATAAAAAATACAAACGATTATGACGGTGTTCCAACCAAAATCTTTATTGTAGGTAGAAAATTGAATTTTTTCTCGTTTTTAATTTGAACGTGAGATTATTCCAAAAATGTTTGTTCGTCTGAGGTTTTTTTTACATTTAGATGAGATTTGAATAAACAAAACTACATAGTTAAACAAAAAATGTTGGTGAAGATGATCTGATAAGATTAGAGGTATAGTTTAATTTATAGTAATGTTCATAGTACAAATTTGTTTGTGTTATCTTTGTGCGGTGGTGCGGTGGTTTTGGATTATGTTATTTATATAGAGAAGCAGATTATGTTGTTTTCGTATATACCTGGATGATGGCAATCAGCTGCAGCAAGTGGTGTGTTGGTCCTTTAATAATCATATTTTAATGCTGAATAAATTTAATGTGAGAATAAAATGAAGTTATCATATTCAGGGGAGCACATTACTATTTAATTGTACAGTGTTACCTCAAACTTAATGTTTACAACTGAGTCCTCTTATCATGGGGCTAAATGAGGAATGGAATGTGTGTTGCAAGTCGGTTTTTAGAATTTAGTTTCTAGAATTTACAAATATAGTAAATTGTTTTATGAGTGGCAGCCTTTAGAAGTACGACCTCGGTACGATCAGAGCAAGTACGACGTCGGTACGATCTGCCTTGGCGATAACTGAATTGACTCAACAATAAAAAGAATCCTATGAGAGATTTACCGATTAGAGATTTTTTATGTTCTCTCTCTTTTTCTGCTACTAATTCCGTAAACAAATACCTTTATTTGGTGGATTTCCGGTGAAATCTCTGTGATTTATTATTATTTGTTGTAATGAAATTCTTTGATTGAACTCACGAGGTTTGTTCTGTAAACATCGATCTTGATTTGTGCCAAACAGGGAATAGGAGAACAGAAAAATAGCCAGAACTAAAAACTAAGTTTGGAGGACAAGTGTTGCAGTGCTCAAGGCTTCGGCAATTATACTTTAAAATCCTAGTTTCGAATCCCACTGAATGCAGAATGGAAAAGCGAGTTTTCTTCATTTGCCTGTTTTTTATTTCATTTATTTGTTATTGTAAACGCCAAAACACACTTGGCCCGGTTTTACAACTTTTACTTTCTATAATTGGTGTACTTTTTCACACTAGATTATACCATTAATACAATTCTTATTGTTAGTAAACTGACATCTGTTGTAAAATATTTTAACTATAATAAAAATCTTTAAATTTAAATAAGCATAATTTCGATATTTCAAAATATCCTTACATAATTAATTGGATAATAGATTAACATTCTATTAGCATAAAACGGTTCCACCTTAATCGCTATTGAAAATCGGTTTACCGGTTTCGTTTCATTCAATGAAGCCCTCCGGAGGGTCATTCCTAGCAATTTGAAAGAAAGAAGCCCCAAAAATTGAAAAAAATAATCTGAGCCACACTGGAACGCTAAATGGGTTCTGCCAAAATCGGGAATCATTAATAAAAATAAACCCGGTTCCTACGACCGATTTATTAAACGAGTTATCACAAACACTTCGTAGCATTCGAAAGCCAGCCACTTTAGAAAGATATCTGAGCCTTACTTGAGATCCTCTAAAAGAGTTGGACCACCCTCAAACGAATTTTATCTAAAATAAGGACGCACTTTAACCACTGATGGGGTTTCGGTTTACCCTCAACAATTTCTATCAAAATCATACACACCGAAAACAAATGTAGAAAAAGGGAAACTAGCGCTGATGGAAAGTACTTAATTTATTAGTGATTAACATGCAGCATATAATTTTACCAAAACTACTTTTCAATTCAAAAGTCAGTAACTCCACCTTGCCAAAACAACAAGAAGAATTTTTTTCAATATTTAAAGATGCTCGGAAATATAAGGATACACCGCCCCAACGATCATTGGTATACGACCACATCTCAGCAATTTATACAAAGCGATTTGTTTGTTCGCTCGTTCCGTTTATTTACGCTGAAAATTCTCACTTGGATTAGTTTTAACATAAACAATTCTTTATTCTATCCCTAAAACCGTTGGTGAATTGGTGGTTTAATTTGGTTGTACCGTTCGAAAGTTTACTCGTGCAGGTCCAGGTGTCCAAATATTTGAATTATTAAATGTTCGGACAAATGTTCAGTTGGCCATAGGTAACAGGACTCGTCGTCTTTCCCGCAAATCATCATTTATTCCAAATTTAAAACTTTTAGGGATTGGTCTGCTTATTTAACAAAAGAATCAGTTGCCAGACAATCATTTGCTATGGCTAGCATTAGTAGTTTTTGGATCAAATCTTGAAAGATGTAAGGATGTAACCAATGCAATTCGGCCAGATGATATATTTGAAGGCTTAAACAATAGCAATCAGTAACTGATGAAAGTAACGGAATATCAACACCCATCGAAGAAGACATTGTGGATCCCTCATTTGGTGGGAGACTTGCTAAAGCAAAACCAGCAAGTGATGAACACGATTAAGGTGGGGTTGTCAGAGGCACATCATTAGAAAGCGAATAAGCTGTATTTCTTGAGCTTTTAGGTTTTCGTGCAAATGTTACCCTCTTGCGCTATTTTGACGTGCAATGTACGTCACTGGAATTTTTTGAGGTCGCATTATATTTTTCTATATTTTGTCCCAAGAATATGCAACCTAATGAAAAAAAAAAAAACAAAAAATAAAGTAACTACGAGAGAATCAAAACACGCTGGTGCGCCAATTTTATTTGTACTCTCTCTATGCACCTATTTCTCACCTACGATATCAATTAATGAGCGTAATATACAAATAAAAATAAAAAAACAAAAAAAATAAATTAAGTACGAGAGAACCAAAACACGATGATGCGCCGAAAATCTATTTTTGGGCTCAAACTTTTTTCTATACTGAAAATGAGAAAGAATTTATATTTTAACTTTTCTCTTTCCTTTCTCACCGAATAGGAATAAAAAATCCCAAGCTTGAGCCTAAGGCTAAAAATTTAAACATCGAAGATTGGGCTTGAAATTTTGCTTAATGCCTAAATAAAAAAAGCTTAAGCCTTCTGATTTGTTTTGGGCTAGAGTACTTGTACTTATATGATCTAAAAATAAAAAATAAAAAAGTTTGAGCCCAAAAACTGATTTTCGGCGCACCATCGTGTTTAGGTTCTTTTTTGTCTTTTTATTTCGATACATATTCTTGGGTCAAAATTTCACTACATTTTTCTATAAAATGCGACCCTAAAAAAATCTTCGATTTTATTGGGACTACAAAATAATTCGTTCCGTTTTCAAAAAGTGTTTATAGTGAAGTAGTTTATAGTGAAAACTGATTTCCATTGTTTCAGACAGATGAGACAACTGCCGTTAACATTCAGTTTATATTGCTTTGAGTTTCATGCAAAACGTGTTTTAATATGGCAGATTTTGAGAATATGGCGGATTTTGTGATAGCTAAACAGCATTTGCAGGAAGTGTTAATTTTTTGTCGAATGCTTGTGGAAGTTTACAGTGACAATGTTCCAACCGATAAATCATGTAGATAATGATTTCAACGAATTGATGAATTAGAGGCATTGCTCGATGAAGTTCCGAATCAAATTCAAGAGAAGCATATCGATACATTAGGGATGACCCAACAAGAAATTTCGCCTTGGATCGCCTGAAAAGATGAAAAGTTTTTCTGAGATGGGATTCGACAATTACCTGAGAGGTGGGAAAAAGTCGTAAGCAGTGATGGACAATATTTTAATTAATCTGTTAACTCATTTTATTTTAAAATAAATGCAATTTAAAACTTAAAACCCGGACCGAAATAATTTGTACTACCAATAAAATCAATTTTCTAAATTGTTGATCAGTACTAAACCCTGTAACTATATACAAACACAACTAATCTGGTGAAAAAATTGAGGGGTAAATATTATGTGGCAAATACCCAACTTAGTTTTACCATGAATGTACACAACCACACAAATGTTCACCAAATTTCGAAAGGATCCCCCAATGTATGGTGAAAGCTACAGTATGATGTTTCATACTGGCCGCCATGACTGGGCAGAGTAGCCGAATTTTGACGAAATAACGTTTTTTTATCAAACTGTCATCCGCCATTTTCGGAAAAAATTAAAAATTGCTCTGATATATGTTTTTGGAATTTAATTTACAATCTTTTTGTTAATTGTTTTTTTTGTATACACTTTTCACAATAACTGCAAAATCGAAAAAGCTTCTATGAAAATGACCACTTTCCGGGAACCGAATTTGGTCAAAACTCACTGGCATATCCCAATTTGTAGAAAAAGCTTTATTTAAAGTTTTATTCCGGTCAATCAATCCAGCTGGGGCCGAATTTTTGTTAAGAAAACCTAATTTGTTCTAAAACCGTCATTTTTGTTTAAATTTTGGAAAACTGATCTGGAGTTGTAACGTAGCAAAAAATTTTCCCCTAAATGATATTATTTTCAAAATATTTGAAATTATCGAAAAGCTTCGATGGAGGCGATTTCAATCAAAAATTATTAGGATCTCCAAATTTTTGAGAAAAGCTTAAGTATGCAGTTTCATCCCGGTTAGTCAATCCGTCTGGGCTGTAGAGAAGCTGAAGACATTTATTCACATATGCACACAAATAGAGATTTTTAAAAACTTCTACTTTTTGACGGGTTTTGCCTATCTTTGAAAAAAATGGTATTAGCTAACGGATTTAACCTTAAGCCCGTATTACGAATCTATCTAAATGAGTGTGACGGAAATCTTCTCAAAGCTATTTGTAATTACTGAAAATAAAATTGTGTTACAAATATCTTTGTACGTCTAAGGTAAACATTTAGACTTAACCAAATTAGTTTTAGGAGGCAAACTTCTATTAAACGCGGGGTTTAAAAATAAGTTGATGCTTGAATTTTGATGTTAATTTCTAGAAATAGAATTGCAGATATAAAAGAAATGTTTATTACGCCAACAAACAATAGTCAATAAGTAAATGAGAGGTACGCCTAAAATGAGTTTACACATATACCGTAAATCTCATGTTTTGAGTGTTAATCTTGTATATAAAGTACAGAGAAACTATGATAATTAAAAGTAGTAACTGTGTATTTGGGAAGGGGGACAATTTGCATCACAAAAAACAGAACCAAGCATAAAATTAAATTTAAAAATAATTACAATCGTGGTCAAAATCAAACTAAATAAATTGTTGTGTAAATTGCTAAAGTTTATTTAAATAAAAAATATTAACTCGCCCTTGTCATTTTAAAACATCTTTTACACCAACGAAATGCACAACTTAAATTTTTTATGGTCGAATTTAGGTTATGCATATACCTATTGCTGCATATACACGTCTTCCACATATAACCTCAGTTTTATTAGAGTATTCTAATGAAACTCTGAAACTCAATCCGAAAATTAAATTTAAAAATACTAAAAAATCTAAATATAAATAAATTGATTGTGATCAAATTTTCCACATTTTATGTTTGTGAGCTATGGGGTGTTGGTTCAGAAAGTGTATATACTAGTAGAAATGTCAACCGCACCTGCATGTGGTGCTCCATTGTAATCAACCATCGAGGCTCTACCGTCCGAGAAACGTCGGGATAACTAAACACAGAGAGCCTATAGAAAATGATGTTCTCTCCATTGACCCATTACCAATTTCACTTTTTAGGTTGGTAGCGAAACCAATAACCAGTCCTTAAAGCAATGAGTTCATAACAAAACGGAATTTGTACCCCAGGTGGTACCTCAACTGCTCAGTTAGCTGGGGTGAGCTAACTATTGGGATGCCCATTCGTACGAAGTTCAAAAATATCTAGATAACCTAGACAAACACATAACCTAGATAACCAAGACATCGAAAAAAACGGAGACCAGCAAGCAAAAGGATCAAATGTAACTACAGGATCAGGTTAATGAAATTGCCCAATCGGAACCAAGATTGAATCCGATTATATACTCGCACGATAACTACCGCTCGAACACATCAACCATATTCTTGAAATCGGTCGTATTCTTGAAATCGGTGGAAATTTATCCAATCAGAATAAAAATTGCTTTGAAATTCTCCAAATTATTCGAATTTTTCGCCGGCTACTTTAATCAGTTTTTAAAATTTGTTTTCAAGTTTACTAATTTGTCTCTATACTAAGCAAATAATTTCAAATCGATTTGCTCAGTCGGAATTTTCCCCTTAGAAGGGGGAAAAATTATGTTTCTTAATGAAAAAAAAAGAAAGGAAATTTGTAAAAATGATTAAAGTATTCGGCGAAAAATTCGAATAATATGGAGAATTTCAAAGCAAATTGTATACCGATAGGAGAAATTTTCCACCGATTTCAAGAATACTGCTCCCATTAGCTATTTGTAAACTATATACCCCTACTCCGAATATCGCTTTCATTATTTATACTTAAACTGTTAAATGATCATTTTTATATTTTTATTAATTTAAAAATTACTAGGGTAGCAAATTAGTTTTGGGTGTGGGCTTTAAACACCTGAATTTTATCGTTAACATCGACATCGAATAATCATTTTTCTTTTTGTCTAGACAGTTGTTACATCTATACGTTATATCTATATCAATACGGTTCTATAAATATGATTTCTGAAAGCTCATTTTATTTATTTAACACCTACAATTAATTTTGTTTATATTTAGATATAAAGATTTCTGTGCATAACACATAATATTGATCTGGAATATTTGATAAAATTATTATTTTATTGTTTTAAATAAATATGTCTCCAGTTTTCTTCTTATTTTTATTTTAAATGCGACATATCCATAATACATATTTTTATATAAATGACAATACAGATATAAATAAGAAATTAAAACAACAAAATAAAAATAATAAAATTAATGATTAATGTACCCTTCGAAATTAACAACACAGGTAAGCCAGCGAAAGAAATATGCTCAAGTGTATATTTAAAATTTAAAGTTAAAATCAATTTTGTTCAACAAAATAAGCTTATTTCTTTTAAAATATATCTTAATCAGTTTTGTTTTTAAAACAGGGTGTTTAAACCGTTATATTTTGGAGATTTTTTGATTTGGGTGTTTATCACAGATCTAATTCTTTTGATACAAATTCTAGGAACAGGAATATTAATTCGCAAAATGCCGACGATTTTCTTAGGACGATTTTCACAAACTTGATATTTTTATCTACCACATTATGTAATAATTAATCATACTCTTTACTAGGCCCAATGAATGTATAACTGTGTATAAAGTTTGCAATGTTATTTACCGCTTGAACAATTTACCTTAACAACGCAATCTATGTACCAATTAGTTTTGGTGCTTACCATCACATATCCGAGTTAGGAAGAGAAAACACTCATATGTTCACACATATTGATGAATAGTTTTACTAGATTAGAAAAAATAAAAAATAATATTGAAAAAAGTAAACATTTTTCAGGAAAATCAAAAAATTTTCCGGAAAAATTTTGCATTTTTTTGCAAACAATCCTGCATTTAAAAATTTCCAAAATTTATATTCCTTACCTGATTTTTCCGATGTATACGTGAAGTAAAATTGCGCCTTATTTTGCATTGCAAAATTTTTACGTGCCAAATTCAAATTTGAATGCCAAAAAATTTTCATTAACATTTTTTTTCATTTTATAAAAAGGCTTATATTATTTCATTTTACAAACACTTATATTAATTCATTTTAAAACTGAATTAAGAAATGCCTTTTTAAATTCATTTTATCGAACTTTTTTATTACTTTTTCAACTCTGATTTTAATTCACTTTTAAAATGAATTAAAAACACTTATTTTAATTCAGAAAAAAAAACTTTTTTAATTCAAACTTTTTTAATTCATGTAGCCGCTTTGAATGTGTTGGTTGGTAAGCTATTTGAGTGTACGGAGAAATTTTGTCAGCTATAAACTGGAAAAATCTATATAATCAGAAGTAAAATCTGATGTTGGCCAGTTTGTACATATAATAAAAATTAAATGAGGTATGATCGCAAAGAGATTAATTTGATATGTTAAAAATTAAACCATTATCAAACCACCAGTATAACTGCGTACTGTGGTGCAGCTGTTGTGTGATCGGATGAGTAACAGTATAACATATTACCAGTTGCTGTGCTAAACCGTACGTTGGGTGCACGTTCCATATTACCAACTGTTTCGTTATACCGTATGCCATTTAAATAATTGCAACGATTTTATGGGTCCCGGTCGAAATTGCATATTTTAAAATGACATTTTTAAAAACGACATTTCTCAAAACTGCGTTTAAAGAAATGCCGTTTTAAAAAATGCCATTTTGTAAAATGTCTTTTTAAAAAATGCAGTTTAGAAAAATGCGGTTTTGAAATAGGCAGTTTTGAAAAATGCAATTTCGTACCTTATGTCGTTTCGTACCTTTATGCCGTTTTTAAATATGTAGTTTTGAAAAATGCTGTTTTGTACCTTATGCAGTTTTTAAATATGCCGTTTTGAGCAATGCAATTTTAAAATATGGAGTTATGAACGGATCCCCGATTTTATACATCAGTGTTACGGTCCGCGAAGCCATACCAAATAAAATTTGCGAAAAAAAATGTATACTGAGAGAACCGGAATTCGAGCATTCAGATAAACCAGATCAATTGTGTGATTCCGTCGCAAAAAATTTAGGATTTTTCATATATGAGCACCATAAGTTTCATTAAGTTGTGCTCTTAACAATATGAAAATGTCGAATTTCGGAATTCTGGTGAGAAACCATTTATTGAAGTTTTTGTTTTAGCACCAACTACCTTCAGTTGGTTATATATATATTTATTGCCCAATTATTTATTTTCTATCTGAAATTTACGTTTCAATTTTAATTATGCATATTCTTAAAATTTGCAGATGCAATTTTTATAAACTTATGATGGTGCCCATAAACATAAAACACTTTCGTGTGTTAAAAGTTAAAACCAGAAATTTTCTGTAAAAGGAAATGAGTTTCCTGGCCCGAGCTCAGTCTGCCTACCAAATTTTTTAAATGTGCATATCAAAAACATAAAAAACAAACGAAAATAGAAATACACCATAATCAAAAGCAGCGTTCATATAACCCAACTAAAATGATTTACCAATTGTTTTTCGAAACTGCAACAATAACCATTTGCCCCAAAATTGTTTTCCTTTAAACTTTAAATTAAATTTATATTTAAAACAAATAAAAAAATAAA
This sequence comes from Nephrotoma flavescens, assembly GCA_932526605.1. NCBI lineage: Eukaryota > Metazoa > Arthropoda > Insecta > Diptera > Tipulidae > Nephrotoma > Nephrotoma flavescens. The sequence continues at coordinate 183,418,846 of OW052222.1, forward strand.
AAGCAAAGTAAAAGCAATGCAAAAAAATATAAGTACAGATAATTTTGTCTCCTCAACACGGGCCCCAGTTTAAGCCACCCCCTTTTGTTGAAGGGGAAGTTGTTTTTTTAATATATTTTAAATATCATAATTTGCACCATCAATTATAACAGGCTTCGCTTAATTAGAATATAACTATATGCATCGTGTGTGTACGAATGTTAGAATTCGACAATTTTAATATTATTTATTACTTAATTACTTGCGACCTATTTGCCTACTCAATATTTGTACTAATTTTATATAAACTTTCAACCTTCTAACTTACATTACCAATTTCTTTACAGTTTTAAGTGATCAATTCGATCACAATCGTGCGAAAGTATTAATGAAAGTATTTTTTTTCAAAGAAAGCACAATTATATTGAGATATTCACTCAGTATACCACTAATACCGATCAAAGATCAGATTTTTTCGTTTTTTCCTCGATCCTGTTAATCCGCCGTTCCACACTTTGATTCTTTAGTCGTGATTCTTTCCTCGTGTCCTTCTCATTTACTCACAAACTTGGGGCGGGGAAACTTATAATTCTTTTTTCAGCAAACATTTCAGCACTAGTGCAAAAATAAAATATTTCAAGGCCATTTTGTTTATTTAAAGTATTTTTCTAACCGAAGGTAGCACTTTACACAAACAAAAATAATTTTTCGTTTACGATACGAATACGTAAAAAAACAAATAATTTTGAACTGCACATAAACAAAGAAACGCGCAAAGAAATGTGGTCGTAGATTGATTTTTTGAAGAAATCACGACGATAGAACCGAAGTGTGGATAGAGGTTCAATTTAAACGCATAAAACGAGACTCTTGTTCATAAACCACCTTTTGTGGTGGTACTAGCAATAACATCAAAATCAAGTTTACTTGGCGGATAAAATAAATGAAACAATATCAAAATAGGTAACGCAATCAAATAATTTTTGGTTACAGTAACACCCAACCATTCATAATATTGTAACATCAGCGATTGGAGTAAAGCTTCTATCTATTAAATAATCTGATAGAAGCTTTATTCCAATCGCTGATTTACAATTTTGTGAATGGTTGGGTGTTACTGTATCCAAAAATTATTTGATTGCTAGAAAATGAAAGACTTATTTATTGAAAGTATGTTCCATCTGCAGCTACAACCTTCCACCATCTTTCATGTAGTTTACGGATTCCCTCTCTCTTTGAAGGCAATCTAATTGGCTATTTGCAGTTTTCGATCTCTACGCGAGAACTGAACACTGCATAGCTGTTCAGAAAGAAACGGCTGCATCGACTGAAATAAGTAGTAATCTGAAGGTGATGTCTGGCTATACATTTTGGTCGTAAAATAAGATATGAGAATTGAGATTTTCATATACGTACGAAGTATAAAATAGTAAAATTTATTGTTGTGTCGTTGTATTTTTTACTGAGTATTAGTATATTTTAGCTGTCAATAATTATTGAATTGGGTCAAACCGGTTCAGTTTTTGGTGCTTTTGTTCGTTTTCTTTCTCATTTATGATCTTTCTCCCTTGTTATTTAGTAGTGGATATGTAATTTGACGGCCATTGCAAGACGTCGAAAAATTGAAATAAATTTTATTAATATAAATATTTTAAATAATTTTTTAATTATAATAAAATTATAATTAATAAAATGGTAAGTAATTATAAAAAAATTATGTTAATATACAGTTGCATTAATAACAGTTAATTTTATAACCTATTTTATAAGACACGGATAAGTTTAGCGCAGAAAAATATGCTGATTGATTTTATAGAGGAGCATTTTAATGATATAGATCAGTTTCGGTGGGTTTAATGCGAACAAAAAAAACAGACTTGTGGAATACGATCGCTAGCAATTTAAATAATGTGGTACCGATAAATCCACGTTCGGTGGAGCAATGGAAACGGGTACGGATATATTTCTATAATTTATCAATCAATTATGATTAATAATATTTTATTTCAGACATGGCAAAATTTAAAAAACAATTTAAAAAAAAATGAATCGCATAAGACAAGCACAGCGTGCCACAGGTGGCGCCGAACTTCTTGAAAGCCTAGAGTTAAACAGCGAGGAAGTTCGGATGATTGAACTATTTGGGCTGAACCAGCTGGATGGGGCCGAAAACACAGAAGAAGGTGGTATATACGTTCCCGATGTATTTAAAAACTACATATATTATTGTATAGTTGTATAATTATTTTCCTTTGTTTACTTTTTAGGAAGCACCACCTCCAACATCACCTGCGTCGCCCCCATTATGTATGACGACGCCACCTTTGCCCGAATTTTCGTTCATAACGAACAGGGAATCGTTAGAATTACGGTCACCTGAAACGCCGCGACAAATTTCTGTTTCATCAAGATCACCGCCCCAACGATGTTTTCACTCAACTTTGTTGTCACCACAATGTATTTCGTCATCTCCACGGATTCAGCCACAACTATCGCCTGCAATAAATACGCTGTCATCACAAGCATGCTTATATCGCCCAGCCGAAGTTCAGCGTCCGACCGAGAGTGCCTACCGAGAGCAAGAGCCAGAAGGAGACGAGCGCGAATAAATGAAATTTTACCACCACGAGTCCAGCGCCATCGCCAAATTGACCCAAGAAGTGTTAGTGTGTATGCTTTACGATATTATATTTTACTTTATCGGTATTTTATTTGGTAGGAAAGCGTAGCCGCGACGTCGGTTATCCGAGCATTACAACTGCAAGAACAATCAGTTTCACTGCTACAAAAAATTTTAGATGAGCTAATCTCACAACGCCGCCAACGTGACGAATAATTTATTATAGCTAACCTTATTTAGTTTATCAACTGACTGATAAATATTTGATAATATTGTGATAATATTTGATAATTGTGATAAATATTTGATAATATTGTGATAATAAAATGAAATACAATTAATTTATAATAAAATAACTAACTGACTCAAGTTACCTTGTGATGAATATGTAATTAATATTGAAATAAAATGAATTACAATTTTTTTATGATATAATTAGAAAGTTTTCATTTACATATTTTACAATTTACAACACTATTCCTCTTTCTTCGATATAGTGAGTTAAATAGTCCCTGTTTACTGTTCCAGCGTTTACCATCTCTGGCATGTTAGCAACTGGAACAATTTGGTCCAACGTTTCATCGTCTTCAAACGGAAAATTATTCTCAATTAGGATATTGTGGAGCACACCGCAAGAATAAATAATGTCAGCCGCTCTTTCATGGCTGTAATGTAGATGCCCTGACGCTGCTTTGATGCATCTAAATCTGGACTTCAGCAACCCAAAACACCGTTCAACTCCGTTTCGGATGTGCGTATGCATTTTATTAAACTTCTTCAGCACTTGTTGAGGGTCTTCTGTAGGGTACCATCATATGCGGTTTTAGTGCATAGCCACTGTCGCCTATATAAAAAGAAATATCCATTAGTGTGTAATTAATAGAATGTATTTGAAAACATTAGTAAGTTAATTTACCAAAGAGCCATGCATGCTGATTCTGAGTATAAAGGTTTTTCAAAACGCGCAATGCCAAGCTGCTTTATATTTAGGATTCGAAGGTTTATGTCGCATATCTATAAATAAAGAAATATTATTCATATTAGTTAAACGTCTAATTAAATATTTTGTAAAAGATAAAATTTTATAATTTGTAATTCCCAATTTCCGCTTGGACATTTATGGAATGGAAATTCTTCCGATTCACATACGCGTACTCGTCTCGCTTCGGTATGTTTGTTATTGCAACATGCGTGCAGTCGATAAGACCAAGGATCCCAGGCACATTGTATTTTGACATAAATTCGGATTGTTTATTATTAGCCTCCTCCAATGTTTGCGGAAAGTTAATGTGCTGCCGAATTAGTTTGGTGCCAATTGTATGACAAATTCGTCTCACTATGCGAGATGCTACTCTGGCTCATAGTAGCAAAAGCATCCAAATCGACCCGTCGCTGATGGCTTCCGCTGTCAAAAAAATTTAGGCTGGCCAACACTTCCAAATGTAATAGGATTTTTAGAGGGTTATCATTCTCATCGATAAATGGTTTGATGTCATTTATCAGTTTATGAACCAAATTTTTGGGAAATCGATAGACATTAATGAAACTATAAAAAGAATAAAACCTTATAAATAAAATATTTTGATTTTATATGTTTTTCGAATACGTTAGCTTACCATCGGTCGGTTATATTAAATGGGTCCATGGTATCCCTTAGATATTCATTATACCGCCGTGTTTTCACTTTTCTTTCGTAAAAAAGGAATTATTCCTTCCATTTTAAAACACTAATTTTTATTTTATTTAATATTATGTAGTTTATTCAACTCACAAAAACTTAGTTAAATCGAAATTGTACGCACAGCTTAAAATTACAACTTGAAATAATAATGCCGCTTTTAAATGTCAAAAAAAGTAAAACAAATTGTGCACAAACACACACAAAAATACCAGTACTCTTAGGTTGCGGTTATTTTTTTCTCATATTTTATTTTACGACCAAAATTTGGACACTGGTGAATACGGCGGGTGTTGTAGAACTTCACAGTCCTTTCCTTTTAAATAATTTTTCACAACGTTTGCAACATGTGGTTTTGCATTGTCGCGTTGAAAAATTTACCAGTAAAGCGAAATCTATTGGGAAAGGGCGCAATCATATTCACACACCTAATATTAGGGACTTTCGATTGACCTGAATTTACAAAATTATCTGAATTAACTGAATCAACTCAAGTGAATTGAGCGTTCGATTCGCACCTCTTCACTTCAGTTAAAAAATTGGGCTACTGAATTAACTGAAGAGATATTTTACTCGTGTAGTAAATCAGATAGGTTGTTTTTGTTGTATTTTGACATTTATTGGGTTTGCGTTCATTCTGCGTTTTGTTTTAAAAGTGTGTTTTTTCTAATTAAAATTAAACAAATTTCAATAAAAAAAGAATTAAATTTAAAATAATTTTTGACATTTATTAAAAATGAACAAGTACGATTCGAACACCCAGTTCACTTCAATAGCTCAATTACGGGAATAGTAACTCAATTGCAATTCTGTTAATTCAGGTCAATCGAAAGTCCCTATTATTTCATCTACTATTGATCTACTCAAAAACTGAGTCGGGCTCTTTCGATTCTCATCATATTCTCCGCTTGAACCATACCAAATAAATTAGTTCCTCGGCTGCGGTAAGTTCTCTCGCAAATCACTCTTGACCACACCGATAAATCAATTTCTATAACGGTTGGTTAAAAGTAAAGGGTGGTGCAGTTTGATGTTAATTTTTAAATTTGTCACCATTTTGCGGTAATGTAAAATAGAGAGATACACAATTGTGCCGTTGTTGCGACTCAATTGTGACATGGTACAATGTCTTGGTGAAAGAACAATTTTTCTTCTTCATTAGTGGCCGTTTCTTAGCGATTTCTTCCTTCAAAGGCACCAATAACCCGATATAATATTCGCTATGGATGTTTTTCTTCCTTTGTGCTTTTCATCGTCGGCCAATTTGACTCTGGTGTATAGTGGTGCATCCATGTTTCATCCATTGTCACAAACCGCACAAAAAATCCCATTATTTTTCCCATCAACACACGAAATTCTTTAAATTAACAAAAGTAGCGTCACTAAAGCAACTGTAACTTGTACATTTAATCATCGAAATGTCACGAAATTTTAATAGGTATTATTTGAGGTTGGTAGGTTGGTAGAATTTAAAAATCATAAGGGTTTTAAATTTGTGGCACCATCTATGTGCCAGAACGGGAACTTTTCATGCGATGACATATACAATTGCGTATTTATTGGCAAAACTTATTTTAAACTAGCTAAAAGTTTTTCAGAAGCATGATGTACTTATAACATGTCGTGGACATTGTTGCAACATTTGTGGAAAGTGGTTCGGTAAACGATGAAAAGCAAAGTCCGTCATAGTGCTCCTTCAGAAGAAAATGTTTTTGCTGTAAGTTCCATTCTTATAATAAGACTTCAGAAACAACAATTTGTCATCGTTCACAGCAATTACACATTCCATCAACTACTTTATTCTGAATTTCTTCATACATCTTACAAATATATTAATTTGAAGGCATACAAGATTCAGATTATTCAAGAAATAAAGCCACCCATAAAAACAAAGGGCCAGTGGTGTTCCGTACTGCCTACATACGTAGTTGAATCATATTTTTTATATGGAGACAATTAAAAAACTAACGAATGCTGAGCACTTACAGCAGAAACATATTCTTCTGAACGACCACAATGACTTTACCGAACCCGTTTAAACAAATTTTGCAACAATTTTTCGAATTGCCACAATATTGGTGCACGATTTTCTCCTCGATGTTACATACGAAATTTACTTACAACTTCTGCATAACCAACTTTAAAATAATTTTTAACAATAAATAAGCGTTGTTTCCAAATTTCACTATCCTTTACTTTTGACCAACCGTTATAGTAATTGATTTACTGCTTTGGTCAAGCGTGATTGACGACTAGAGAATTTACGGCGATTGGAAGAACTAACTTATTTTATACGGTTCAACCCAAAGAATCGTCATTTTTTGGTGGTAATGCTAGTGGGAATTTTATGAATTGGCACAGAGGTGTTACTGCAACAAAAAATTATTTGATTGCGTCACCTATTTGTTATTGTTCCATTTATTTTATCCTCCAAATAAACGTGATTTTTGTGTTATTGCCAATACCACCACAATCATGAACAAGAGTCCCGTTTTATGCGTATAAATTTGCAACATCGATATTTTTAAGTGAACAGTTTTGTTTTGGATGATCAGTAGTGTGATATTGATTTTCGGGTGTTTAAGTCGTGTTTATTTAAACCGATTATGTTAGTAAATTATTTTATTTTTAGTTTAATGATGGTTGATTGGGAACGGAATTAGTGATGTATGATTGGCGATTGAAGTGAATATTAATTGTGCTTTCCTTGTAAAAAACGTTGATTAATACTTGAACAATAATTGTAAAGTTATTAATCACTTTAAACTGTAAATTAAATGGTCATATAAGTGTTAAGATAGACGGTTAGCTCAAAGAAAAAGAAACTGTTATCTGTGGAGCCATGTGTATGTGTGTGTGGCAAAATTCAATTGTGGTTGAAAGTTGATATAAAATTGGTGTAAAATAGTGAGCAAGTAAATGAGTCGCAATTAATTAAGATACAAATAATCTTAGAATTGTCAGATTCTAACATTCGTGCACACTCGATCCATTAATATTCTAATTCTAATTCTCCAATAAAAGGGGGTGGCTGAAATTGAGATCCGTGTTGAGGAAACGAAAATATCTTTTCTTCTTTTTGTGTTGCTTAATATTGTTTTAGTCATTTTAAATATAATTTTAATTTAAAGTGATTTGTGTGTGGAAAAGGAAAAGAAGATTCGAGCAAGTAAATTTTGGTGCAGTTTCGAAAAATAATTGGTAAGTGACTTTTTGAGTAGCGTGAGCGTTATATTTGGTTATGGTGCATTCTCTTTATATTTTTTTTTATATGGGTATGTATTTTGTAGAGGAATGTATTTATATGTTATTGACAAAGGTTGGTGAATGGTGCCTTTATCACTTCTTATAAATAACAATTCAATGCTTGAACTAATTAGAGTCTGTACTGTGTTGTACGGGCTTTACCCATCATCAATTAGTAAAAGTTGTCTAATCCCAAAAATCCGTGCCCGGGATGTAGTTGATTTTAATTCGTGCTTCAGTAGTTTGGCCAGTTGCTCTATATTTGTACAGGGGGTAGCCTACTCAGAAAAATAAAACTTTGTATTAGAATATTTTCATTACGAAATCAAATCGATCTGTTTCAATGTCATTTTTTACCCAAGATCATTTCAATGTCATTTATACCTGGAAGCAAATTTCAATTCGACAAGATCTAATCTGAAATAACTTAGCCATAATAAATGTTTTATTAGCAGATTCGTAAATTCTAATTTAAAATACACAACTACCTAAGTTATTAAATTTTTTTTTAAATTTTTGCTTTTCCAGTAAAAAATACCTAAAACGTCATTAAAATCCATTTGAATTATAGTGTCGTGAACTTCGATTTAAAAAATAAACATATGCCAAAATATCATTACAAATTCACTGAATCAACATTTAAGAATTTTGTTTTATGATGAAAATATGGTGACTGGCATTTTGAAAGTCGTTGAATGAGAAGTATTAGCAATCCCGTTTGGTTTTAACATTGTATACCTATTTATCAGAATATATCCTTTTAATTTCGAATTAACTCTGTTTAATAAAATTCAAAATTATGTTTATTTGAATTCAAATTTTATTTTATTTATGTATTACATATTATTTTACATTATATTTTGTTTATTCTCAAAATTTTGCGCCCATTATTTAGGACATGTATTGTGTTAATTACAAATTTTGTATATACATATATACTAATATCTTCAAGGCCTTCAGTGTCCCTTTCCTGCACTTCAGTGTCTTAATGTTTATCCGTTTCAAGTTGTCTAAAGCTTTTGGTTTGAAATGTCAGCTTATTATATCTATCAAAAACTTGGCGGTTGAGTTTTGATCCTTGCCTGTTTTGGGCTTGTAGTACATTGTTTAATTTAATTATTAAAGTATTATAAAATTCTGCAGAGTTTGATAAAGTTGGGTTAAATACTCAACGATAATTCTGTTGGAAAAACCTTTACTATTGATTTGGCAATATAATACGGCGAAGTCTTCGCTTTTGAAGAAGATCAGTGAACCAAATCTTTTCTTCTCTCTTGATTTAGAAATTGTCGTTTTTTGAAAAATTCTAGTACTATTCTACCTTTAATACTTTTATTTCACTCTCTCTGGCACTATATCCCATCAAGGGATTTGGCCGCCTCAAATGAGGTTTCATAATCATATTTTCATTTCGGATAATGAGTGATTAATTCATTGATCCTAAACCAGCCGTGAAATGTTTTCCTTGTCACCATCGGGAATCGAATTTGCCACCGGAGCGGCATACATACATTTAGAATTGTTTAAATATTGTCTGTAATCTAACGATCTAAAATTTTGAAAATAGTATTTTATTAAAATATTAAAGCGACGAAATATTCAAGTAAATCATTACAGTAAAAATCGATTAACCGCAAATTATCGTAAACATTTACATCCAAAGCGGTTTGTCTCACATAACTATAATGTAGATTACACAGCAATTTTTTGCTTCTCTGACGGCGACGTGAAGTGTCTGTTGGAGCTTTATAACCCAAATGGATTAACTGATCGAAATGAAACTACATAGGCCATAGAGACAGTTTTTATAGAAACTTTTTCGTTTTATTATTATGAATTAAAAAGGAAGTTGAGTCTGCTTAGTACGTACAGAATTAATAGATTTAAATAGATAAAACAAGATAAATTTAAACAAAATAAAATGAAACAAAAAAAAAAACGAATAAGTTAAATAAAATATCAAACTGTAGTCAAGATAAAATAAAAAAATTTTTTCAACGTGCATTTCGTCATATTAAAATCAATAAAATGGCAGTGCAGATTAGCTTCGTACAGTATTCTAGAGACAGGCTTATTCTTACCGAAATAGGTCGATGATGGTCGATTCTAATGATAGGTATCTTTCTTAAATCTCGCAAATTTATATTTCGGTTAATTTTTCCTAGTAGAACAGGAGAATCGATACCGCTGATTAGTAATTGATGAATGAAAACTACGACTGCAACAACTCGGCGCTTACTAAGTAGTTTTAAACCAATTAGTTTGAGGCGATCTTGGTATGGAGGCAGGTTGAACATGTAAAGTAAAAAATATTCATGTTACAGGAAAATTAGGATTTATTTTTCAAATTGAGAATTTGTTTCTCAAAGTGAGAATTTATTTCTCAAAATGAGAATTTATTTCTCAAAATGAGAATTGATTTTTCAGTGACAAAAAAACGTTTCTATTTGGTATAGATGCAGTTTTATCGCACAAGCAAGTGGATAAGGAACGGAATATTTCTTATTACAGTTGCTCCATATCTAAAACAGAGAAAATCTACTACAATATGTAACCCGTAGAGATCTGTTGGCTATGGTAGACATTCACACATTTTCATAAGTATGGGAAAGATGTTTTCTTTGAACAGATCACTAACACTTAAGCGATAAATGTAGTTTAAGTATTCCGAAGAACAAGTGGATTGAACTGCCAAAAGAGTAAACTTACAACACGGTAAGGAGGTAAGTGGCAGAACTATGCCGATGGGGTTCGCAACGCTTTGGATCGCTCAATGTAAGCAATGTGCAAAACCCCATTAGCAATCGCTTTTCAAATGGCTGCTATTAAAATTATAAAGCAGATTGATAACTGACAGCCGTTGTGCATGAATGCTTGCGAGCAACTGCAATTCGTTATAAGTTGTGCAACAGCAAATTGTGACACCGTCGAACTGTGTGCAGTATTGATTTTTTAACAATTATGAGCGCTGGTTTGGAACACCACTAAAGTAATTTCGGATCAAGGTAACCACTTGAGACATTCGGGTTCCAAGATCTGTATAAATAATTAACGGAGAACAATTTTACCCGATATTTCAAGAACATCGGTGCTGGCCTAACAACGGTAATTTCGTTTTGTCACCACTGACTATAAAGCGATCTCAAATACTAAAATATTTAAGATATTTATCGTACACCATAAAAAAAATTACAAAACCACAGTCATGAAATTGTTAAAATTTCGTTTTATTTTTAAATTGATCGATTATTGATTATAAAACAAACAGCTGATATGCATTTTTTGTTGTTGTAGGTACATATACTATACATAGTCAAGTCGTCGTCGTTTGTGGCACACCTTAAATAAGCTGATCAATTTCATTTATCTTGTACTTAGAATCATGTCATTTAGAATTTTTTGTTGTTACATTGTAACGATTTTTTTTATGTAGCTAAATATGAATGGGATCAACCTTGAATGGTATTTCCATTCATTTTGTGTGTGCGGAGCTGAAATTAAATGGAATCTGTAATAAATCTCTCGTGATATTGACCACAGGTGATTCTTATCACATGTAAATATATGACTCGTCTGATGTATACAAGGGGGAATAAGCAAAATTTATATTCCATCAATCATCGAACAAACTTACTATTTTATGTATAAAATCGATCATGCTTTAAGATGAAATTCAATCTTTTTGTTGTTATAGTTTTTATGTATATTCTAATAGGCGTGATCAAGATTTTATGACACAAAACGATTGATGATAAGACAGAAAAAAGTTGACAGAAGTCTTGAAGAATATATAATATAAGATGCTTGTTTTAATTTAGTGCATACACGTTACACATCAAGTACTTTTTTTTGGATAATCTTCGTGGGAATTATAATAAGACGACGATGACAATAACGAACGAAATCCTTTAAAATCTTATATTTTCATGTCAAGAAATACAGAAGAAATAAAATGAAATGATGATCATGATCATCGAGCACCAAGTTTACAAAAAACAAGAAAAACAATCAGCAAAATATAATAAAACAACTACACATAAGTATAAAGAATATGACTTGCAAGATCAAGAAATGATGGCGCCAACAACTTTACAACAGTAAAATAAAATACTAAAACAACAAATCGATCTTCTTTTCATCATCATATATCTACCTATATATTCATACAACATATAAAAATATTATATCGATGTACATTGATGATGATCAGCATCTTGAACAAAAACAACTATAAAACGATCGAAAATGATCGCAAAATTTTTAAATACAAGTCATATTGTTTTGATGAAACCATACTGACTTCTTTATTATTTTTTGTACATTTCATGATCATCGCATGCATGTAGCGGAGATGCTGTACTATTTTAAAATATATATGAAATAAATTTACAAAAAATGATATTACAAGGCATCCATCAAATGATATATAAATAAGAAAACATAAAAAATATTAAGATCATTGACGACAACGCAGTCCTACAAATAAAATAAAAAATAAAAAAGTATTAAATAAAATATGACAATGACTTGAGTTGACTTTAAGAGAAAATATCGAAAAAAATATCGTTTTTTATATATATTGACAACTCATATAGAAAATTGAAGATCAATTGATCGATCGATTAATGAAAAACAACTGAAACTTGTATTTTATTCAATTGACATTTTATAAAAATTATTATTTTGTTATTTTTTGTTTAAAACAAAATATTGATCATGTAATCATTGATTGGTCACCAAGATATTTATTTATTACTGTGCGCGTCGATCAGATTTTTGTAAATTCTATAATATTGTAAGCCGTAAATCCTTTTTTGACCATATGTCATTATTATTAGTTTAAATTATTATCCTTCGAAAATTGGATCAAACATACAACAGGGCACACATAATAAAAATTTAAAGGTGAGACAATTGAGTATTTTTTTTTTCTAATCTCTGTAGTTTAATCTATACAATGTATAAAAGTATATATTTCCTAAACATGACCCATCTGTTTTTGACCGATGGTCACCAAAAATGACGGAGAAATATAAAAACGAAAAAATGTACGTGTAAAGTCGAGAACGGTCATCCGGTCTGGAACATTTATGTATATATAAATAAAAATTTTGACAAAGCGCCTCCACAACTTAAATAAGTATAATGTGTGTAACAACAACAATATATAGCAATAATAATAGTAATAATAACATAATCTATTCTATTTTTCTATTGTTGATTTGTTGAACAGAAAACATACAAAAAAAAAAAATGTTGTTGAACAATTGAAACAATACAACAATTGGTGTATAGCAACGTGCTGACAATCATACAATTATGATTTGGGATTTTTTGTATATAGTTGGGTTTGGGAAATGAATTTTTGTTTGTGTTCTCTGGTTCAATGAATTCTCAAATTTCCATTCATAAATCTTAAAAATTTGAGGTATTAAAATGGTTTCATACAGACGACGTTATTGGGCTCTGGCCTGAAAATACTGAAGAGTATGTCATTCCGTTCTATTCTATATAGTCTATAAATTCTATCGGCTTAGTGATGACGGAAGATTTAAAGTAATTTCTGTAATTTTTTCAGAATTTATCTATGAGGTGAGATTGAGATGTAGTCCGTTAAACTCAGAAACTATTCGTTGGCCGGACTATAGGTTTATGCCTGATGGTTATTTTTTGTAGTGGAGTTAAGATATAATCCTTCAAACTAAGCAAAAATTCCGGCTTATGTCCCGTGATGAAAGAAGAGTTAGTCAAACTCAGCAATTATTTGTTGGCCGGACTATCAGATGAAGAAATATTTAATTAATTTTGGTGATCATTTTAGAATTTTTGAGTGAGGTGGAGTTGAGATTGAACAAACAATTGCCGAGTTTGACTGACTCTATATCAGCGTCACCCCATTTAAATTTTTGGAAAAAACACAGAAATTACTTTAAATCTTCCTTCATTACTAGACACTAGACATAAGCTTAAATCTTCCTTCGTTACTAGGCACTAGACATAGTTCGGCGACGCCAAAGAAAAATTCTATAAAAATCAGCAAAATTACTTTAAAATAGTCCATAGGCAATGAATAATTGCTGAGTTTGACTGACTAAATCTCAACTCTAACCTATAGACATTTTTTTGAAAATTATTCTAACTCTTCTTTCATCACAGGACATAAGCCGATAGTTCAGCCTTGGGATTTTTGTTGTATTTGAAGGACTATATCTCAACACCATCACATAGCTAAATTTTAAAAAAACAACCACAATTACTTTAAATATATTCCTCCATTGCCAGACATAATTCGATTGTTCGGTCAACGAATAATTTCTGAGTCTAACGGACTATATCTTAGCTCCACCTCATCCACTCTACATCCAAAATTCTGCAAAAATACTTTAAATTTTCGTTCATCAATAAGCATAAGCCGATAATTCGGCCAGCAAACATTAGCCAGAGTATGAGAGACTAAATCTCAACTTCATCGCCCAAATTACGTTAAATATTACTCCACCGCCAGACACAAACCGAGAGTCCGGTCAACGAATAGTTACTAAATGTGATGAACTATATTTCAACTACAAATCATAGAAAATTTCTAAAAAAATTAAAAAAAATTCGGTAAATCTTTCTCCATCTCTACACATTAGCCGATAGTCCGGCCAACGAATAGTTTCTGGAAAAATCAGAAAAAATCACAAGAATTCCTTTTAATCTTCCGCAGCGCCAGACACAAAACTGTTTTTGTTTTTATTAAAATCTATAGAGTACTTTTCAAATTAAAGCAATCATAGCAAAATGCGATGTTTCTGTGAAAACAATTGGTGTGCTAAAATCTTCTGCATAAAACTACTTTGACCAATATTTGTCATCAGTCACTTATCAGATGTTCACTTGAACAAATCTCTATACCAGTTGCATTCGTTTTTTCATCAAAATCATAGATACTACTTCAGAAAAAGCCGCACAAGTTGTTGCTTTATTGCAAGAAAGACGCAATCAACGAGAAGTCGCTCGTCATCTAAACATGAGCCAATCTGGTCTCTCAATAGTATTCAGAAGGTTTCAGACTTCACCATGAAATCGCCATCTCACGGGTGTCGAAGTGCAGCAGGAGCTAGGACAAGTTCGAGATGAAGCTGTTAGTCAATGAACAGTAAGAAGACGCTTGAAGGAAGCCATCTTCACTCCAAGACAGCCCAATAGAGTCCAGCACGCCATCGCAAAGAGCGATTCGAATTTGCTTTTGAACACATCAATTGGAGCATCGGGCAATGGAGGTTCGTTCTATTCACTGACGAGTGCAGAATATGTCTCCATGGTAGGAGAGGCCATGGCTACCAGGAGAGAAATTTTCTCAGTGGTGTTTTGCTGAAACAGTCTCAAATTCAAAAGATTCTACTAAAAATTCTAATCCATAATTTTTTTCCGAATTGTCCCTGTATGCGATGCAAATTTTACAAAATTTAATTAAGAAATATCCGAGTTCCCTCTATTTTAAAATTTATTTAAATGGTGTGCAATGTACAAATACCATTTTTCATAAGGACTGGTTATGAAATGGCCAGTTTAGTGCAGCACAAACAGATCCTAGAATTTTGCCCAAGACTTACTTTAAATCGCTTTAAGAAATGGCGGAAAGACGAAATTTTGTTAAATTTCAAGTTTTCCTTTACTTCGGAGACATGAATCAATTCGCCATTTTAAGGATGACTTTTAATATTTTATTCCACTGAGATGTTTTATTTAGTGAAAAAAGTTATAAATAATGAATAAAAAAATTCCGCTTGTAAATACATAACAAAATTATAGCCGTGTTTTTATTAGCGCCCAATAAATTTATCCGGGCATTTTGCAGTTACTGAGCGAAATTATTCGGAATCTCTTAAAAGGCTCTGTAAACGATATGACAGGAAAAAACATACAGTGAGTTCCTTCATTCAAACCTTTATGGAACTGGGAGTCATACGTCAACCTAACGCCGCAAATAATCTTAAATTCACTGATTCATGTGACGAAGTCACGAGGGGACTTAGAGCACTTGATACAAGTGCTGTGAGCCCATGATCCCTGGCTAATATACATAATGGCCAACAAGCTCGATGAAGAAAGCCGTCAATTATGGTTACGAGAATCAGCCGAAAATGACCTCCCTACACTCAGCCAGCTAATAGAGTTTCTAAGCGTACGAGCAGATTCTTTAGAAGGAACTCATTTATTGAATTGAAGGAGCGTGTCTGTAAAACGGTTAGAAGCTTTGTAGCAGAAACGACCGATTCAGTTTGTCCAGTTTGCCAAAATAACGATCACTATTTGATTGTTGGATGTTCTAAGTTTAAAGGTATGGGCGTCGACGAATGTAGAGAATTTATTAAAACCTCTATTTGCTATTTTAACTGTTTCGGAAGGAGTCATTCCGTTTACGATTGCCGATCAAAGAAGAGATGTCATGAATGTCATTCTAAGCACTAAAATCTAGTTCACAAGGCCCCAACAATCAACATGCCATCTACTAGCACTGCAACCAACAATTATAATAAAGAAACCACATCAACATATACACCACTTGAATCCACGAATCTTCATTAGTAGCACAGAATCCAGACTATAAATCCACTTAAGCACAAACATTGTAAATACAGAGCCTTGCACCTAGCACTCAAATATTAGCTCAAGTCCAGATTATTTTAGTGATCCACAAGTCAAGGCGTTACAAACTTTAAATGTATATTCACAAACACTATTACCAACAGCTCTCGTTTATGTGAAAGATAAGACAGAGCTCCTTTGTTACCGAGTCTCTAATGCAAAAATTGCAAATTCCAAGGCAGAACGTCCGCATTTCCGTTATCGGTTTTAGGTCTGCTGGAGCTGGTACGTTGAGAGGAAGAACATTTATTGAAATACATTCTCGTATCGATCCATCCATCAAAATAATCGTCAATGCCTTAATTTTACCCAAACTGACGTCCAATTTACCGATTACCGCAATATCAAAATGGCTCGCTCAGAATGGATCCATCTAAATTGTATTGAAACGGCCGATCCGTTATTCCATCTTTCGAAAACTATCGGTCTTCTAACTGGTGCAGATCAATTTTTAATAAAATCATCGAAGGCCGTATATCTGGAGGAAAGGGAATGCTTATTGCTCAACGAACAATTTTGGGATGGATAGTAGCCGATCAGACACATACCCAGCAAAACTCAAATTCTCATGATCAAACAACTAGTTTATTCGCTGAAGTAGATGTCAATCGGACCTTAAAGAGATTTTGGGAGTCTGAAGAAATAATTGCACCGATAATCCTCACCGAAGAAGAACAAAATTGCCAACATCATTTCGAAAGGAACTTTATGCGTAATTCCGATGGAAGAATTGTAGTAAAATTTCCGTTTAAATCCCAACTCCAACCATAGGAAATACGAGAACAAGCGCAAATTTAGAAATAATGCATAATTTCGAGAAACTTACGTTGAATTTATGACCGAATACTGAAAACCTAGGACACATGGAACTAATTCCTGATAGTGAAGTTGATGCCAAATTCGAATATTACCTTCCACATCATAGCGTAATAAAGCAGAGCAGCTCATCGACTAAATTACGCGTGGTCTTCGATGCCTCTTCTAAATCAGATTTGGGCACATCATTGAATAATTGCTTAATGGTTAGCCCAAATAATCAAATTTGGTGTCTATTCTACTTCGGTTCAGATGCGATAAATTCGTGTTATTAGCCGATGTAGAAAAACATGTACCAGCAAGTTGAAAAGTCTGATACAAATTATCAACGAATCATTTGGCGATTGACTGAATCTCAACCAGTCAAGTGTTACATGCCTCTCACAGTCACGTATGGCACCTCTTCAGCCGAAATTTCTAGCAACCAGAGCCCTCCATCAAGTAGCAGTTGACAACAGAGAACAGCATCTGGAAGTATATAAAACTATTTTGCGGGACTTGTATGTGGATCGGAACACAAACACTGGACGAAGAATACAAAATCCAAATTAATATATCTCATGTTTTAGGCTCTGCTGCTTTCAGGCTGCGTAGAAGGGCTTCAAATGATTTAAGGTTATTTAACTTTCACCATTAACGTGACAGCTGATGAATTAAACCAAGCCACTGAAATTTTGTGTGTGCGATATATTCAACCGCGTTTTCCCGGACTTTCAACATAGAAATCGACCTGAAATTTATTCCAGGTATGATCATCAATAAGACATTTCATTTGAATCTATTTCCAGCCATGACACTTTAAACGGTCAATTTTTAGAAATTTTCAAATTTTGTGTGTGCGCTATATTCAACCGAGTTTTCCCGGACTTCCAACATAGAAATAGACCTGAAATTTTTTCCAGGTATGATCATTAATAAGACCTTTCATTTGAATCTATTTCCAGCCATGATACTTAAAACGGTCAATTTTTAGAAATTTTCAAATTTTGTGTGTGCGATATATTCAACCGAGTTTTCCCGGACCCTTCACATGGAAATCGACCTGAAATTTTTGAAGATTGTTTTGCTTGATATGTGCCATTTAGTTTTGTCAGTAACAAAATAGTTTTTTATTATAGTTTTAATTCATTTAATAAAAAAATTTAATTTTGAGTAATATAAGTTAATAAATCGAAATAAATATCTTTGACTTTAAATGAAATTACTGTTTATCACCCAAATTATTTATCTGCTTTATCGACATTTTTCGGCTGACTATCGGCGTATTTTGTTGAGACAATTACAACAACACCACCATGGCTAAAGCAAAAACTAAAGCATTTTAGAATTTTGCTTTGGCTGAATGATAATGCAGATTTGCATTAGTTGAAATATCTGAATAGCGCTGATTCAGCTAAAGCAACAAAGCTTTATTTCTCAACAAAATACAGCTTATGTATATGAATCTACCTTACCGAGTTTGACAGACAAGTTGTTTTGCATCTGCATTACCGACATTTGCGGCTGCTACAATTATGTTATTATATCAAAATCTGCATTATCGACATTCTCCGGCTGGTATTTTAATCGTCACAGCCGAATCTGCATTACCGTCATTTTCCGGCTGATATGTTTTAATCGTAGCAGCCGAATCTGCATTATCGACATTATTCGGCTGGAGCGAGTCGGCTAACTTTAACAGTATCTTGTGCAGAGGAACCCTCTGAATACAGTAAAATCGGTTCACAGTGACATAAATAGTGTAAGAAAAAACAAAATTAGCATAAAAAGAATAAAAGAAGAATAAAAAAAAGTGGCTTAAATTTGCTCGTATCTATTTAGCGAAACCTGTCGAGTTCTGGCGTAAAGTATTATGGACCGACGAATTGTTCTTCTCTTTAGATGGAAGGTACGGTAAGAGATATTTTTACTCGACACCCCAACAAACTCTTACTGATAGTGCTGCCACTAGCGGCGAGTAGCGTAATCCCTTATTTTTCGCTGTCCAATTTCCGCTATCTTATAACGGGTGGGGCAAAAGTCCCGCTACCATTTTGATTGCGCGCCATCTTGGTTATGTGACGTTTAGCTGAGTTTCGCTTTAACCATTGTGTTGTGTAGACGCCCAAATTTTATAATGGATAAATATAAGCCACAAGAACGAGCAGAAATAGTGGTAATATTTATTGAAAATAATCGTTCCATTATTGCCACTCAGCAGAAATTTCGTCAAAAATATTCTAATCGTCCAGTGCTTCACAAAACCACAATTTATCGTTTACATGCGAATTTTCGACAGTACGGTACGACAGCAGACAGACCTCATTCTAGAAGACAACGGAGGAATTTTGAAAACTGATTTGAAAATGTTCCCGTACAAAATTTAATTAGTCCATAAATTGCTACCATGATGAACGAGTTGAGTACAGTAATGCAATCCTAAGGCTGTCTGGTGAAATTGAAGATTTTTCGTCTAAATTGATAAAGAGCGATAAAGCCCATTTTCTTCTCAGTGGCCACGTCAATAAAAAGAACAGTCTGTTTTGGGGAACACACAATCCTCAATTAATTTATGAAACATCATTGCATCCACTAAAAACAACTGTATGGTGTGGTATTCATGCTGGAAACATTATTGCTCACAGCCCGTTCAACGATTCAATTATTGAATGACGTTTTTCCACGAAAACTAATTTCGCGAAATGGCGATTTAGCATGGCCAGCCAGATCTCCAAATTTAACAGCACCAGACTTTTTCTTATGGGGTTTTTTAAAATTAAAAGTTTATGTGAATAATCCCTAAACGATTCAACATCTTAAAGACAATATTCGTCACGAAATTGAAGAAATTCAGCCTGAGATATTGCAGAATGATGCCTTAAAAAGAGCCTAAAGTTGGATAGCGAATCGCGGTCACCATTTAGCCGATATAATTTTCCAATCATAACGAAAAAAAAATGTAAAGACCAAATAAACTTTTTATGAAAACGAAACTTACTTATCTTTTCTTTGAACAAAGTTATATGCAATCAAAATGGTAGCGGGACTTTTGCCTCACCCGTTACAGCATCATTTTCGGCTCATAAGTAGTTAGAGATAGAATATAATATTTATGTAAACATTTAAACAATTGGTTTGGCCTGAATTAAGGACAAACCAGTAATTCCTTTTTTGGTTTGCCCAATAAATTACACAGTTAAATTTAGTTCTATTTTTTCATTCAGATGCCCCTAGCTCTGTTCTTTTGGATTTTTTTTTCGAATTTGAACAGCTAACTCTATTCTTGCCCTATTTTTAAAAAATTTTGGTTTGCGATTTGATTATAAGACAATGACGTACGTATATTGATTATTTTATGGTACCATAAATGATATTACGATTGTTCGAAGTTGAATCCACCTGAAAAATAAATATTTTAACAACCTGCTTGTAATGCGCATTCATTTTAATAAATAAATGTAATACAATTATATAAATAGACTGCCAATATACATAATTACAAGTGTGTGAAAATTAAATTAAAACAAAATAACAATTAATAAGTTATTTAATGAAATTTGATTAATTCCCATAAATTTATCCGCATCTTAAATCGTTATTATGCTTAAATACCACTACATTATACAAAGTATGTCCATGTCCGTAAAACATCTGGTCACCTGTATACATTTATATGTACATAAATTTTATACGCTTTTAATAAAAATGTAATTACAGTTTATTGCAGAAAAAAAATTATAAATAATTGATGAAATAAATTAATTTCGCACATATATAATAAATTAATAAACTTTAAATATAATTTTTTTTTTCATTTTATTTTGCAAAATGATGATCTGTTATATTTTATTACATACAGACATTTTGATTGATCTGTTTTCATGCGTTAAAATCTTTTCGTACATATAAATAAAAAATACACTTTTCTGTTGCCGATATACGAGAAAAGTGCAACAGACCACAAGCTCTTCTATGCATTTTTATGCTTTTAGCATACATACGATGCTATTTATTGTTCCCTTAATTTGTTTGCATTCAAGAGTAGTTACCTACATAATAATTATTATTATATATAGTACACGGAATATATTTCAACAATGTTGCATATAAACTATATATCCAATTTTGCGGTAAAATACAAACATCCATTGCAAAATTTGCACCTTACGTGCACAGCTACACTTATATTCGTAAGTAGATTCCGCAACAATGATAATAATTTATTATTAGTAAAGGGTAACACCAAAAATGTACATCATCTCGATCGGAATACAGAAATTATGATTTAAATTGGATGCGCTTATTTACAACCCGTTGAAGGGAATTTTTTTTTCGTTTTATAGAAATAATAACATTTCTTTAAATTTAAGAATGTACACAGAATTGTTCTTCTGAAATCAGAAGACCATATAAATATAATTTTTTTAGACATGCAACATGAAGAGCAAGCAATTAAAAAAATTAAAATTTGAAAAAAAAAATATTTAAATCGCATATAATACATTTTATATGTCAATTGTTCAGATTTCATCGTTAACAAAAAGTTTCACTGGCCACCTACCTGTTCCAGACTGCAGACCACCTTGAATCTTGCCAATTGAAAATATACAATTTCTCGAAATTGTATTCAAAACAATTAACCAATTTACTATTATTATTATTATGATGCTCGGTGCGGTGGTAAACACATGTTCAAGCTGAAACAATAAAATATTTATTACACTTTAAGGTAGCTACAATAATTTATTTGTATTAAAATAATTATTAGTTGGGTTAAATAGTGTAATGCCCTTTAATTAAAATGCTATAAAACAATAATAACTTAATTTATATTTTTATATATAGTTGCGTTATTGCACTAGATATGCAAATTTTATAGGTATTACGAGTAATTTTGAGGTTTCGATACAAACCAACAATTTTACAATGATTTAAAAATGCTTTGGCCTTAATCGGTGGACAAGATTATCAAACCAATTTTAACGCACGTTAATTCCGCCTATTTTAATAAAGTAGTGAATCCGATCACACCAAAATCTATCTTTCCCATCAGCAGGTCGATTCTGGTTTTCCTATAGGAAAAGGAATTAGGAAAAAATATTTACATAGCTTTTTTGTCAAAAATATCATTTTTTGGCCTACTGAGAAATCATCTTTGATCTAAATTTTTGTAATTTAGGAAATATTGTTTTCCGTTTCGAAATTGTATAGGAAAAATATTCACAATTTAATTTTGTTTTTGAAAAAAATGTACACCAAATGTTTACCATAGTATGCCAGAAAAAAAAATTGTAGCAAAAATACTATGAAAATATTTTTCCTAATTCCTTTTTCCTATAGGAAAGCCAGAATCGACCTCCAGAAACAATAAATCGGATAAAATAAATTTTCTCCTATCTGTATTTCACTTTCGTTGAGTGAAGTGGGGCGACGATGCCACATATGTTAAAGAAATTTGTGCGAAAACAATTACTTAAAAGGTGCACTCTTAAATTTCTTATTTTCAAATTTTGTTTAATTAAAAGCTTTTTTATCGTAGATTATTTCTAAAATTTTCCTGGAGCTGCTTACGGGTTTTGGCCTACAATTTCCAAAAGTGTTACTCGATTCGTTAATAGAACTTTAAAATTTTAAACAATTTACTTTTTTCGGGTCGTGGATTCTGAATAGAACCAGTACCTCCCTCCCCCCCTTTATTGGCAACCCCAGGAATTTATCCTTGGCGCGGTTGTTCAACTTTTTGGATTGAATATGCCAACACCTGGTTGTGTTCAACCTGTTTTTGATTGAAGTTCTGGATTTGTTCTTTAATCAAATTTAATGATTGTATTTGCTTCAATTTCTTGCAAAGGGTCAATTTGCACTAAATCCTTACAATCAGCGGCCGTCTAACTTTTTCTGCTACTCCGTAAGTGTATATCACTTGCAATCGGTTTGATTTATTTTATCCTGATCGAATCGTTTAATTTTTTTTTTTCCAATCGTCACGCAAAAGACACGAACTTAACCAAAAACACTTTTCTGGGCACAAGCGCTCTGTCTTTTCATCTTTCTCAAAAACGGACTTCCAATGAACGACAGCCAAAACTGAGAAAAAACTGAAAGCAAGAAAGTGGGAAATTTTTATAATGGAATTTATGCGGATTTGGATCCTGAGATTCACAAATTTATTAATAAAATGACTGGTAACAGTGTACTTATTTATTATAGAATATCGCAGAAGGCAGGTGTGCATCTTGCATGTGTTTGCTTGCGTATTTGCTTACTACATCAGAGCTGAATACCATCGTTGCCGTTATCGTCGTTTCGCGGTACACAAAATGTTAAATAAAAGGCAGACCGAGGGCGAATTTTGGACAATTTTTTCACAATTGATGGACGATGAACAAAAGTTTTATCAGTATTTTAGAATGCCGCAGTACGATTTCCATGTGCTATTAGAAAAAATAGAAAATTCAATACGAAATAGGATACAACATTTAAAAAGGCTATAGGTCCAAAAGAAAAATTGGCAGTATGTTTCAGGTAATAATATTCTTTTATCTTATGATTAATGCTACTTCTAAAACAACAATTCATCAAGTTGTTGGCTGTAAATGAGAAATTATTTGTGACGACACTTCCGGAGTTCCAAAACTAGAAATAGATGAAAAAATCGCTGATTTGCCGGTGATGGTAATGTTGTCGCTACTGTATAAAATAAAGGTGATGACGATACCATAGTATGAGTACTAATATTAGATGAACGTTTTGGCCCTTCAACAGGTGATGATGGCTGCATTATAAAATTATCAGTGGAGCTGTTACTTGTGGTTACATGTGGCACTGTCATCGATTTTAATGGAATATGTTTAAATTTCTGTTGCGATATATACCCCATCACCAGTCGCTTGAGCGATGATGATGGTTTCATTATTTTGGATGACCCCAGTAACAGACATGAAGATAACGCCTTGGGCAATGGTGCATGTACCGTATAATTATCCAACGAACTATCACTAAATATTTTCTCAACTATTCGTGATCTCGGCCTTGGTTTTGGCGCAATCGGTTGTAATGCCTGTTGTGATATTTCCTCCATCTCCAATTCCGAAACTATTGCAAATACTCTTGATTTGGCTAGTGATTGGTTGAATGGTGATAATTTTTTAACCATTCCTGCTATGCTTTTAAAAAATAAATCCAACCGCTGCTTTCTTCGATGTTTTTATTATTTAAAATATATTGCATTAATGTAGAAGAGGCCGAGTCGTTTTTTTTCTTTTATTTATTAACGACGTTTTTACTGGCGTTGTGTGAACTGGAGAAGAGTTTCTTGACCTTTCAAATGATTTCTGGCATTTTTCTGCTGGATGTATTTCACCATCACTCATTAATTCATCATCCAAATCGATATTTATTGAAGTTATCGTTTGCCTCTCCTTCATGTAGGGATTCAGAAAAGACAACTGAACGCGTATTTTGATCCAAAAATAATAACAGGAGAGAAGAATTACCGGAACGCAGTAGTGTAGAATATGTGTTTTTGTATTCGCAATGTTTTCATTTTAGGTTAATAATTTTATATTTTGTAAATTAACAAATTTTATATCTCTTTTGTGTTTTACTAACACAATTGTGTGGGTACGGCAAAAATACCATGTCAAAAATTAATTTTTATTTGTGTTTTGAACCAACTTACATATTTGTGTATTCCTTTCAAACTTATTTTCGTTCGAAAAAAACACTATAACTATACACACAATTGTGTTGGTTGTACATACTTCAAATC
The DNA here is from genome assembly GCA_932526605.1 of Nephrotoma flavescens. NCBI lineage: Eukaryota > Metazoa > Arthropoda > Insecta > Diptera > Tipulidae > Nephrotoma > Nephrotoma flavescens. Next base: position 183,443,569 of record OW052222.1, read on the forward strand.
AAGTGCAATTTTTTATCAAAAATGCCATTACATACTATGATTTTTTATTCACACATTTGTGTGGTTTGGACATTAATAGAGCCATTTTCTTTTTTTTTGTTGAAGAAGGGATATTTTATAAAAGAAACAATTGTAAAACATTTCGTGTTCAATAAAACGACACGTAAAAAATAAATTCAGTTTCCTCAAAATTTAGCATAATTTTACTTTTGTCAAATCCCGCATATAAATAACATGGTAGAATGTCTCAAAACAAGAAGGGAAGCACTAAAAATTTGAACCGATTCCACCCGGTTCGATAAATTTTCATGCATATGGTCACAAAAACAACACACATACACTCGCAAGAAAAAGTCTGCGTACACTTCACAATAGTTATATCTTTTTTAAAGAAAAATCTAAAACAAATATATATTTTCTTAAATTTATTTTGGGTTTATTTAATGTTCTTTACTCTTTTAAAATACGCAGTTAAATAAAAATAAAAACAATAGAAATAAAAGAAAATCAATAAAATAGAAAAAAAGACGGGAAAGGTTCGGAGCCGAACTCTATAAGCATTTTTGTTGCCTATAAAGTACTTCTATGCAGTGTGATTTGCGTATATCAAATACTACAACCACCCACTCCCACACCCACCTACACCCACCCCACCCGATCCCAATCCACCATATCTCAACTACCCCAATCAACCACATACCACCACATCTAAACATTATTACCAAACTATCCAATTCAAACCCAAAAATCTATTTCACCCGCACCACCCTATACTTCACCACCCATATTATCACCCTTTAAAACCTACATACCTACTTCCACACACACACCCACACACCACCCACACAAACCTCATCCACCAAACCAAAATTCCGATAAAAAAACCCAAAACGCCTCATCCCACCCCCTCCACCTCCCATACCACAACTCCTACCACCCCCATAACCACACCACCCACACAAACCCACATCCAGACGAGATATATTATTATTCCACATTCACATGCTCGATGAAACCAAAATAGAATAGAAAATAAAATAAAAATCTATCAATTTTAAGGAGGGGGGTTAACAAAACCCCCCATATCTCCGAACACCCTAAACTCAGAAATGTCCAAAACAATAGGGATCATTCCCATGAATTGCTTAAACTTTTAGTGAAGAAATTAAGTTGATATCTCCATCCGTTCTCAAGTTATCGTGCACACAGACGGACAGACGGACAGACGGACGGACGGCAAACCGAAACCATATAGCATTTTTTTTAACAAAAATGCTTAAAAACTACTAAATTTGAACGGAAAAAGTCTGCGTACGATTATACAATTAGGAAATTCCCATCACAGTTTGACTCGTAAATAATATTGGTTTATTCGCTATTGTTAATAAACATGCTTAAAGTCTCGATTTCAAAGCTGGCGGAAGCAATTTAATTATTTCCAGTGAAAGCTTTGCATTATGGAACCAAAAAGAAAGGAAATTGCCGTAATTGAGCTTAAAATAATTACAAATTTATGGAAAGAAGGCAAAAAATTTCGGGAAATTGGAAAATTAGTGGAAAGAACACATTCATCTATTCAGAGAGTAGTGAATAATTAAAAAAACAGGAGTTCTTACATCGGTGTGGCCATCCATGGAAATGACCATGTCGTGAAAAATGTGATATAATAAGAACGTTTAAGAAAATTTACGAACCACAGCTTCCCAAATTGCAAGAATTGAAATAAAGTTCAATAGCAAAATAAAATAAAACAATTATAAAAAAATTTGTCCTGATACCGTTCAAAAAATTCTAAGAAAGGAGGGGTATCATAGCCGTGTTGTGCGAAAAAAACCATTTATATCAGAAATCAATCGGTTAAAAAGAATTAAATTTGCAAATTAACATATTAATAAGCCAAACCAGGTCTGGGAGAAAGTCATTTTCTCAGATGAGTGCAAATTTTGCATTTTCGGTATAAAAAAACGGAATATTATATGAAGAAAAACAGGTTTAGCAATAAATAAAGAAAATTTAATACCAACTATAAAACATGGTGGTGGCGGAGTAAAGGTTTGGAGGTATATGGCGAGTAGAGGCGAGTAGGTTACAATTTATTGAATCTAATATGATTAAAGACGGATATTTAAATATTTTAAAACAAAATTTAAAACGAAGTGCTGATAATTTGGGCTTGCATGCCAAATACATATTTCAACATGACAATGACCCAAAGATTGTAAAGTTATGGTTGTTATATAACGTACCAAAACAACTGCACACACCTTCACAATCACCCAATTTGAATCCCATAGAAGATCTATGGGGTTTATTAGAACGTAGAACTCGCCAACATAACGTAGCCTCCAAAAATATGTTGAGGGATGTACTACAAAGCGAGGGGTCCAAAATCAGTGAGGCAGAAACCCAAATCTCGTCCGATCGATGAGTAAAAGATTAAAAGAAGTTATTCAGATAAAAGGATACCCTACCAGTTATTAATTTACTTTTTGCAGATGTTAAATAAATAAACTAGTTACACCTTGATTTGCTGTACGCAGACTTTATCCGTCTAATTTTGGTTATTTACTTTTGTTTAGTTAAATTTTTTTGTGTACTTGTTTTTGGTTTTTGTTATATTGATTATTTTGAAATAGAATAGGTCAATGAATATAAAACATAATAAATGTATATCAAAAAACTACGTTGTTTGTTTATTTTTGTGAGAACATTTATTAATGGCCGGTGTACGCATACTTTTTCTTGCGAGTGTACATGCGTAACAAATGAAAGCACACTTTTTCAAAATTGTATATTATACGTCGTATACGTATATACACAAATTTGTAGTTTCGTCCCCCAATTCTGGATCAAAATAGGCGGTCTGTTCTTCAAATTTCTATTTTTTTATCTTTGTTGCAGCTTGGCCACTTTTGGTTTCTTTAATTTTTTTATAGCTTTTCGATAACCATTCCTGAGGTTATTCCACTGTTTTTTGCATTCAAGCCCTTAAAAAAAAATCGAATTAAGCCCTTAAAAAAATCGAAATTAGTAATTAAATTAAAGATAAATCATACGGTAATAAAGTATTAAAATTATTTTTTATTCTAGGTTTTTGAGTACTGGCGACTCCTGCAAAACCATAGCATTTAGTTATCGACTAGGACACGCTACCGTATCAAAAATAGTAATTGAAATATGCGGCGCTATAAATAAGCAACTTTCATCAGAATTTATGCCAGTTCGGAATAAACAAACATGGCATAAAACAGCAAATGATTTCTGGAATATATGGAATTTCCCTGATTGCATAGGGGCCATAGCATGTCACTAGTACGGCTCCGTTTAATAGCGGATCTTTGTATTTTAATTACAAAAAAACATTTTCTATAGTATTGCTAGCTCTTGTAGATGCTAACTACAGATTTATTGCTGTTGACATAGGATCTTATGTCAAAAATAGTGATGGAGCTATATTCGCTAATTCAAAGCTCGGAAAAGGTCTTGCATTAAATAAAATAGATGCACCAGGAGTTAGAAAGTTGCCAAATACTCCGACAGAAATGCCTCACGTAATTGTGGCGGACGAAGCGTTCCCGCTTAAAACCTATATGTTGAGGCCATATCCTAGGATGCAGTTACAAAACAACAAAAATATAAAACGACACTATAATTATCGACACTTGGAATCCTTGCACAAAAATTTAGACTATATAATAGAAGAATTCAATTAAAACCAGAACATGTTGATAAAATTATCTTAACTACATGTATTTTACACAATTACATTATACAAACGAAACATTTTGAGGTGCCACCTGAGAAAGAACGGTTGAGAGATAATCTAAGAGATCTTCGTTTACAAGGAAGTACTTCGGAACGGTACTTCGGCTTCTCTCCAAGTTATTGAATGGTTTAATTGATCTTCTCAAAATATTATATATATTCTACAAAATATGAAATAAAAAGATAAACAAATAATTAAGTAAATTTACCTGTGGTTGTGATAATTTTCCCAATTTCTTCCCACGCTCTATCCTTCTTATCGTTGTCACTGTAAAATTTATTTTCTTGATTGTAGAGGAAATCATATTCCTTTACACAATCTATTAATCTTTCTTGATCCATCTTCTTTCTTGAACACTTCTCAATATACATATGTCATATGATAATTTCTTAATTCTCTCTTTAGGTTTTGCAGGCTCTCCCCACGTAGTTGTCGCTTGTTTTGAATCTTGCAAAATTCTCTAGCGTGTGACTGAGTTCCAATTCAGTGAGGACCCGCCCATAGCCCCTTTCTGATGCAGATACAGTTCGCAAAATATCTGCAGCTTTCCCACGAACAGCCAAAATGAGTGCGTTGGCCTGCTCTCCTGTGCCCCATGAATTGAGCTACACTCCTGCTTGAAACTGCGCTTTAAAAATCTCAAATGGGATTCCGCCATCGAATGTCAGAGGTTTGAAAATTTCCTAAGAGCTTCCAGAAATTCCTTGTGTTGGGAACGTTTTATTTAGCTGGCCATCTACAATAGTTTGCGAAGTATATGTTTCGAGACGGGCCTCCACTTGCTTAATTTTATTTTCAAACTACTGCCTGAAATGTCATTTAAATTCCTTCACATTTTTCCTCGAGAGCTTTTATTTCTCCTCCAGCTCTTTAGTTTGAAGATCTTGGGCACGCTGGATTTCGTCGAGCTGTTTATTCAGCACGCTCTGTTATTTATGTAGATCTGCAAGCTTACCTTCATTATTACGAAGCTCAACAAAGTTTCTTACGAAGCTCAGCAAACAGTTTGCCACTACCGATGGACTACTTGTCTGTCACGAAGTTTCATGTAGATCAATCAATTCGTATGGGTTGTATAGGGATAGAATTTTTATTGGAAAACAGTCTTTTGGCAGAAAACATCATTTACCCTTAAATTTTCAAATTTCGGAAAACTGATCTGAACCGATATTGTAATGAATTTAGAGTTCTTAATCGTTTTTCTTGTAAATGATACACTTTCAATATTAGCAATAAAGGAAAAATAATCTACAGAAGCTTCCAATTCCAGTGGACCGATTTGGCCAAAAATCAATTGCATCTCCCAATTCATGGAAAAAGGTTATATGTAGTTTCATCCCGATTAAATCCATCTGATCTGTAGAGCGCCACCAGGCATTTAAACTGCACAGAACGATATGCAGATACAGATTTTAGAGACTTCTTTTTTGGCTCCGGCGATATGGCAAATTTTAAATCTGCAAAAATCTTTAGGTCAAAATTCTTTATGATTACTATAGTTTTTTGTACTTCGTTAAAACGACAAAGACTGAAATAAATTGAAAGATTAAATTTTCAACAAGGGTTGGACCTTGTAGGTTTTTTTTAAATTTAAGCCTGAATAACGAGTTTTGATTATGCACAAGACAGTTCTAGCAAAAGTCCTGTAATTTAAATTTTTCGCGTTATAAATTAAGTGTGGTATATTCAAGATCCAAGTATCGGGTTTTTCAATAAAGACAAAACAATTTTGTATTTAAATGAAACACAGTATAATTGAGATATTTGGCTGACATTTACTCCAGATGTAAAGTACACATGTTACATTTAATTATGGAATTTGATCTCGTTCATATGACCACCGCGAGCTCGTTTGCAGCGATTGATTCTTTGGAGCCAATTTTCCACCACTCTTCCACGGAACCAAATATCACAGATGTTAAGTCCATCCAATGCTATAGCTAAAAATAGTCTTCCGACATGGCACGATAGCGAGCTTTAATGACAAGAGGCTTCAATTCTTGACATAATTTGATGTTTTAAGAGAGCAAGCCAACGGCAAGTGAATGGCGTGAAATCGACTGATATAGCTCATTTTGAACTGAAGCGTTGTCTCACTGGCATCCAATAGTGAAAATCTTCACTTTGGGATGATTGTTATGACCGAAAATTTCAGTACGTGTTCAGTAGTGAACTTCAACAAGATAAAAATGTTAACGTTGACTAACGTTTTGAGATCATGAATAACATAAACGGAGTATTCACCTCTTAATTTTTTTACTACGTGAAAGAAAGTAAAATTTGAATTTGTCCTACTGTTTCGAGAAAATTTATGAGATTTGGCTGGATACAATTAAAATTATTACATTTATTGCATTAGTGTGATACATAACATTTATGTGAAATTGATAAATTTTGGTCGAATCTTATAATATGAATGATCAAATCTTAGATTCAGCTTTGAGATAAACGAAGCCCAAGTATCTGAGATCTGGCTAATATTAAAATCATTGAGAATACATTTACCGCAGTTTTTTGGTCGAATTATGTTTTTTCTAACCAGAACCTCTTAAAATTATTATTGGAATATCCTAAATTTTGTATGTTCTTAATAATAAATATATTCTGGTCAATTTGAGTCTTAATTGATTGCTGGTTATCCAAACCAAATGGCTCCATTTATTACGTTGGTTACCCTGATTAATACAGCTGTACCCCTCCAGCTTAATCAGTAGCATTTTTTTCACACCTACCTAAAATTTCGTTATCATCCCAAATTTGCACATGATGCAATTTATGCTCGAAGCAGTGTAAATAAATTTAAAAAATGTCTACGTAAAAAATATTCTGTTTATAAAGCTGCATACGAGTACAATACATTCTTATACATATATCTGTTAAGATTATAAACAAATAAATTATTATTTGTATTTAGATATTCAAAAATGATAAATTAAATAATTTATAATTTTTTTATATTTATTCTTGTTTTAAAAGCGCGCATGTAAGTAAAAAATTATAATTTTACAATTTTCAATGCACATGTCAAGTATTTTTTGTATTCTGATAAATTAAAAAAAAATTAAAATCACGCAACTTAAAATGTTCAGTTTATAATAAGACTATTACGGTTCACACATTGAGGCTTTATACACATAAAGGGTCTTGTATGCGCATTAATCATTTTGTGTCTAAATATGCTGTCAAAATAGAGTAAATAAATCTAAATTTCGATGAGGTCTCAATTCTCAATGTGTGCGACTTCATTAAAGTCCTATCGATCAAAAATATATATGCAACCAGTCCGACTACTGTAAAGTCATTTTGTTATCATTAATCAAATCGTGTGTGTGTGTGTCTATATAGATAATGATAATGTAATAAATATCAAAAAATGCTGCTGCGAATCAAAACCGACCTGAATCATTCAACATCTTTAGTGAAACACCAACCTAACCATTACCTAAGTTGTATATGATTAAAAATTTGAATTTCCTGTCACAAATCAAATGAATTTATTTTTTTTTTAATAATCATCCTCATCTTTTTATTTGGGGTACTGTGGAACTATACTTATCTCTTGAATTTTTTGCTGAGTCAAGTACCCAAAAAGAAAGACGAACGAACGGGCAACAATGGTTGGATATATACGAGTAGAGTAAAAATGCTACAAACTATAATTTTCGTTCTACATATACGAGCGAGCATGCAGGCATACAACAAAAGAGACTGACTTCTGTTTTGTGTTGAAGTTTCCTTCTTCTTGTTAAATTTGACGCCAACCTTTTCAAGTAAATCAAAGAAATTCTTGACTCATAATAATAATAATAATAATAATAATATTATTATGACTATTGTTACATCTTGACATGTGTACCAAAAAAAAAATAAAAATTGTGTTAAAGGTACAATACAAAAATTCAAGTGGCATAAACATCATGCACTGTTATTTGGTGTTGCATATTTCGAATGAACAGATGCTCCGCCACTCGTTGTTATATAAGATCTAAGTGCCAATTTTGTGATAAATGAATTTTTAATTGCGCTAGACTCTAAAATACTGTCACCTAGTGCAAAACCAGTAATAAGTCAAATCTACGTTTCGTTTTAGTTTTGTTGCAAATTTTATGAATATTAATTGTCTTAATATGACATCACGACTTGTTCCGTATCGAGGTTAAGTCAAAATCTAACATGCTGCGGTGTACTGACTTTGATGTACACATGATAAGTTGTTACATTTATACGCGTGTACTTGTGACAATTATGTTATGTTGCAATTGTTTGTATCCCTATGTACGAGAGTACATAAAATAACATAAATATTTTGTAAACCAAAAAAAAACAACACAAACATGAGTATATACCGAGAGTACTAAACTGGGATCACGCCAAATTCTAATTAGCAAATTCCGCGTCTTACTAGCGAAGAAAAAATGAGACAAAGTACAGAGTAAAAAAAAAAAAAATAAAATAAGAATTGAAGGAACGACATATAAATTTCGTTTCTTTTTTGTTGGGGATTTGATTTTGTCTGTTGCTAAACTTGTTGTTATATAAAAATTAAGAAGCAACAACAATTAAGATGCAACGGCAGAATTAAGAATGACAAAATGTGTATAAGAGATTTATTTATTTGATTAAAAGATATAATTTAAAGTAAATTAATTTACAGAGACAAAATTATTTTTAGTGTTTCTCGATGACTGCATATGCGGGGTCTCCTTCCTGCTGGATTTGTATATGTATTGATTATAAAGTATAACTGAACTTTGCACCAGTGGCGTAAACGAGGAGGTCCCACGCAGAACCAACTTTGTTGGATAATTAAAATGAATGATGACTAATCAAAATGTTGGATAATTAAAATGAGCTGTTTATTAAATAAGTTTTATCATTACTATAATTTTTTGTATGTCAGTGTACTGCTTCACATCACTCGGATAATATTTAATACCTCAAATAAATCAAATATTTAATTTTTTGTGTAATAATTCTTTTACGAATAAGTAAAATAAAATAATGCGAATACACTTGAGTGCAAAAAAATCACACATCACTCAATTTTCCACAAAAGTTCAAAAATATCAAAAAAATCCATTATTTGTTTATTTTTTTCAATGCAGATTCAAAGTCTATTTCAATACCTATTCAGTGGTACCCTTTTTGTACTTGTACGGTACCATGCCAACAAAGTGATTTTTTGTCAAATGCATGTAGCAAGCTTTCGAATTAAATTCTAAAAATAATTCAACAAGATCAATACTATTGATTACGTCTTCAACCGGATCAAAGAAATGGATACCACACCAGAGGTAGCCGCAGAAGTGGTTGCACTAATGTATGCGAGCCAGCACTAAAGTGAAGTGGCTCTACAACTAAATATAAATCGATTCGTTGCAAGATTGCCTTATGAATGCAGTTCAACTGGGACGGCGGCTCCAAGAAGTTCGTGAAGTCGAAGTCAGTCGATGGACAGTTAGAAGACGACTTCAATAAGTTAATCTGACTGCACACATACCAGCAAATGGGCCGAAATTGACCGAAGCCCACCGACAAGCCCGTCGTGAATTCGCTCGTAAACATTTGCATTGGACAGAAGAAGAATGGAGAACAGTCCTGTTCTCTGACGAGTGCAGGATGTCTTTATATGACTCCGATGGACGCGGAAGAGTATACAGAAGACAAGGAGAGCGATATGCACAATGTTGCATTGAAGAACGTGTCTCGTATGGCGGTGGATCGTACATGCTCTGGGAAGGCATATCATTAGAGGCCAAGACAGATCTTGTATTCATCACACGAGCTAATACTGGCTGTCGAACAAGAGGAATGATTTATCAACGGTACATTGAGGAAGTACTCGAGAAGTACGTTGTACCTTTTGCCGGGTTTAATGGTGAACATTTTCTGTTTATGCAGGATAATGCGAGACCGCATACGCCTGGTGTAGTATACCAGTACCTTCAAGAGGTGGATGTGCCTGTTATGGAGTGGCCAGCTCGAATCCCGGACGAATGGAAGCTGTCATTCGGGCCAGGGGAGGGAATACTTCTTATTAATAAAACTGTTTTTTTTGTTTATTTCCATGTTTTAATTCGATTTTTACCCCTAATTTTCATGCTGACAAATTCAAAAAAACGTGTACCTCAGATGTTTACCCCCAAAAATCAGTTTGATGGCACGAATAAATACAAAAAAGGTACCACTGGGTAGGTATTGAAATAGACTTTGAATCTGCATTAAAAAAATTAAACATATATTGATTTTTTTTTTGATATTTTTCAACTTTTGTGGAAAACTGAGCAATGTGTGATTTTTTTGCACCCAAGTGTAGTAGTTTCTTCATCTAAACAATCAAAGTTCGTTTTTTTTGTGGACGCCCTGTGTAAAAACTTAAAATGCTGCGGTACCACTCGACGAAATTTTCATTCATTGTGTCCCAATTTTTAAACTCAAGAGTTTTTTAACGTCCTGAATCTTCCCCTTGAGATAGGAAGTGACAACGGCAATTAGCGTGAAGTTTATGATGTTTTTTCAATTACTTTCACGTTTAACCGGGGTAGTAAACTTGTCACTAATATTTTCATATCGAAAGATTAAAAAATCGTCTCATTGAGCTGATATTTTGTAATGGTTTAAAAAGATCCTTCAAGGATTTGGTGTCATACAAAAACCAGTTCAAACCTAGCTTATTATACCCATTGACGTATTCATCCTGCGAAAATATCGTTGCATTTTTTCTAAGGGTTTTTTCAACTCGTCCAAATACTTGATCCGCTGGGAGGAAGCTGCGTCCCTGAACTAGGAAAAACAGAGAGCAACTTCAGTCCTGTCTGCTTTTGTAACAGGAGTTTTTTTCAGCACATTAATCTTATTAAACTAATTAACGTAAATTATTCTTGTTTTGAAAGGCTGCTGAATTATTTAAAAAATGAAGCAATGCGTTGGAGATCTCGATGCTCCCTTTCCGCCTAAATTTTCAGTCCCTACATAAAAGTAAGGGTGCTGCGTTTTCTGGTCGACGATACATAAGCCATACAAATTACGTTGCCGTGAATAAAAACCCTCCTGAATTGGCAATTTTGGCAAGGGTTGAGTTTGCTGTAAATCGTTTCATCATCATCTTGTTGGCGAAGCAGTTAGTACAAAGCACGGGTTCTTAGCTTGTGCCGAGCAGCATTTTGTTTTCTAAGGAGGGCACAGTGGGCGCATCCGAAGCTGATTATTTGAAACCGGCATTGAATTCATTGTTAAAAATACGCCGAAGTAATGTACTTTTTACACGTAGAGTTTCATCAACAGATGAGACATACAATACTAAAAGTTCAACAATATTCAAACGCGGATGCAAATAGGGTGCAATGGATTTGTTTCTTCTGTAGTGGCTCTCACTTTTCCAGCTCACTTTATCGCCCACTCCCCCCCTCCCTCCCAATTTTCCTTTTGGTATGGACGAATTCATTTTCTTAGTACTGTTTTTAGGCGGTAAGCTTCGATATTTGCAAGAGACAGGAAAACCTTCTGAAACACTAACAGCATTTCTCCATGAATATTATTGAGATAATCACGTGGTCGATTATAGAATCCACAGGAGTGGATCGGTTGAGGATTTAAAAATGCATATAAAAAACACAAAACAAAATTGTAAATCATAGTATCATACTAAAGTAAAATTTGTTTTATATCCGCAATTTTTTTATTGCGTTTGTACGAGGAGTCATAAAAAATGATTTGTATGGAAATCAATACAAATTTTCTTGGCTACTTTGATTGAAAGCAATTGTTTTCCATTTTATTTATATGCATTTTCCAATCCGCAATCGATTCGCTCACGCGGATTCTATAACCGTCGTGAATATAACCCACTGCATTTGTGAGGCTTTCCTTTAATATTTTTATCAAGTTTATTACTGGGCCTTCTTGATGGTATGATTGGTCGAATGGAGAAACTTGATTTGGCACCAGTTTTCGTTTGTGGATAAAGTTGGTTATGCTTAGTTATATACATTTCGATGCGATATTTTGAAGGGATATACCTAGGTTAGCACGTATATTTTTTCTTTTCCTAATAGCTATGAAAATAAGGAACAATAGATGATCAGTGAAATCTCAATATTCAACAATGTGGTAAAGTTGGTTTTGCGAGGTACCTCCTCAAATAGCCTATTTGCCAGTAATCCGGCAGGTTTCGTAATCATTTTGTTATTATTTTGGACTTTTACACCTCGATTCTGAAGCACAACCACTGACCGAAAAATGATCTTAGGTAAGACTTTTGGCCTTTGATTTGGTTTAATCCGAATTATGACACTTTTTGTATTCTGCGCGAACACTTAGTTGGCATAGATTCTGAAAAAGAAATAATAATTTCACGTCTTACTTAAGGAATAATAATTTGACGGTCTTATTGATCGCATAGTTTGACATTATGATGGGAAATGGATTTTTTTCTTCGTCGGTTATTTATGCTATTCTCTTTCTAAAATAGAGGAAATAGCTGACGAAGAGAGAACTATCGAAACTAGTATAAGTTAAAAAGGATAAAAGATGAATGATTGGATGAACATTTGATCTCAAAAATGTCTATAACATGTTGACAAGTGGCGAATCTTGGACTTATGCGTATGAGCCCGTACCATTGGTGCGATGAAAAATAGTCAACTTTGAATGGTACTCAACTATTTGTTTGCCAGAAATCTTCGGCAAAGTAAGGAAAACCAACCACCGATGACGGATCATTCTCCACCATGACCAAGCGAGTTATCACACATCGGTACAAACAACTGAATAATTAAGCGTTCAAAACATTGAATTAATCAGTTATCCGCCGTACACAGTCCTGGTTTGGCACCCAATCAATTATTTTTATTCCCGCAAATCAAAAATAAATTGCGAGGTCAACGTTTTTCGTCATCTGAAGAAGCGGTGAATTCGTTCAAAATGGATATCTTGAAGGTACCTCAATCGGAGTGGACAAAATGCCCCGAAAATTGGTGCATACAAACGCATGCAAAAGTGTATTGATCTTCTTGGAGAATATTATGAAAAATAATAAAAGCATTTTTGGTAAAAATACTTCAAAATATTTGTTTTCATTCTCTAATCCTGAAATATCAATCCCGAAAAGGCAACCCTCGAATTGACAACTCTCCAGCAGTCTTCGTAAGGTTGTAAGCAAAATGCCATATGCGATTGGAGGATAATTGTTGAAGATCACCCGTTAAGTTAGTCAAAAACAAAAATCTTGTTTTTTATAATTACGGAAAAAAATGAAAAACAAAAATCTTGTTTTTATAATTACGGGTTAAATCAGGGTGGGGATGCAAAATTATGAAAAGCAAGATTGGATTTTTTTTTATTGGGATGGGAGTCGAGTTTTGAATTTGAGAACGATCGGATCTTCCTAAAGAAAAGTAAAGTCGAGTTAGACTTAGTTTTTTTTGTTTAAAAAAAAATAAGTTGATGGTAATCAACGATTATAATACAAAATCGAGTGCAAACCAATTTTAAAAATGTAATTAACTAATGTGTGCTCGTAAAATGTTATAAACTTAATCTAAAGAACTAAAAGTAATGTGAATTATTCAAGTTAAAAATACTTAATTGTCTTTAAATGTGGTGCTTGACTATAAAAGCTTATATCTTATAGTCAGAGACAACAAATCACATGAAGACAAATACTCCATGTTTAATAGTGAAACAGAAAAAAAAAAAAATAAAAAAAAATATAAACTTAGAATAATTAATTGTAATTTAATAATAATCATAATAATAATAAAAAGCATAAAAACAAAATATTAATTAATCGTCGTAAAATTGGGTTACTGCTATGATAACAAATATAGCTTACAAAAATTATACGCCATTTTATACTGCTACGATTATGCAATGCAAATAAACGGACATCAGCAAATTTCCAGAATCGTCGTATATAATCATCAGCTACGTTCAACCAACATTCTTTGTACATCATCATCAACCTCGGCGCCCAACGATAATTTTTGTAATAAGTAAGTTGTAAATAGCATTAGAATTAGTCTCTATATAATCTAAAAATTTAAATATTATATTTTTATAGTTCATAATTTTCTTTAAAGAATTTAAATTTTTAGATGAAAATATTTAAATTAGTAAAACTGCTTTTAAACAATTTAAGTATTTTCAACCGGGTGATCGTTTTAGTATATATTATGCGGGTATAATTTTTTTTCCCCGAATTTTACATAATCTTAAAATTCAAAATTATGTAATGCTCTAAATAATAGTTTCAATAATTATGTTAAAAAACTCTAAATTTTCCGGTCATTTTTATTCATTAGTATAAAAGAAAAAAAAATGAGAACTTAAACTACTTCAAAATGGAGATGTAACGAGGATGAATATTTTTGGGTAAGCATGTGACAACGAGGCAACTATCTTATTTTTTTTTCTTCGATCGCGCAAAGTCTTAAATTCTTTATCTTTCCTTGTTCGATATTGATTTTCCTTTCCGGAGTTTGTTGTGAATATTCGAAGGCTGCGGTCTGGCAAGATCAACATATATTTTGATAAACCCCACCCCATACCCTGAGCCTTAGCCGGCCATAGATGACCGCATCAAAATCTCTATGTTGATAAATAAATTTTCGGTAAACGACCTAAATTGCTAACAGCATGCGACCATTTACAGTTTTTTTTGTCGCGCTACTATGTTTAGCAAGGGGAATCGGTTACAAGGTTTCCGTAACACATTTTAAAGTAGGCTTTACCAGAATATCAATTAAGACTTCATAAAAAGTCTTAATTGATAGAAGTTAATTCTTATAATATTTTTAGATAATAGTAAGCTTTTAGGACGATAGTTCGTATTTATTAATAAAAATCTTTTATTTTTACTTGTTTGGCATACCGAAGAACTTATCGGTATTCGTAATATTCGCCATGTTTATTTTTTGCGTTTATTTTTTGCTTTGCCCACTCGTTAGTGCCAAAAACTATTCTATCAATCTCATTGAAGCTATTACTTAATCAAATTTTAAAACCTTTTAAAACCTTTTTGATCAGTTCAAAAGTATATTCGTAACCTATTCCATAAGAATTTGAGTGAACGATTAATTTCACAAAATATCCATCTTCTAGCAGTCATTGCTGTTAAAATATTATAGAAATTGTATTTATCATCAGTATAGTTCCACTGTGCCAAAGTTTAAAAATTTTAATAGTGTATGTTTGAAAATATTTTCGAATCCGTTTCAATTTTCCGGCCGTATTTCATTGTCCTGCCTTTTAATTTAACAGGAAATTGCGAGTTTTGATAAAAAAAAACTTTATTTCGCCAAAATTCGGCATCTTTACAGACCAGGCGGATTGACTATTCGGAATAAAACTTCATAACAAACCTTTTTCCATAAATTGTGAGAGCTATGCGATATGTAGTGGACATGTGCGTACCAGTAGTAGCAGCTTCCGTAGAAGGTTTTTCAATTTGTTTTAATGAAGATTACATTTAAAACGAGGGTTGCTAACCAACCTTGTTGGTTTTCTAAAATTTTAGTAGGAATTATGATTTTTGATCCGGTAGGTTCAATTTTTCGCTTTAAAAATCATGTGTTGCATATTCGAGATCTATACGTACAATTGTTGTGAAAGTAAGTCGGGTGTTGGCCACAACAGTTACACTACACCCCTCCATTTTTTCTTATTTTTTTTTTTTTTTTTTAATCCATGTCATCTGTTTTGGGGCCGAAGCACTCCCGGCTCTTTCGCGATTTATTTTTCCGTCTTACTTTACGCATCTGCCAATTAGAAGACGTACAGCTATAGGGCTCCGGCTAATTTAAGTTACCATCTGCGCATTGCATTGCTCCATGCCAGGCTATACCTGGGCATGGAAGATGTGTCGGCCCATGAGTTTTGCACGCCGAAACACACATTTTATCTGGAAAAATTCCAACATAAAAAAAATAATTTTTTTAGGTAAGTTGGACGTGCATAATATTTTTCGAGATTATTTATTTGTTTAGGTTTGCTAATTAAAATCAAAAGCGTGTCACAATCTTATTCGTCATGTTATGAATTTTTCATTATTTTTTTTTGATAGATCAACCTTGCCAATAAGGTATTGAAACTTAGCGCATTTCCTTAGGGACGGATTATCGTGTATAATAGCGTTAAATGTACCAATAAATTCGTTTTACTCCAGATATCCACCACTTAACATAGGAAGCTCAATCGTCAGATGTTTGGCGCCAATTTAGTGACTGGCAGTGGATCTACCGGTTTTGTATTAGTGGTTTTCGCCTTACGTCGCATTTATGCAAGCTCCCTAATTTCTCTTCAAGTTTGAAAAGAATTGAAAATATATGATTCTTAGTTTTAGTGTGTATTTCTTCAGTCAGCAACTCTGCATACATTAACTGTTAAGTTGGCAACATTCGTTTATACACTGAAAATCCGTTATCTCCGATAGTCGATATTTCTTGATCTTTGCAGTTGAAAGTTGTTATCAATATATCTTTCGTACTGTTCCAATTTCTCAATCAAGTTTTCGATGAACTGGTAATAGCGATTAGGATATAAAACCGGAAGTATTTTGTAAAAATATAGGGTACTTAGTATTTACAGTTTTGACTTAAGCCTGTTTGATATATGTATCGCTATGTGGCTTCATTTGTAGCTTACTACTTCTGACAACAAATGTGAGAGCATATGCGTTTTTGTGCTGCTGTAATTTTTTAATAATCGTTTGTTTTTCTATTCCAATATTTTTGACACAACCGAATCTGCGTATGGATTGTACACATGTCACTTTAACATCTCATTTGTAAACGTATACCATTATTAGATAGATTAGATAGATTAGATAGATTAGATAGATTAGATAGATTAAATAGATTAGATAGATTAGATAGATTAGATAGATTAGATAGATTAGATAGATTAGATAGATTAGATAGATTAGATAGATTAGATAGATTAGATAGATTAGATAGATTAGATAGATTAGATAGATTAGATAGATTAGATAGATTAGATAGATTAGATAGATTAGATAGATTAGATAGATTAGATAGATTAGATAGATTAGATAGATTAGATAGATTAGATAGATTAGATAGATTAGATAGATTAGATAGATTAGATAGATTAGATAGATTAGATAGATTAGATAGATTAGATAGATTAGATAGATTAGATAGATTAGATAGATTAGATAGATTAGATAGATTAGATAGATTAGATAGATTAGATAGATTAGATAGATTAGATAGATTAGATAGATTAGATAGATTAGATAGATTAGATAGATTAGATAGATTAGATAGATTAGATAGATTAGATAGATTAGATAGATTAGATAGATTAGATAGATTAGATAGATTAGATAGATTAGATAGATTAGATAGATTAGATAGATTAGATAGATTAGATAGATTAGATAGATTAGATAGATTAGATAGATTAGATAGATTAGATAGATTAGATAGATTAGATAGATTAGATAGATTAGATAGATTAGATAGATTAGATAGATTAGATAGATTAGATAGATTAGATAGATTAGATAGATTAGATAGATTAGATAGATTAGATAGATTAGATAGAAAAGCTCAAATCTGTCAATTATCGCATTCCTTTTCAATCAGTTTATAGACCAACCATTACTAGTGGATTGTATTGGCAACCCAGCAATAACAACCCATCAATAACTCCTCCTGGTATTTTTGAGGACAACGTTTTATCGGCTTTAAAGCGGTTGGGAGATTGTATTGGCAACCCAGCAATAACAACCCATCAATAACTCCTCCTGGTATTTTTGAGGACAACGTTTTATCGGCTTTAAAGTGGTTGGGAGACTCATCAACTTTTACCCTTAAAACAATCAGGCTCAACAATTATTATCACTACAAGGAAGAATTAATAAATATACTTAAAAATTCAACAAATAAAACTAGTTTTTATTTATAATTACGTGTGGTGTTTGTCGCCAATTTGCAGCAGTTTCGCTGCGAGTTGCTGCGCATCTGTTTCTTGATGTTTCTTGCTCGATTCCTGGCCATCCAGCCATTAGGGTGGCCGCTATACCAGATGATGCAATAGCAAGTGGCACCTTATGCCTCATACTTATCTCAGCCAGTATGAGATTTATAAGGAAGATTTTGGCTGTGCCGCCAGGTGCATTTAAGAAAAATAGGCCGCTGCTCGATGTTCTTACGCGTTCAATGGTGGAATCTTACACTCTTCTCTGATCGTCCACCAAAAGTGGTTTGTTTGTTTAAACATGGTGCGTCAATTGCGTTTCCTCATGACTTCGCTGGGAAGAATGTATGAGCCTCTTCCTCTGGAGCTTCTGGAGCTTGCACTCCGAGTTGCAGCAGTGCCTTACTGTTCATCGCTATTCTAAGTGAAAACTTTATAAAAAAATTATTTGGCTCTGCATATTTATACGGATCGGCTGTTGGGAACTACTTTTATATGGCTGCTCAGATTAATTCACTCACTATTACTTCTGTTATCATTTTTGTTGCCGTATAACATATGATCGGTAAGAAATTATTTGTAAAAAATTAAATCGCTCGATGGGATTAAAAATTTTCTTATATTATAAATTCCAGCCTACAGGTGAGCATGAGGAAGGGGTAACATTTTTTGATCACTAAACGCCCTATATTTTATCTCGACTACTAAAACGTATTCGTGCAAAATTTTTGAGTAGTCGCTAGAGTTCATCAAAAGTTTTGATATATTGTAAATTCCTCCTGACAGGTGTGTATGAGGAAGGGACAGGCCCGGTTCTAGTAGTTTTCTGTGTGTAGGCGCGATGCGAATTTGCCGCCGCAAAAATAAAAAATGTTATAATTTTTAAATTGAAGCAAAATAGAAAAACACTGAATATCTGAACTTAATACATATATGTATTTGTATTTAATAAGAAAATTAAACAAAAAAAAAATAAATAAAAATTCAGTTTATAAAAAATAACAAAATAAATAATAATTAAAAGTGAATTTTTCTCGCTTTTAATTCTCCAAAATCCTTCACCAAATCCTCCATGTCTAATTGATGAGCAATTTCTCTTTCTATGGAAAGTTGGAAACCGTTGTTAGACCAACTAAACGATTATGACACATCTGTGATCTCAGATATGATTTTATTATTTTCAGCTTTGAAAAAGTTCTTTCAGCACTTCGTTAGCAGTATGCGAAGTGCTATCGACAGGTTGAGGACTACTTCAACAAATTTAGCCGTGTAAATATATTTTAACACACTTTTTGGATCGTTTTTCGAAGTATCAAGTCGTCTTCCTATAGCTTTAATTTCATCCCAAAGTTCGACCCCATTGAGATTGGCCACAGGATGTTTCAATAATTCGTCATCCGTAAATCTCTTACTGCCGATATAGTAAAAAAACCCAAATAACTCGCTATATTCCGTAAATCTTTCATTTGCTTCTTGAATTGCGATGTCCAATATCCGATTAAAAAACATACTCTGAAGTTTAGTTCTGGTGCTACTATCGGTTCATACTCTTTCTGCGAACGCGTACGGTTTCTTCCTCACAAAATCCTTCAAAAATTTCAAGTTCAATTGCTAATTTTTTAGCTTTTTCGATCATTTCTGCAAATGCTGCATCAGAACGATATAATTGCATAGAAAAGATTTGGTAGAGTTTAAATGCTCTAAAGCCAGAGACCAGTTTAAATGCTGTGATTGCAGCATTTTGCTGACAATGTTAATTTGCAATAAAATGTCATACCACAATACCAAGGAGCAAACAAATTTGAAGTTTGAAATAATTCTGGCTATTCCCTTAGCTTACGCGACTTTTTAACTATGGTGGAGTTGTTAATGTGTTGTCTTCGGCTAGTTCAAATAGGGCATCGTAAACACCACTAATTTGAAATCGAAGCATCTAACCTACTTTTCCAGTTGAGTTAAGTCAATACCACCACAATAATAGGCCATGTCCGTTTTAATTTTGGTGGTATATGTAAATCCAAAAAAAAAAAAAATGAGAATTCCATACAAAACGAAAAAAAAATACACGACAACCAAAAAAAATTAGAAAATGCCGCAAATTAGAAAATGCCGCCCTCGAAAAGTGCCGCCGCCGGCGGTCGCCGACGTCGCCTACACTTAAAACTGGACCTGGGAAGGGGTAGCTTTTTTTTATCACTAAACCCTCTATGTTTTTTCTCGGTTACTAAAACGTATTCGTGCAAAATTTCGGAGCAATCGCTCGAGTTCATCAAAAGTTTTCATACATATATTGTAATTTCCTCCTTACAGATGAGCATTATAGAGAAGGAGTATTATTTTTTGATCACTAACCCCTATGTTTTTTTCTCGGCTCTTAGAAAGTATGTTTGCAAAATGTGGGAGCAATCGCTCGAGTGGATCATAAGTTTTTGTGGAACAAACATAGTTACATACGTATAACTTTTCGTAGATAAATTACATAAAATAGGGGACCGGTTGAACCATGACAACTATCGCGGAATCGCTACCCGTGTTGTTTTCCTCCAGTGGCAATATGCTGGCTCGGGAATGGTGAACTGGTGAATGAATTTTTATGTAATTTCTGTTCAAATTTTTTTTCCGGCTACTGAGGTAAAAAGCCAGTGTTAAATTTTTTGAAATCAAAATGAAATTGGGAATAATTTTCGCTGCAAATTTAGATGTGGAAAAATTATTCCCAATTTATAAATATTTACATCAAACTTTTCTCCTCAGTAGGCCGGAAAAAAAATATTTGTATAGAAATTACATATTAATTCTTTCCACAGTTCCCTATTTCTAGGAAATTACCAGAATAGTGCCACAGGCAGGTCTAAAACCGACCAAGTCTTCAAGTTGTGTTGGAAAAGTGTTACGAAAACCACTCAGTGGACAGAAACTTATGAGACACCCCATATTAGGGCCTTCAAATTCTTGGTTACCATGTTTGATGCCCTCAATTACTTGTTCTATTGGCGAATTGGTCCATTCTTAGTCTATGACGTTATATTTTAACTATCACATGATAACCCGTGGCACTTTACTTCTCACCAATAAACTACATGCATTCACTTCCCGATTGATTGAGACTAATTTATACGCTATACGTTTACATTTACGACACCTAACTTTTTTTGTATCTAAAACCACGTTGAATTTAAAATTAAGTTGTATAATTTAATTTACACAAAATCTATATAAATTAATCGTTTTAATAGTTTACAAAAACAAAAAAGTTGTTAAGAACAGTTAAAATCATATTAACATTCGTATTTTATGCTGATAACATAAAAATCTCCACTCGACTGAAACAAATTGTAAATTGTAATTCCTCTAACATAGACGTTACCATATCCATATACAAGTATTATTGCGGATCAACTAACAACTAAACTAATAAAATAATAAAACTTACAAATTTTAAATTAATCTTAAAATATATAATATTACCAATTATTTATTATCTTAGAGCTAAAAAGTATATGTAGGTACTCGTACATAAAAAAAAAAATTACAAAGTGTTATGGTTCGTCAGGCGATGAATTTATTTATGTATAAATGCAATTTTGCAATACCGCGTCACGTGATATTGATACATAAAGTAAAATTTCACGGACTGATTGATGTGTTAGAAAATGTTTTTCGTGTACACGTCTTACATGTTTTTTTTTGTTTTTTTTGTATAGAAAACGATCACTTCGAAGCGAAGTGTTTTCGCCGTATAATTACAATTAACCTGCATATATAAGGAATGGGAGGTGAACTAATATTATTTTCTTTTTGTATTTAAATTAATGAGTTCATAAGACAAAACTACTGTAGGTACCTATACAAAATATAAATTATCCTCATTTGCATATATAATGTACACGCTCGTATTCATATTTTATATATAATTTTGTGTTTTGGTGTTCATATATGCTATGTGGCCATTCATCAACCATCGTATATTATTATCGTTATGATGATGATGATGATGATATCTGATTTATCCGCATACACAATTCTCTTGCCATTGTTGTCATTTCACTGTACATATATATGATGTACTTGTGCACTCGTATATACATACGACTATAATTTTTAATTTTCTTCGATGTAAGATTTTTTGAAAATTGTGTAATTATTTTGTGTAGGATTCTACACATCATACGCAGACGAGAAATTAAATGAAAAACATTTCTCAGGAAATTAATGCATGAGCACCAAAAACCTCTAGCGCACAGGTTAACTGATTGAAGAAGTGATAGAAATTAAATTTTATATCATTCGTAACATTAATGAATAGGTAAAGCGGCCTTCAATCACACGTGTTCTGTTATTCAGTACAATAAAGGTGATGAACACTATGAACACTAATCATATATTCTTCACAGTTCACGATTGTATACTACCTCGAAGTTCTGGTCCTGTAACCGATTCCCCTTGCTAAACATAGTAGCGCGACAAAAAAAACTGTAAATGGTCGCATGCTGTTAGCAATTTAGGTCGTTTACCGAAAATTTATTTATCAACATAGAGATTTTGATGCGGTCATCTATGGCCGGCTAAGGCTCAGGGTATGGGGTGGGGTTTATCAAAATATATGTTGATCTTGCCAGACCGCAGCCTTCGAATATTCACAACAAACTCCCGAAAGGAAAATCAATATCGAACAAGGAAAGATAAAGAATTTAAGACTTTGCGCGATCGAAGAAAAAAAAATAAGATAGTTGCCTCGTTGTCACATGCTTACCCAAAAATATTCATCCTCGTTACATCTCCATTTTGAAGTAGTTTAAGTTCTCATTTTTTTTTTCTTTTATACTAATGAATAAAAATGACCGGAAAATTTAGAGTTTTTTAACATAATTATTGAAACTATTATTTAGAGCATTACATAATTTTGAATTTTAAGATTATGTAAAATTCGGGGAAAAAAAATTATACCCGCATAATATATACTAAAACGATCACCCGGTTGAAAATACTTAAATTGTTTAAAAGCAGTTTTACTAATTTAAATATTTTCATCTAAAAATTTAAATATTTTAAAGAAAATTATGAACTATAAAAATATAATATTTAAATTTTTAGATTATATAGAGACTAATTCTAATGCTATTTACAACTTACTTATTACAAAAATTATCGTTGGGCGCCGAGGTTGATGATGATGTACAAAGAATGTTGGTTGAACGTAGCTGATGATTATACACGACGATTCTGGAAATTTGCTGATGTCCGTTTATTTGCATTGCATAATCGTAGCAGTATAAAATGGCGTATAATTTTTGTAAGCTATATTTGTTATCATAGCAGTAACCCAATTTTACGACGATTAATTAATATTTTGTTTTTATGCTTTTTATTATTATTATGATTATTATTAAATTACAATTAATTATTCTAAGTTTATATTTTTTTTTTTTTTTTTTAGAAATTTATAAAAATACAATTTTTCACAATTTGCGGACAGAATTTTACACAGAGTCCACCCTTTTTTATAATTTTTTTTTTTTTTCTGTTTCACTATTAAACATTGAGTATTTGTCTTCATGTGATTTGTTGTCTCTGACTATAAGATATAAGCTTTTATAGTCAAGCACCACATTTAAAGACAATTAAGTATTTTTAACTTGAATAATTCACATTACTTTTAGTTCTTTAGATTAAGTTTATAACATTTTACGAGCACACATTAGTTAATTACATTTTTAAAATTGGTTTGCACTCGATTTTGTATTATAATCGTTGATTACCATCAACTTATTTTTTTTAAACTAAAAAAACTAAGTCTAACTCGACTTTACTTTTCTTTAGGAAGATCCGATCGTTCTCAAATTCAAAACTCGACTCCCATCCCAATAAAAAAAAATCCAATCTTGCTTTTCATAATTTTGCATCCCCACCCTGATTTAACCCGTAATTATAAAAACAAGATTTTTGTTTTTCATTTTTTTCCGTAATTATAAAAAACATGATTTTTGTTTTTGACTAACTTAACGGGTGATCTTCAACAATTATCCTCCAATCGCATATGGCATTTTGCTTACAAATTGAATAAATAAAAATACGTCACAATATTCGGGGCTACACACCTAAATTGCGCAAAAATTAGAATTATAGGAAAATTACATGGAACGAGTCTTGGGGATTCGTAACAGTATCACTGTTACATCTACATTTTGACATACAGTTATGTCCAATAAAAGAATAAAAGGAATCCCTAATTTTGTGCAATATTACGTGCAATATACGTGCAATATTTGTTGTACAGGTTGGTGGAAAAGTATTGAAAGCAAAAATGAAAGAATGTGAATTTTTTAATGAAATTAGTTTTTTTATTCAATATATTCTCCCTCAACTTTAATACACTTATTCTAATGATTTTCCGGAACCTTGTGCAAAATACTGTTCCATGTCTGGCAATACTTTCTTCATTCGACGAAAAAAGCTTTTCACAAAGGAATTATTTCAGGTTACTATGTAGAGATAGTAATCGCTGGGAGCCAAATCTGGTGAATACGGTGGGTGTACAAGCAATTCGTATTTTAATTCGTTCAATTTAGACATCGTCAAAATACTCGAGGGAACACGTGTATTGTCGTGATGAATTTTTTTTTCTTCTGTAAATCGGGTCTTTTTCACGAATTTTTTTATCCGAATGGTCCAAAAGGTTGCAATAATATTCAGAATTAACTGTTTTTTGTTTTTTAAGATAACCAATCAACAAAATCCCTTTTGCATCCCAAAAAACTGATGTCATGGCCTTTTTCGCCGATCGTTCCGACTTCACCTATTTTGGTGCTGAACAACCAGCTTCAGTCCACTGTAAATGCTCTTGCTTCAGTTTAGGATCATGTCTTATCCATAGTTAATTTACGCACAAAATCGGTTTTATTCTGTTTAAAACGCTTCAAATGACGCTGAGAAATTTATTTTTGGTTCAGTTTTTGTTGAATTATTAACGAATGCGGTATCAGTTTTTCAAGCAGCTGTTCCATTCGTAATTCTTCGACGTACAGTTTTAAATGAAGGAACAGATTCCTTAAACACTTTTACCATTTTTGTATGAATTTCTGTTGCTGATAAACCTTCCAAAACAAAGAATTTTATCACTGCACGATATTCGTTTTTTTTCGCTTTAAACGAATACACTGACACGTGAACATCTAATGGCTTGTAAACAAAGAATGAATTGCCAGATGGATATCAAAATGTCCATGTGTTCAAATGAAAAAGGAAACATTAAAATGGCGTATAAATTTTGATTCATCTACTGGTTAATAGATGTGATGTCAACACTGTTCAACCAACCTGTATGACCTCCATATTTTCTCTGATAGGAAACTTGTGGCTACTTTGACCTGAAAATTCCCAAAAATTAGGTTTTATATTTTACATCTTCTTCCAAAGTGGTTTTGGATGTGTGACGCTTTTAAGTAGGCGATGATTTCGAATCAGAAAAAACATATTGACGAGTGGATTGGTGTATGCTGAATTCTCTGTGTGAGTTCACTCTATAATTTGGACCGCATTCAAATTATCCCATATTTTCAACTAACGATTTAACAAAACACCACTAGCCAGTAGCCACACAAGAGCAGCACTTTTTATCCCATACTTTTAATTTTCTCATCCCATACATTTTGTTTTTGTTCCAAGTATAATATATTACTTGAAAGTTGAATTTTTATATATGAAATGCTTTAGGAGAAACAAATTGTACTACTAAAACCTGAAGAGAGTCGACCGATTTTACAATAATATTATTTGCTTTTTCGTTGTATCAAGCCTACGTAATAAGTTCCGTAAATCGAGAGAATCACCACAATTCGAAAATATGTGACACGGGAAACGTATCGGTTCATTGTTGATTTAGATAACTTCTAAACTTCTATGGCTATCTACTGTGCGAGTATGACAATTCGCTGATCGTGGTTAGAACCGCAAATTTCCCGTATCTTTGAGTGCGCGATTTACGATATTCTACGAATTTTGGGTTGCAAATTTGTTGAGTTAATTGAATTCTGGACTTCTATGGCCATCTACTCTACGAAAATTAGTCTGGGATGGGTATTTCTATTAAAAGGTCAACCAAAATGACAAATTGTCAATAGTTTCTGAACCCTGTTACCGTTAAAAATTGAAAAATTCTTTAGCCTTAGGATTTAAAAAATTCGAATTTTTTTAATTTAAATAAGCTTTATTCTTGGGTGGTCCTTGTTTTTATGGGGTGAAGAAAATGTTGAGATATCTAACGGGACACCCCTCAGAAATGTGAGGTTATGCTAAAGACTTAAATAGAAAAGATATTGGATCAATAAAAGATAGTTTAGAGGTCGCGACTTTCGATAAAAACGATATGTTTTTCTATTTTTCACTTTCAAACGAACAGAAAAATTATTTAAAATTTTTTCTCAGCCTTAATAAAAATTGTGGTGAATAGATGTCTAATTTTTTGGACAATTTATCTTTGGTCTCAAAATAAACGTTTGTTTCGGCAGGTAGTAGAAGCTGGGAGCCAGATCCAGAAAATAAAGTGCATGAGGAAGCAATTTGTGCAA
The DNA here is from genome assembly GCA_932526605.1 of Nephrotoma flavescens. Lineage (NCBI taxonomy): Eukaryota > Metazoa > Arthropoda > Insecta > Diptera > Tipulidae > Nephrotoma > Nephrotoma flavescens. Next base: position 183,469,843 of record OW052222.1, read on the forward strand.
TTTTGCCATTGTAGCCGATACTTGTGACACGGCGCATCATTGTCCTGATGAAAGAGTACTTTTTTCTTTTGCATTTGGGCCCTGTTTTTTACAATTTCTTTTTTAGACGCACCAATAACATCATCTATGCAGCTGTTGATGGTCTTTCCTTTCTCAAGATAGTTGACCAACAAAATACCTTGCGTATCCTAAAATATGAAGGCCATAAACTTATCGACCGACATTTGGGGTTTTGGTGGCTTTGGACGCCTTTCATAGCCTGTTGTTCACTCAGCTGATTTACGATTTGATTTCGAAGTGTAGTGCTGGATCTATGTGTCATCCATTGTCACATACCGACTTAAACATTCCCTTTATTATGCTTGAACAACTCAAAACTGCGCTGTAAATCATCGAAGCGTATGGCTCTAATTTGTAATCTAATTGTCGAATTTCACAAAATTTAGATACAAATCGCTTGAAGAATGCTATTTTCTTAAAATTTCTTGTTTTTCATTAGAAGCGCCATCTATGTGTCAACCTCGGGACTTATTGATCGACGGATACATAAAAACGAATTCATGAAATTTTACTACTTATACATTACATGATCAGACCCAACCTTGCGATATTCAAAAGAAAGGGCTGAACGCCGGGATCTAGGAAGTAATGTACAAATTTTAAAAAAAAATATTTTTATTAATTTTTTCACGGGAATGAGTTAACGAAAGGGGTTATTTGAAATAACTGGGGTACTCGAATCCGAGGAGTCAAACCCTTGGATCAGGGTGATCTTTTATAGTAATTTCATCACACACACACACACATCAAAATGAGCAGTATTCGTAACATTTCTGAAGGCGTCGGTCTCCCTGAGGTACTCCCATACGTTTGTTCCGCTTGAGCATTTCAGCCACATAATCAATTGCCAGTAAGTTTTTACCATGTATAAGTTGCATGTCAGGAACCATTCTTACGAAATTTTTTAAGAGGGCTCACTCCGAGGTCGATCTAGAAGCCCCGACACAACGGTCCACGCTATGAACAAAACACAACTTCTGACATAAATCACAACTAGGTCGCTAGCACCATCTATGCGTGAAACCCGGAAATTTATTGTTAAATATTCAAATTTTTTCCATATAACCAACGTTCCAATCACAAATAGTCTATGTTAATAGTTTATCAATTGGAGGAAAAGCAGCAACTTTTTATATTACAGAAAATTTGCGTCTTCTACAAGAAATACTCTTTACTACAACATATTGTATGTGTAAGATTGGCTTAAGACGCAACCACGCGAATGCAAATACATACCAACATTGGCGTATTTGTCCAAATAACAAATCGTGTAGCCACAAAACAAATGACAAATTCAAACCAAGGTTACATTTGTTCAAGATTGGCGCACGTTCGCTCAATAGGCGGTTTTTCAAAAAAGATCAAAGGAAAAAACAAATACTACAAATCGTGTAGACAGTAGAGTTTGTCAATTGTCATATTTTACCAATATTTGCCACACATAAAATACACCAACGTTAACCGATATTTGAATTCGTGTGGCTGCGGCTTTAGTTTGAAAAATAAACTTTTGTTTTTCGTAATTTTATTTTCAAACACAGTTCGCAGTCAGAAAATAAAAATTAAACAAACTTCACGTTTCTGTACAAATTCGTGATGTTTGTCATTAGAATTTATGACAAACCTCTCGAATTTGTATAGAAACGGATAAGTGAATATTCTTCCGGATAAACCAATTTAAAACTAAATGATTTATTCTTTATAATGAATTTTGAAAAGTATTAAAGCTATTTTTTTCCAATTATCCAATGTATTATCATTTCAGGCCAGTATGATAATTGTGAAATACACTTGGGTGCAAAAAATTCGCACATTGATCAATTTTCAACAAAACTTCAAAAATATCAAAAAACCCAATGTATGTTTTATTTTCTGGAATGCAGATGCAAAGTCTATTTCAACACCTATTCGGTCGTACCTTTTTTGTACTTACTTATGCAGTGCCAACAAAGTCTTTTTTGGCGTCGACATCTGAAGCACACGTACTTTGTGAATTTGTTAGCATGAAAATTATGTTTCCAGCCGATGTTTCATTGATTTCACCAAAGTGTTCACCAAATCTTGAGGTATCGCCTCGTTGGAGCATTCTCTCTGGCTCGAACTCTTTTTCCAGCTCGCCCCATAAGTGTTCGATGGGATTGAGGTTCGGGCTATAAGCTGGCCACTCCATAACAGGCACATCCACTTCTTGAAGGTACTGGTATACTATACCAGCCGTATCCAGTCTCGTATTATCCTGCATGAACAGGAAGTTTTCACCAATAAACCTAGCAAATGGTACGACGCAGTCCTCGAGTACTTCCTCAATGTACCGTTGAGAAGTCAACCCTCTTTATCGACGGCCAGTATTCGCTCCGGACATGAACACGAGATCTGTCTTCGGTTTTCTGCCACGACGAGTCCAGTCCCCAGAACATGCACGATTCACCGCCTTTCGAGACACGTTCTTCAATGCAACATTATGGAAATCGCTCTCATGATTTTCTGTACACTCTTCCTCGCCTATCGTTGCTAATGCTCTCGATCGAACTGAAGACGAGCTCGTCGGTGGGCTGGTATCAATTTCGGCCCGATTGCTGGTCTTTGTGCAGTCAGATCACCTTCTCGAAGTAGTTTTCTAACTGTCCACCGACTGACTTCGACTTAACAAACTTCTTAGAGCTGCTGTCCCAGTTGAACCGCTTTCAAACGACAATGTCGCAACGAAGTATCACAAGAAAGTGGGCATCACGCTGTGTTGAAACACGAGGTTGGCCAGATTCTTGTCGCCGTCTGTATAGTGGCTAGTTTCGTCTGCCACACTTGACGAACGGAGAATAGGCTCAAATTTAGTTGTCGAGCCACTTCACTTTAGTTCTGCCTCGCACCATTTAGTGCAAACACTTCTTGCTCCGAATGAAGACGTAATCGATAGAAGACCGTTCAGACTAAACGTTGATATGCGAGTGATTATAATTCCCTTAAAACGTACACTTTTATACCGGCCACAAGTCCTGCAACCGGTGCTACATGGAACCAGCGTTTTCGCGTTGTTGCGTTCTATTGTTGTTATTGTGCTGGTTTTTGAACTGACTATACACACACGTGGTATCATTAGATAGGTTTCTTTAACTTGACATAATTTGATTCAAAAAAACATTTCGATTCGCGAGAAAAATTAAAAAATAAAGAAAAAATGCAGCTGTGCGAATTTTTTGCACCCAGGTGTATATTTCCTAAAAGGGCTTACGAATTATGAGACAAGAAACATAATTCATAAACAAATTAACCATTGAAAAAATGATACGTTGAAATGAAATGTTTCTGGCGACAAGGACCGAATCGTTGTTGGGTTAGCCCTCATCCCCTACCTTTTATATTGGAAATACAATTACTGCTGAATTATAAGCTATTTATGAGCTTTCAAAATTCGTAAACAGAAAATTTTTGAGCTCGAACAGTTGAGCAGGAATTTAAATGGATGCAGTGGTGAGAGGGGGTGGCTTAAGGTGAGGAAAATTAATCGAAAATATACATAACGCTATCTCAAGCTACATAATGGATTGTGTAGTATAAAAACTTAAAAATCAAAAAACTACTTCAACATAAAATTATGATGCAGCTATGTATCGACTCAACCTCTTCACTACTAAAACCTGAATATTTCGAACTTAGTTAGTTTTTGGTAATAATCCACGGGAAAAATATTTTTTTTTTATATTTGCAAATTGGCGACATTTTTGTGAAATTCGTGTAAATAGCGCAACCTTAAATTCTGTAGAGCCAATCGAAGAGATAATTTTTTGTTTATAAAATCAAATGACGACTCAGTGTTACCAGATCGTGTCCAACTTTATAACCAACATTTTTTTGAACTTATTCGTTATGACTTAATTGTGCTTGTATTTTTAATTAATTTTACAATTATTAAGAATATTAAAATTCATTATAACGTTTAACCAATACATACTCACTACGAAAAGATAGAACAATGTTAAGACATACTTCACACTCGTATTTTTTAATCGTTTTATCTTTTTTAATCGTTAATACTAATTTGTGTACATCCGAATCCAGAAAAAGAAGGAACGGAACGCACAACCATTACCTACTAAAGATATTCGGTTAGATAATATGGAGTCCGGCAAGTTCATTTTAAAAATTTATATTAAATACATAAGTGAAGTGAAAACGCAATACATGGTCAACTACCTTCAATTCTTGAACCAGTTGGACTTCGTATGGCTTTCATATCCAGGTCTTTTCCAGATATGTATTGTATATTAACATGCCAACCGAACGAATTTTATTCACAAATTTCTTCACACTGTTCTCAGTTGGCGCTTCATTTGGTAAAAATGAGAATTTTGTACAATAAATATTTGCCAACCTTAATGAAATGTGTGTCGTCATTTTCTTTATCGGGGATATATTACTGAATTTCTGTCGCTTGATAGATGACCATTGAACTAGGAGCGGCGAAACAACCACTAATTCAAACAAATAGATGCCGCGCTCAAATTTCCCATTAGAAATTAAACCTGTTTGCATTGCGAAAACCCACACTGTAATGCTCAGACATTATGGTTTGTGAAAAATGCGACACGACCTTATGCTTCAAGAAAAACAAAACTGTTATAAACTATTTCAGAAAAATTAAGTTTTAAGAAGGCGATTTTTTTCATCACTGCTAATTTCTTAATTTATTTTTTTTATAGTGATCGCACTAGCAGGTACAACCTTGTCTTCCCTCAATTCATTATGGCTTTCTAACATGTAATTGTTACATAGTGTATAGTTAATTAACATTTTACACGTGTAGACAATGTATGAAGATAATTAAGAAAATGGCGTCGACAATGCAGAGAATGTTTTCTATTTTTTAATAGAACTATGTCAAAATTGAGAACTTCATTCTTACCTCCCATTTGAAAAATTTACAAAGATTTTATATGGTATTGAAAAAGAAACATGTAAAACAACTATCGATTCTATTCCGGTTCTATTCATGCATTGCACAGGGAATTTCTTTCATACCCGAATTTAGCCTTAATACGCTTAGTGATATGATTTCCGATTAAGGAAATTAAAGGATATAGCGACATTTTATTTGATCTGATTAAGGATGTTGCTCGATTTGAAATAACTAACTCCTAAGGAACAACACCGAATGTAGTGAAAAATTATTCGATTATCTTCCATTTTCCGGATTGCTTGACAAAAGATTACGCGAACTTGATTGCATCGGCTTCTGTGTTTAGTATCGATACTATACAAAGGAGCTAGACCAGTCTACGTCTATCTCCCGAGTATTATGCAAATTATGTGTGCCACTGATTCTGCTGATGTACACTAATTTACCGAGTGCGCATATCACAGGAATATTTTTTGAACCAATTCTACCGAGTACACAAAAACTTCTGTGACCCAAATATTATCAAAATAATATATTAACTACTGATATTAACGGGTGCGCCATCTTTTTTACTGGTATGTAAACATTGAATCGATAATCGCTTCACTAGCCGTTCAATTGTTTTAAATATACGTGCATGTCATCGTAAAGATCGTGGCCTACAGGTACCGTCTGCGACAACACTAATCGTCGTTTGGTGTCGATATTTGTTGAGCACGGGCCAGTGAGAGATCGTCAAGAAGCCGCTTATCAACGATCAAGACGTTCCAATTGCGGTTAAAGCGGTTAGAGAGAGAGCACTGCGTTCACAATCGGTTGATTTTTTGAAAGTTATTCAATGTTTACATACCGACATAAAAGATGGCGCGCCCGTTATAATTTAATTTATTGGTCCTAGGTTTGTAAAATAAAATTATTCCAATTCTGGAACGGGCGCGGAATCGCTTAAAGTTGTACCATAATATCAAAAGCATCGGTTAACCAAAGTGCCGATCGAGACGGTAAACATAAGTTGAAAAAATGTTTCTGAAATTCAACTTATAAACTCAAGCGATACAGTCACGTTAGAATCATTAGATATTAATCCTGGCCAGTGAAAGTATAAAAATGAATTTCTGATAATTCTAACAAACGACAAAAAAAAATATTGTTCACGAAAGTTTTGATTTCAATTACTGGAGGTAGGTGGAGCTGGTGAGTTTTTAAGCCATTATTTCTGTTTTTTGTAGGTTGTAGTTGACGTTATCAATTTCAGAAATAAGTTTAGAACAGTTCATTTATTTAGAATATTTTTTCGAAATTATTATATTTTCGATGCCCATTTTTCCTGTAATACGACATATTGCGGCGTTAGTGTAGAACCATCCTGAAACTGAAAATGTTTCTTTCGAATCACTCCCCATTGACTTTGTGGTGTTAATGCTTGTTAATGTTTTAACTTGTTTTCTCTTTCTGTTCTACTCTTCAAAATTCTTATTTTAAATTGTTTGTAATGATCGAAACAATCAGCGCTTTGGATATATGACTGTAATGCTTTAGTGGACCGCAGATTTAGCTTAGGTAATATTTGAACCATAAATCCTGTTTCAGAATATCTATCTTTATTAACTTGATTCATGAGTTTCGAAACCAAGTTCAAAACTGATTTTATTTTAGTGGAATGTCAGCAAGTCATTATATTTCAGCCGAGGTAACGTCATTGGACAGACGTATGTGAAGATAGCCCGAAAACCATCCCGAGAAAAGACTTTTCAAAAATTGGTTTGAGTCCACGATAAAAACCTTTTGGCCCGAAAAAAACAACATGAAACATCTCAAAATTACACTCTATCCCGAAAATAAAAAAAAAATGATTTATAAACCTGTTTATTATTTTTATGAATTTAAAATATTTACGTTGCAAAAAAATGTAATGTGTTGTACGTTGTACAATAATAAAATAGTAACATAATTATTTTAAAGAAAATCTTAGTACATATTTCTGTATTCTTTCTGTAATATTATAAATTTAATAATGACGAGTTATTGTGCAAACACATAATATTTAATTTACTTAACAAAAAACACGCATATGATCTATATATCGTCACAACCAATCAACCAATGTACTCGGCAATCCTTGTGAGTGACGATATATGAGTATTAATGGGAGCATTTCATATACAACAAACATCGGTTAAATCTGGGCCCAAAAATAATCCTAATCCCCATCATATGGCAACTAGGTTACCTAATATAAGTCAGAAATGATCTAATCGAGTCACTCCCATCAACCAATGTACTCGGCAATCCTTGTGAGTGACGATATATGAGTATTAATGAGAGCATTTCATATACAACAAACATCGGTTAAATCTGGGCCCAGAAATACTCCTAATCCCCATCGTATGGCAACTAGGTTACCTAATTTAAGTCAGAAATGATCTAATCGAGTCACTCTCATCAACCAATGTACTCGGCAATCCTTGTGAGTGACGATATATGAGTATTAATGAGAGCATTTCATATACAACAAACATCGGTTAAATCTGGGCCCAGAAATACTCCTAATCCCCATCGTATGGCAACTAGGTTACCTAATTTAAGTCAGAAATGATCTAATCGAGTCACTCCCATCAACCAATGTACTCGGCAATCCTTGTGAGTGACGATATATGAGTATTAATGAGAGCATTTCATATACAACAAACATCGGTTAAATCTGGGCCCAGAAATAATCCTAATCCCCATCGTATGGCAACTAGGTTACCTAATATAAGTCAGAAATGATCTAATCGAGTCACTGCCATCAACCAATGTACTCGGCAATCCTTGTGAGTGACGATATATGAGTATTAATGGGAGCATTTCATATACAACAAACATCGGTTAAATCTGGGCCCAGAAATAATCCTAATCCCCATCGTATGGCAACTAGGTTACCTAATATAAGTCAGAAATGATCTAATCGAGTCACTGCCATCAACCAATGTACTCGGCAATCCTTGTGAGTGACGATATATGAGTATTAATGGGAGCATTTCATATACAACAAACATCGGTTAAAATTGGGCCCAGAAATACTCCTAATCCCCATCGTATGGCAACTAAGTTACCTAATATAAGTCAGAAATGATCTGATCGAGTCACTCCCATCAACCAATGTACTCGGCAATCCTTGTGAGTGACGATATATGAGTATTAATGGGAGCATTTCATATACAACAAACATCGGTTAAATCTGGGCCCAAAAATAATCCTAATCCCCATCATATGGCAACTAGGTTACCTAATATAAGTCAGAAATGATCTAATCGAGTCACTCCCATCAACCAATGTACTCGGCAATCCTTGTGAGTGACGATATATGAGTATTAATGAGAGCATTTCATATACAACAAACATCGGTTAAATCTGGGCCCAGAAATACTCCTAATCCCCATCGTATGGCAACTAGGTTACCTAATTTAAGTCAGAAATGATCTAATCGAGTCACTCTCATCAACCAATGTACTCGGCAATCCTTGTGAGTGACGATATATGAGTATTAATGAGAGCATTTCATATACAACAAACATCGGTTAAATCTGGGCCCAGAAATACTCCTAATCCCCATCGTATGGCAACTAGGTTACCTAATTTAAGTCAGAAATGATCTAATCGAGTCACTCCCATCAACCAATGTACTCGGCAATCCTTGTGAGTGACGATATATGAGTATTAATGGGAGCATTTCATATACAACAAACATCGGTTAAATCTGGGCCCAGAAATAATCCTAATCCCCATCGTATGGCAACTAGGTTACCTAATATAAGTCAGAAATGATCTAATCGAGTCACTGCCATCAACCAATGTACTCGGCAATCCTTGTGAGTGACGATATATGAGTATTAATGGGAGCATTTCATATACAACAAACATCGGTTAAATCTGGGCCCAGAAATAATCCTAATCCCCATCGTATGGCAACTAGGTTACCTAATATAAGTCAGAAATGATCTAATCGAGTCACTGCCATCAACCAATGTACTCGGCAATCCTTGTGAGTGACGATATATGAGTATTAATGGGAGCATTTCATATACAACAAACATCGGTTAAAATTGGGCCCAGAAATACTCCTAATCCCCATCGTATGGCAACTAAGTTACCTAATATAAGTCAGAAATGATCTGATCGAGTCACTCCCATCAACCAATGTACTCGGCAATCCTTGTGAGTGACGATATATGAGTATTAATGGGAGCATTTCATATACAACAAACATCGGTTAAATCTGGGTTCAAAAATAATCCTAATCCCCATCATATGGCAACTAGGTTACCTAATATAAGTCAGAAATGATCTAATCGAGTCACTCCCATCAACCAATGTACTCGGCAATCCTTGTGAGTGACGATATATGAGTATTAATGGGAGCATTTCATATACAACAAACATCGGTTAAATCTGGGCCCAAAAATAATCCTAATCCCCATCATATGGCAACTAGGTTACCTAATATAAGTCAGAAATGATCTAATCGAGTCACTCCCATCAACCAATGTACTCGGCAATCCTTGTGAGTGACGATATATGAGTTTAATGAGAGCATTTCATATATAACAAACATCGGTTAAATCTGGGCCCAGAAATACTCCTAATCCCCATCGTATGGCAACTAGGTTACCTAATTTAAGTCAGAAATGATCTAATCGAGTCACTCCCATCAACCAATGTACTCGGCAATCCTTGTGAGTGACGATATATGAGTATTAATGGGAGCATTTCATATACAACAAACATCGGTTAAATCTGGGCCCAGAAATAATCCTAATCCCCATCGTATGGCAACTAGGTTACCTAATATAAGTCAGAAATGATCTAATCGAGTCACTGCCATCAACCAATGTACTCGGCAATCCTTGTGAGTGACGAAATATGAGTATTAATGGGAGCATTTCATATACAACAAACATCGGTTAAAATTGGGCCCAGAAATACTCCTAATCCCCATCGTATGGCAACTAAGTTACCTAATATAAGTCAGAAATGATCTGATCGAGTCACTCCCATCAACCAATGTACTCGGCAATCCTTGTGAGTGACGATATATGAGTATTAATGGGAGCATTTCATATACAACAAATATCGGTTAAATCTGGGCCCAGAAATACTCCTAATCAACATCGTATGGCAACTAGGTTACCTAATATAAGTCAGAAATGATCTAATCGAGTCACTCCCATCAACCAATGTACTCGGCAATCCTTGTGAGTGACGATATATGAGTATTAATGGGAGCATTTCATATACAACAAACATCGGTTAAATCTGGGCCCAGAAATACTCCTAATCCCCATCGTATGGCAACTAGGTTACCTAATATAAGTCAGAAATGATCTAATCGAGTCACTGCCATCAACCAATGTACTCGGCAATCCTTGTGAGTGACGATATATGAGTATTAATGGGAGCATTTCATATACAACAAACATCGGTTAAATCTGGGCCAAGAAATACTCCTAATCCCCATCGTATGGCAACTAGGTTACCTAATTAATATAAGTCAGAAATGATCTAATCGAGTCAATCCTATCAACCAATGTACTCGGCAATTCATGTGAGCGGAAATATATGAGTTTGAGTGTGTAATGTGGTTTTTTATACTCTAATATCTATAAATTTAGGTATTTAGTTATGTATATAGATCATATGCGTGTTTTTTGTTAAGTAAATTAAATATTATGTGTTAGCACAATAACACGTCATTATTAAATTTATAATATTACAGAAAGAATACAGAAATATGTACTAAGATTTTCTTTAAAATAATTATGTTACTATTTTATTATTGTACAACGTACAACACATTACATTTTTTTGCAACGTAAATATTTTAAAATCATAAAAATAATAAACGGGTTTATAAATCATTTTTTTTATTGTCGGGATAGAGTGTAATTTTGAGATGTTTCATGTTGTTTTTTTCGGGCCAAAAGGTTTTTATCGTATTTAGCGTGGACTCAAACCATTTTTTTGAAAAGTCTTTTCTCGGGATGGTTTTCGGGCTATCTTCACATACGTATTGGACAGTGGCTAAAATTTTGGCGGTTGGATCGACAGGTACCGTATTTGAATCCCGGCTGCCAAGGCGTAAAAGTTAGACGTGAAAAGCGAACCGCAAAACTGTTGGGAGGGAGTGGTCCGGCCCCAGAACAGACTGCAAAGATAATAATAAAAAAAAGTTTACGCCATTTCTCAATAGATCAAATTTTTTAAAGCACTAGTCTATTTAAATTTGTGATTAGAATGTTCTAATTGGATATCTTTTGCTGTTGAAAAAATAATTAGGTTATGACAGAAAAATCTGCGGCATAGTCTGACCGGTATAGATGTGTGACTAGATCCGGTTCTGAAATCTTAACTTGGATATATTTTAAATTATTTTAAACGTAAAAGTCTAACCTATTTGGTGTCTAAACATAAATTTTAATTTCCAAAATTACTGAAAAACCCACTTTGGACTGAAAAACATAGATGGTAACCTCGTTTTAAAAAACCGATGGGAAAGCCAACCAAAAATATATATATTACATTGTCTAGAAATTACATACACATACCCTTTCTATACTATTTTCGACACTAATGTGTAGACAACTATAAAATTGACGTACAACACTGTCGTAAACGTTCAAATTATGAATGAAATTAAAACAAAATTCATAAGAAGTGCTTCACTTGGATAATTAAAACGGGTTTCTCTCCGCATGAATATGGCAAAAATTTTCCTATGACGAATACAAACTTTAATCTTGGCCCACATTTTAAATTTATTTGCTATATATCAATGTTGCAGTTATAATCTTTGTCATTGCTTTAATATATGCAATTCTAACATAAACTTGTTGGACCTTAAACAAACACTAAATGAAAACAATTCTGAAGCCATTACTAAAGTGCGGACCTAAGTGACAGTGGCAGAAAAAGTTTAACCAATAATTATCGTAATAAATTCAGTTTTCTTACTTCCAAATTGATTTCCACCAAAATTTATTAACTCAAAGTGTTAAATTACGTTTAATTAATTAATTTTATATATTTTTATAAAATAATTGAAAACCATACCAAATTTATTCAATAACACAAGAGTCCGAGTTTTATAAGAACAAGAAATTTGTTATCAATAAATAAAATCTTTCGATTGAAAAAATGAAATAAAACAAAAAAATTCGGGAGTTTAAAAAAAATATTAAGAAAATTAAATTTAAAAAAATATAAAAAGAAAACAAACCATAAAGTATTTTCCCGCTATATAATTAAGTGGCTGACAGTTTTGTTTATTTTTATTTTAACCTTTACCGTGATATATTAATCTGTCAAAAATGATAAATAAATAATAATAATTCTTCTCGTATTTATATATTTACGAGTTTACCACTATCAGGTAGCATGAGATGAGATATTTCGGTTTTTTACTTCATCTTGTTACTTTTATCGTGTTGATGATAATTGTTTGTTTTTGTTGTCGATTTTTCGCCGACCAGCATAAAAAATATATTAATTTTCATTATTTTAAACAAAAAAAAAATTGCAAAAAAATAATTTTGTATTAAATATTTTTGTTTAAAAAAGGATAAAATTTCTTTATTTTTGATGCTAATCACAAAATACTCTTATATACGAGACTACACTCTTGACTCGAACGATTAATATCTTTGTGCGAACGATACTTGGTGGAACGGACATCTTAGAATAGTATTAATTTGCTATATGACGTATGCAACATACTATTCAAAACAAAAAATCTCACACACAATTTTGATCATATCAAGAAACCCCTTAATTATTATGTGTGATATTAATATTCCTCTTTCCGATACGAATAAAGTTGCGTAAACCCCTTAACTAACAACCCACCATATGAAACATGTATACAGCAAACACATTGTACGAGAGAACATAATGTTTTGTGAATTACATATTTGGGAATAAATTTTTTTATGAAAGGTAAAAAATCAACAAGGATCAAATGTACAGGCACAATATAAAAAAACAACATCGTCCTTCATATCAAATGGTATCGAGCATAATAATGTTTGAAATGTTCATTGAAAATTATTTATGCGGAAGAATAATGAAATAAAAAAAAACAAATATGTTCTTGGGTCACGTGTCAGGATGTAATCATATCGTTTTTTTTACTGCACTGTTGTTAATTTTTTAAGGATATTAAGATCATTATTTCTTTATAGGGGGGTGCTCAGATTTAGATTATCAATTTATTATGATTTGTTCAGATATAATACCGATTAATATGAATGTCGGGCACATCTAACTGGGTTGCAAGAAAGAACCTTTAAATTTCAAACGAATTTTCTCGTTAAATTTGCTTGTTAAAAATAAATAGGGATGCATAAAAATAAATTACATTTAATTCATCGAAAGAATAGCTGTAGATCGAAGATGTTGGTTCCTTGTTATTATGGAATTGAAGTTTATCCTAACTTGTTCTAAAACAAACAACAACGTTAATAATTAAATTTAACAGTGTATTTTGTATTAAAAGTGATTTGTCCTAAGATATTTCTAACAGGTTACAATGGCTGGAATGACTGTTGTGACTTTCTACTATAACCAATCCAATTAAAAAATATGCATTTTCTAGAAAATCTAGGGTGAAAAACTGGGTGTAATATTTAAAAGTTGTATAGCTCAAAATTGCAATTATTTGGTTTGCCCAAGAGACATTTCCAAAAAGTGACTATGGCTGTAAAAAAAAATTTGACACACAATTGTCATGATTATATTTGTGACTTTACATTGCGCGCAATGTAAAATCACAAATACAATCAGGACATTGGAATTGTCAGAACTTTTTTACTCAATTCATTTTTATCTTTCGATTTATCAAAATGAGAAATCTATGGTAAACTTATTTTTCTATGGCAATATATTTAAATGTTTTATTTTCGCCTTGGAGATAATTAGTTAGCTCACATCGCGGAGAGAATGAGCGATGTGAGCTATGTTTCTATCTAGGGAATCCAATACGGGACGGTATTTCGCTATTGAAGAATTATAATACCGATATACCGGTATTAAAACCGGTATTCAAGGAAATTAATTGAATCACACTTTTTTCAAAAATTATTCATATTTTTATTGGTAATGTATAAAAATTTACATTTATTTATTTTGCAATGTTGTTAGTCTATTTTGCAGCATACTTATCGAATCGTTATTTATCTCCTCTGAAATATCCTCTTAAAAACAAAGAGCATCCAAAGTTATGTCATCCATTCTGCATCGCAACTTATTTAAAATTACACCGGCCGCAGAAAAATCCCTTTCGGATTCAACGCCAGTTGGGCGGACCGTCAAAAGAAGTTCGTAAACCTGTTGGAGATATTTCCCCGCACACCTTCATCCTCAAACAGGCTCATTTCTTTTTTTAGACATTTGGTTGGATCCCCTGCGCGTTCTGGTAGTTTTCCGACTTTAAAATTTTTGGTTTCAAAATGGCTGCATCTAACTTCTTTTTTAATTAATTTTCAGATTTTTCTGTTTTTTCATCAATCTCAACCTCACTGACCTTTGAACCTATAATTTCATCTGCCCGCTCTTCAAGAGCTGAGTTTTGATTCCAAAGTCCCATTTGATTCACAATACCCAACAGTGAATTGACAATACTTGTATTTGATACACGAGGAAAATTGAAACTTATTGCATTTATTTTCGTGGCCCCTTTTTGAATATCATTTTCAAGAGCTTTATGCAGATAGCAAATTAGATCAGACAATTCCGTTCTTCTTGCAAGTATGCGTTCTTTCAACGCACTTAGGAGTTCTACGCTCAGTGATGCCTTAATTTTGGATTAAGTGTATTCGCGACATAGTGACTAAACAGCTTATTTTACTGGCAAAAGTGCTGAGATTGTGACTGAAATCTTTTGAGGATTGGTGGTAAATATTAATTATCCCTTAAACTACTTTCTATACATTCTTCAGTTGAAAATATGGTCATTACCAAATTACAAAGAGGCGAACTCAGAGATGACCGAGTGCCTCGGCATATGCAGTTACTTGTACTAATGTGAATAGAACTTATTTTCAGGCGTCCATTTCAAAATAACGAGGATTGATAGTGAATATCGATTATCCCCAAAATCACTTTTTATACATTCCTCAGTTGAAAATATGTATGATATGTATGTTTTAATGTACGTGATGTATGTTTAAATGTGTTATGATATGCATGTTTTTAATTATACGAATAATTAAATCATAATATTATAATATACAGTCACACCTGTTTTTGTGCGGTCTTTTTTTGTCCGATTTTTTTGTGCGCTCTTTTTTAGCCATTGGGTGGTATGAAAAAAATGTATTCAATACAATCGACTTAAGTTCTCTTAAAATTTCTATTAAATTAGAACATAATTAAATGTGATTAATCTAATTAGGTAATTGAGGTTGGCCATTTTATTTTTTCGATTTTTGATATTTCATCACATTGCGTAAGTATTGTGTCAGGTTCCGCAAAGTTTTGAGTTTTTTTCTACATGAAACTTTTTTAATGCGGTCCCTATTCACGGCATAAAAATAAACTTTTTAAATGTGTTGCGAAAACTATTTTTTATACCTATAGGTATACTCGTGAAGTTTCGGAAAATTTTTTTATGCATTCCCTAATACCGCACAAAAACAGGTTTGACTGTTTTTGTATTTTTTATGTAAAACCAGAATTTAAGTTTATCGCTATATACAAAAAATAAAGCCATCTACGTTTTAGTACCATAATAATTTTTCTGCAATCGTCCTACTTTTTGCATCAAGGTTCATAAAAAATATTTAAATATTTCGACCACTTTTAATGATAAAAGTCTGTGATGATTTCCTTAAAATGTCAGGAAAATACAAAAATTTACGGAAATAAAAATACTTTGAAGGTTTGCAATAGTACAACGAAAATATTAAATTATATGTTCTTAAAACCATTCTAAAATCATCTCTACTAAATAACTTTGAACCTAGTGACCTTCAATTATCGTTATTTTTCATTTATTTGATTTTGTTAAATAATTCAAACTAGAAAACCAATTCCGAATTTTAAATCGAACAGTGTAACGAAAACGGTTTTACGAGTTAACCAATATTAAAACATAAAAGATCATGGTTTTGAATGGGCACTTAGATATAAGTTACTTTCTCTTCCAAACACCTAACTTCATATCCCATGTAAAAATGACATCTCTGAGACTGCCACAAGAAACTTCGAATATGAACTACTTTTAGCTGAACAATTTATAGTATATTGTTTTAACTTTATTTACCAAAAGTAGGAGTCATCTCTGAGTTCATCACAAGGAAATTTAGTAATGAACATATTTTCAACTGAAGAAAGTATAAAAAGTGATTTTCGGCAAAATCAATATTCACCATCAATCCTCGTTATTTTCGAACAGACATCTGAATATAAGTTCGATGCACATTGGTCCACCTAACTCTATATGCCAAGAGTTATCTCTGTATTCGCCACTAGGAAATTTGGTACTGAACATCTTTTATTAAAGTTAATATAGAAAGTGATTGATAGAAAGTTATTTTCTAGATGATCATTAAAGTAGATTTAATTTATTAATAGATTGTGCAACTTTTTTACTGCAAACAGTATAATTTTATAGTTTTCTCGGGCAGTTTATTTTTCTCTTTAATTTAACAATAAAATTTTCGGGATGGAATTATATTTATGTGATTTAGCAGACACACACTTTAAGAGAAAAAACCTTTTCGAGATGGAAATTTCGGGCCAACTTCTTATACATGAGTGGCTTGAGCTAAGTTTCGCGAATTCGGTTTCACTTATTTAGGCTTTGCAAAGTAAATCGAGAAGCTGTGATCTCAAAACACCAAAAACCTCACTTTGCTAAAAAAACATAGGTCAAGTGTGCAACGGCCTTAGTTTGTATAGACTATAGTGATCAATAGTCGTCGGTGTTACATTAACCGTACTGCATTAAATATTTAATCATAAATTGTTAATTTGTCCACGATCGAAAATAAACACTTGCACAATTGACGTTGGAGAAAGGTAGATTGTGCTTAATATGAACAATTCCTGTTGAACTATTGCTTTTGAAACGTTTATTGCATGCAACAAATTGGGGATTTTGGTTTTTGGAACATATTTCACTTGGGTCTAAATTATTTTTCTATATTATTTTAACATTTAACTGCACTTTGAAATTAATTAATGCATAAATGGAATATTTGTCAGTTCATATTGAATAAAACAAATAATTTTAGTTATTTAGTTTGACCAAATGCTAGTAGATGATAAAGTAAAGTTTTCAAACGAACATCTGCTACAATTTTTTGCCAACAATTTTGAGTTATTTTGTTAAATTTGTCGAGAATTTCTGAATTTTTATTATTGATGCTGAATAATTTGCAATAATTTATTGCGCAATTTAGGACTAAATATTAGGCTTTGTACGTTTAATTTAAATGAATACAGCGGCGGATGTTCTACTCAGTGAGTAATTTTACGCCGAGTTTTTTGACTAAATTTCCGACAAATAAAATTGATGGTTAGATCAATAGTTAATATAAGGGCCAAAAAATATATGTTGAGAAAAGCCTACAACCACAACCTGACATATTAAGCAAACGTACATATGACATGTGCCACATTAAAAATATCCAGTTGTAACTTTTTACTTGTCATTACCGACAATCGAACTCGAGACATTACAGCGGGCATGCGCTCTATTTATCCTGCTATCGATGTTGACAATAAGCTGGCAATAAAACGTAGCTTTTATAACGCCTACTCTATTGTTTTTATTCTATAGCAGAGACTGTTCATACTATGCTAGTACGGAATTCCTATACTGACTGAACTTATGCTGGGTGCCTGGCGCCGATTTGCCTTAATTAATAGCTTTTTTAAACTGTTCATTAGTAGACATCCGCCGTTAATAGATGGCAGTAGTAAAAAAGAACAAGCTAAACCTGTCTATTTGTATCATTCTAAATTGGAATATTTTATATTGACATAAAAACATAGCTTCACGAGAAATTATAATAACTCAACATAACAACGGAAATTGATACTGTTAAAGTTAGCCGAAAGTTTCCAGCCGAAAGATAATGCAGATAGTGTCAAAAGCAAAAATCAGTCATGAACTCGAATTTAGGAGAATTTAGGATCGAATTACATCATTTGGGTGAAGGAGAAATTATTTCAGTTTATAGGAATTTAAAAATCGATAGGGGCGAGAGTATAAAGAGAGTTTAAAAATAGTCAAGACACTATCTGCATTATCTTTCGGCTGGAATCTTTCGGCTAACTTTAACAAGGTCGGAAATTGACGGTATTTGTAAAAAAAATATATCATTATACTTCAGTGAATTATAGGAAATTGAGGGAATTTAAGTTACAGTTTAATGTACACTCAAATAGTTCTGCGTAAAAGTTATGCATATATGGATCTGAATATAAATTCTATCTTGGAAACTATTTACTGACGATCACGGATATCAGTATGCTTTGACGCCTATGACAATTTCGGACAGATCGGTTTGCAGCAAATTTCAATTAACAAATATGTTCAAAAAATTTCAAAAAATTGATGCGGGTATAGTTTTCCTGAAACGCTCGTGATACGTACTGTTGGAACAAACTAATTAAACGATTCCTGGGGTCGGCGATATATATAACGGGTCTGTATGTGTTTGTGCGTTGTAAATTATACACTTTATATACACTCATTTATTTATCGTTTTAAAACAATTTTATTATTTATAATACATAGTATTGCTTATTTAATACAATATATATTTATTATATACTTAAGCCCGTGTATTATGAAATATATTTAATTTAATTTTTATTCGAATGAATTTATTTAAACGCGCGTGTTGTATCAGATGACAGCTCAGCTAGTAATGGAAGAGAATTGTTTTATTTTATTTGCTTCATTTCATTTTTCGTTTTTATTTGTATGTTCAACATTGTATGCGTGGCGTGTGTATGTGGCCAGTTGAATTGTCGTGCGCTCGTGCTCAGACGATTATGGAAGTTGATTTATTTTTAAATATGTCAATAAATTAATTATCGAACTAATTGTATGTTGCACGGTTGTATGTCGCGTATTATATGTCGTATTCGTCAAAGCTTCTAGAATCAATTATTTTGCAAACAATTGAGTTGCTACAGGTCTTTTACAAAAGCAGCTACAGGTCTTTTACAGAAGCAACAAATTTCAATTAACAAATCTGCAACAAATGTCACCCACATGTCAATTTTTTGAATTTTGTATCGTACATTTCTAATTTGAATCTTGCAAGAATCAACCCTGTGTATGTGTGTAAGTGGTAAGATTTTTTGTTTCATATTATAATAAATAAGTTTTGTGGATTTGATCCATTAATCTGAAAATCTAAAATTTATTTTTATTGCAAATCAATCCTTATAATTTTTGAGATTTCTGTCCAACATTTGTTGCATGCAACAAATTTGAGATTTTTTTTTTTGCTTATATAATTTTTTTCTTAGTTTGCTATTTCGAAGGTGGTTTCATTATAAACGAAAAGCGCATAAAGCCGTACTCGTTAAATGGTATCTAGGTTGACATCATTTCTTCTGACGATGACCTAACAAGTCGAAATCGATCGAGTGATTTTTTAAACTTTTTGGACAAATTTTTGACAAAATGTGTTTATTAAGTGTTAGTGTGTTTCGCCAAGTGCCTCTACGGCAAACAGTGTGAAAAGTACTTTTTGTATAGTTATGAATTTTTTAATTTGGCACTTATTATTTCTTCTTTATGATGTGAACTATCGTGATATAATGTTTGGACTCGGTAAAAAATCTATTGCGATAGAATTTTCTTCCTGCTGATATAAAAGATTAGTCGAGTAGTAGCATCGGATTTTTCGGGGTGACATTGATGATGACTGTTATGATATTAGAGTTTTTGTGCTGTTATCGCTTTTTGTCGGGTTAAAATCACAGACATTACTGAAATATGCTGTTTTGGATTTTTTTTTCTCGGGATAACAACAAAAATAAAAAATGTCATGATCATAAAAAAAAATCGGGATGACACTCAAAACTAGCGTAATGTAGTAAAATTTTCGGGATGACACTGAAAAATGTAGCGATATTCATTTTTTAATGTTGCCATTGCACTTCTGCGGAAAACTTTTCGGCAATGACATAATCACAGGTAAAGTCCGTTATGTTCATTTATGTCCACTATCACGAATCAAATAATATAGAGACGGTGGAAAATTTCAGGATTTTTAGAGGTAACTGTTTCGTAGAGCTTTCTACGAGCCTTCCACCTCTGTTAATAAATAAAATTTGACACATTTACTTTTCATAAACAATAACCACTTTATTTTTGATCTTTTAAGCCTAAGAGTAAAAAAAAACTTGGATTTATTTGGAAAAGCTAAACCAAACCATTATTTTGATTGCTGTACAGCAAAATTTTGCTACAAATTTGGCCTTGTGTCCTGTATAAACTAGTAAAGATCGTCAAATTTAGAAAATTCATTTAAAAATTAGCCGCTCACCATAATATTATAATCCACATAAATACATCTACATATAAACATATTTCAATCTCTCCTCACATCCATAATCGTAAACAAACGACATAACTGCATTGATTTTATAATGATTTTATGTTGACCCATACACATTCAATAATTAAACAACACAACATAAATAATTTGTACAATTTTTTTTTCTCTAATGAATACAAAAATAAACAAAACATGTGATTCATTAATAAAAAAAAAATAGTGTTAGTCATTTGTTTTCATTTTAAGATCATGAATGAAAAACAAAATCCAAAAAAAAAAAAACAAAAACAAGAAATTGATGGAACATATTTCGTACTTTTATATAGCCATCATCATCAACCAACAACAATACCACATTGGTACAAAACCTAAAGTACTGAGAATATATTATACATATATTATTTGGTATATGGTTGTCTCCGTCTATTGCCGAGGCAACAAATAAGAATGCATGGAGTTCCCTTTCTAGAATAAATAGCGCTCGTATATAATGTGAAACTCCACCCCATCGATACAACCAATCCGGACAGTGTATTACGCTACCTTTTGTTTTCGGGGTCTTCCCCTTTTTGTTGTTACGTTATTTATTTTTGTTCGTACGTTTCGTTTCTGTTTGTTATATACTTTGGCCGCATAGTATCGCCGTCTGTAGCACATACAAATAAAAAAAATTTATTTTTTTTTCAGTCAAGTGATTCGACGGTAACCGAGTGGTAGAATTTATTTGACGAGTTTTTTGTAAAAAAAAAAAAAAATAAATTGGTGTGTTGTTGTTGTTTTAGGTTATTCATAAGTGAATTTTGTGTATGTTCCTGGCTGCGCCATAACCACCTAAATCATAGTCCTTACAAGGCACGCATGCGTTAAAATATTTTGTTTTGCTGGTTTGGGCTGTGTATTTATTTAATATGTTTGTGTTTGTGCCGTAAAAAAAATAAATAAAATTTTTCAAGTATCGTTATTCGCGTGAATTTTTTTTTTTGTAAATTTTGACAAAGTGACTTTTACGGGAATACCGCGTGATTTTTTTCTCGAAATCGTGTCAGTGCTAATACATATTATAAAGTGACCTCGATCTAGTAAATTTGGTTATCTATCGATCGAGAGCCTATATATTGTAGTTACATAAAGATATTTCGAAAACTAAATAAATTATTTTGTGTCAAAGAAGTTTTTTGTGTGTTGTGCGCCAAGTAAATTAACTTGTTCTTAAATAGATCGTTTCAAATTGATATCGACGATCGTTGTGAAAGTGATCCCTTTTTACGATATCGTTCGTTATCAACGTGTCCAAATCGAAATGACATTTTGGTCGTATACCTCTTTATACAAACAACTATATCTAGGTTTATTTGATGTAATTTATTGATACTATTTTGTTGTTGCAGTTATTTATTTGTGATTGGTGTATTTGTGTGTGTAGAAAGGATACAACATAAAATAGTTTAGTGATCGTTATTTTTTTTTTGTTGTGTACTGAAATACGAAAAATTATATTATCTTAAAAAATATTAAAAAAAAATAAAAAAATTAAATTCAAGATAAGAAATATTTAAGAAAATTTAAAAATAGTTTTAGTGCGTGTGAATTGTGGTTGTGCGCGGTTTTTAACAAAACAAAAAAAAAATACTATATACAAGCCCGGCGTATTAAGGGCCCTAATTGGCAACAATTATTGGTGGTAGATTGATTCAGGCGCACATGGGCGTCTGCATAGAGGAGCGCCCTGTAATGCATTGGGTAAGATAATTATTTCTGTATACATAATTTATTATACCGACGGGTCCACGCACACATTATGATAATCGCGATCACACACATCGTCTCTACAACAAAACCTCTTTTCTTCTATTCTGGTATATACATTCACAGTTTAAAGGAATTATCTACAATTTTAATGAACTCTTTGAACTTGTAATGTATACAATAATTCTTTCATCGGGCTTATCAGACGATTATAGATCTTGCAATTGTGTGTCCATGTCTCGGTATACGCCGGTTTATAGATCTCGATTTTTTTTTTCAGGCCTTAAAAGGTCGACGAAAGTCCATTGAAATGTATGTATTTTTATATTACACACGTTGTTGTAGACTGTAAAAAAGATAGTAAAATGCTTTCTTTTTATTGAGCGTAACGTAAATTTTTATATATTATTTCGTGCACTGTACAATTATATATTTGGTCACATATCATAATCCGCAGACCGCACTTGATAAACAAGAGTTTGGTTTTTGTGTTAATTTTGTAAAAAAATAAATATAAATCTTACGCGATAATAATCGCGCTGTTTGTTATATGTGTACATAAAAGCGGCTCGCGCGATCATCATCACCTGTTAAAATAATTTTCATTTGTTTTTTTTTATATATTGTTACGGATTGCAATGAAATTAAATTAGTTTGATGACACACGTAATGGCAGAGATGAAACCATGAATTGCATAAAATGCACATAAATATTACTCCTCGATCGAAGGTGATCGCGTATCCCTATTTAAATATTTTTGACATACATGCCTCATGATCGCATGTGCATAATTGACATTTAACCTCGATCGTATTTGGTTTACGCCATGCGATCTTATATACATACCTATAATAAAATATTAATGATCGAAAATTTATGGTATGATCGTGTGTGAATATAAAAATATTATGTAAATGATCGATGGAATTTTTTTCTAAATATGTCCCATTATACATACATGTTGTATATACAGCATGCCAATATTATAGTGATTGATCATTTTGTTTTTGCAAATGATCGCATTGTCAACGTTGTGATTGATTTATGCTCGTTTGATCTTAATTTATATAATACGTATTTAAAAAAAGACCTGCTACATGTATTATCATTTAGGAGTAATATATTTACCGTCGGTGTTATCAGAAAATCAACGATCGCCAAAAATAGTTTTATTTACGATTTATTAAAAAAAAATTAATTTAGGTTGTTCCATGTATAGCGATCAACAACAATTAGATCATTTATCCTAGAAAGTACAAATTTTGTAGAATTGATTAATTTATTTATCGGAATCTGTTCATATATAATCTGAAGAACAATATACATATTGGCCAATTATCCGTAGTAAATTTTTAAATACACCTGCGATATTCATCAATCAACTGTTGGAATAACCTCTTTGCCCCAATTATTGTCGGATTATCCAGAAATATTTTAGAGAAGTGAAGTTATCAGGCATAGTTAATGACTAAAATCGATTTCGGCCGATTGGTACCGACCGATGGTCTTAAAGCCAAGGTTATGTCATCAATTACTTTCCGCTCATTTTCGCCACATCATCTTGCTTTCTTCAAAGTAATATACTCAAAAAATAGGAGTAGAACAATGTTCTGAAATAACAATTTTAAGACAGCAAAGCAATGAGTTAAAATAAACCACAGATCAGATGTTGGGACTCGTACAACTGGACTTGGAACATAATCACGGTTCCCAATAAATCTTGGAACTGTCTCTAGCGACAAAAAATATTTTAAATATCACTACATATTTTGACTTTCATTTAGGAAAAACATGCTCGTATAAAGGACTAACAGATTGAGAAATTTGAATAAGAATTGTCAGTTTGAGTGATTGTGCACTTCACTGAACAAAATAACCCTTGTGATCTTTCACTGAAGAGGTCATTGGAATTACAGAGTTGCATATTAAAAATTTAATTATTTTGATCTTTCATTTAACGTTTATAAATTAATTTTATTTTACACATCGGTATCCGAACAAACGGTTATTAAATAAAATTAAAAATTCTTAGAACTTATTTACAAAATTTCTCGCAAAAGACATGCCAGATTCCTAAGCTGAACCTTATTTGTAATAATTGTAGAATACAATTTCGATCTATCTTAAAGCCATCTTGATGAACTTCCAAAGAAGTTTCTTCTTTAAAAAGCCACTATATCTTCGATTCATTCATGCTTATCTTAGACGGGACGCTCAAATCATGTCTAATTGGTGTATTCGGAACTCACAGCCAAAATTACGGCCAACTTAATGAAAATTTTGAAGTTTATGAAATTTTGAAATCAATTTGCGATAATTTCATTAAATATGTTGTTAACAGTTGATGGACGTGAATGTGCCCATTACTAAATGGTAATTATATGGTTAAGACTACTATAATTAGGTACGAGAAAGCCTTAAATATAAAGGTTCAGGCTGTAAGCGAATGAAATCACAAACACCCGGAAAAAAGTATTTTTGTGTATTAAAGCTAGGATAAATATTCCTCTCGATAGGCTTGTTCTCGGTGTCGAGCAAATATCTAAAAATATGAGTTTTAGTGATATTACAAAAAAAAAAATAATAATAAAGTTAGCTGAAAGCTTCCAGCCGAAAAATGGTAATGCAGTTAGTGTCTTTGCTATCCCAGCCGAAAAAATATTATATAGTCGAAAGACACATTACTCGATATACCTAGTTCTACTATCACCTCCAAATAATCAGATTAAAACAAAAATCTGTCAGAAGCTATATAATTTTAACAGATTGGTCCAAATCATGTGACATGTAAATTACAATAAATTTCAAAAATTTCGAAACTAAATTAATAAAATGTTCCGTGACTTTTGAGTTATCCACTTGCCCATCGATCCCACTACAGTCAGTCATCAGATAGGTCATAACTGTAGGTAAACCCAGGCGGAGTTTGAGGCAAGTCTTATTATTCATCAGATTTGTTTCAAGCTTCGCACAACTTTGTGCCAGAATTAGGACCTATTCAAATGTTACAGCACCATATTGTGAACAGATTATTTTTTTCAGACTTGCTCCAAACTCCACTTGGGGTTACTAACGATAATCTATCTGTTGGCCATAGTATCAATGAACAAGTGGGTAACTCAAAAGCTAAAGAACATTTTATTATGGTAGCAAAGACACTATCTGCATTACCATTTTTCGGCTGAAAACTTTCGGCTATCTTCACCAGTATCATTATATCACAAAAATTAACTTGTTAAGATTTTAACATATTTTGATGGCAGCATCCGACATCTGTGAAACTCGGTTCAAGTTCATTGTTGTCATTTTCAGGATATTGATCTACTTCGGTCTGAAAATTCGACTGATAATAGTGTAACTCATTCATATCTGTCCAATTCGCTGAAGTGTTTTTTGAAAACGTTAATGATATCGTCCTTTTTTGCCTATTTTAAAGGAACTACAATTTCTAATTGTTCTGATCGCGTTTGGTGCTTCTCCGCTTATTGCTCGATTTTTTTAATTGAATTTTAATTGGAAATGCCACTGGTCTGAAGCTTTAATGCATGCGCAGTGCGGCTTTCCAGACTTGCACTTTATTTAAATTTGTCCCAAGCCAGATTACTTGTCCATTTTCCGCACTTAAGTATAAGTATTCTTGTGGTATTAATATGCGTCCCTTTGATTTGACTTTCTTCTACAGCTGGGCAAATACTCTATCCGGGGGATACGAGTGGCTAGAGATTGTAAAAATGATTTTAATTTCGGTAACCTGTACTGGTGTGACACCTCTGAGCAAACGAGAGCATACCCATAACTGCAAAATTCTTATTTTTGGCGCCCCATTCATCAAAGATGAGTCGCACGATTGAAATTTCGGTGGAATAACGCCGAAATTTTTTTCCGAAAGAAATTTCGTTTTTACCCAACTGGAGACTAAAATGTGATGTTTCATATCCAACTTCAAACATAATTTTTATTGATATTATATTTTTAACATCTGATATAGCAGGGCTTATTTATGCAAAAATTTCTGTCTAATGGTTTGTGTTTAAAGTTGTGTGATGTGTATGGAGAAGATGTATTCACAGAACATCAGTGTTAAAACTAGTTTTCAAAATTTCGTTCTGACAATTTTGATGTCGAAGATGCATCACGTTCTGGAAGGCCAATTGAACCTAATGGAAACAAAATAAAGGCATTGTTTGAAGAAAACCGCCGATTAACAACTTGTAAGCTCGCTGATAGACTTAATGTATCGTATAAAAGTATGTAAATGTATGTAGACGTAAAACGCCTTGGTTTAGTTTCAAAATTTGTCGTATGGGGGCATTGACGTTTGTGATTTGCTTCTCAAACGTGAAGAACATGATCCTTTTTTGGAACGAATTTTTTACTGGAGACGAGAAATGGGTTGTCTATAACAATATTAAGCGCAAGAGATCATAGAGTAAAAAAGATGAACCGGCGCAAATCACTTCGGAAACCGATATTCAGAACAAAAGGCTGTCTGTTTGGTGGGATCTCAAGAGAATCGTTTTTTTACCTTCTACACGTCAAAAATAATAAACTGGAGGTACCAGATCTGGAGAATATGGTGGGTACCATATTCCCCAGATCTGGTACCTTTAGTTCCGGTCTCTACAACATTCTCTACAACAACAGTTTTTGTCAACAAAGACCAGAAGTTTTATGAGTCTTTCATTTTCAACATAAAAAAACGAAATTACTTATTGTAACAACCCAATATTTCATTGGATCCTATAGCCAAAGAGTATATCAGAAAACGACAGTTAGAAACCATTTTTTGTTGACAATACTCCTAAAGTAGTTACCACGTTCGCCAATAGATGGCTCTAAATTTAAAAAAAATCATTTTTGTAAGGATTAACAATTTTTAGTAGCGTAAAAATAAATTCTCTCTTCGACTTCTGTCAAATTTTTCGCGATCATTTGTCAAACAATGAATATGCCCAGATCGAGTAAAAAGTATTGTCTCCACGGATTACGTGATTAGAATCTACCACACCGACAGTCCATCGTGGTTCAATTCAGCCGAGGCAAACCAATTATTTGAATTTGTCATTAAGCTATATCAGAATGAATTTAATTCATTCGATATCGGCATAATTGCCCCTTTGCAGTCAACAGTGTTGCGTTCGAGGAGTCTGACATGGAAGTCCCAAAAGTTGCGTTGAAGAATTCCAGGGGCAAGACACATTATACTCATTTTGACCGTACGTTTAACGAAACAATGGCGATTAAAGACCGGCAAAACGCTATTGGATTTGTCGATGATGTAAAGCGACCATCGACCAAAATCCGCGGTAGTTATTGTGTTCAGAACAACACTTATGCCGAATGTAGTTTACCTGAAATTATTAAAAATAAAACAACTGTTGATTAATGGAAATCTCAGGCGTTTTATTAACAATTTAATTTTCATAAATTCGGGTTATTCTGGATTCTCAATTTTATAGGGTGAATATAAAAAGAAAAAATGTTTATTTTCACCACTTTCTTGTGCTTTAGCTTGGGTTTCTTTCTGCAGTAACAGTGAAAGCTTCCACACGAACCGAGAGAATCAAATTTTTCAATTAGATGGTGATATGGTGACAAAGGTTGCGCTCTCATTACAAGATGTCTCAATTTCTAGTGTGTTTTACCGTCGAGCCCAGCATTACGAATTAAAGGCACAATCTAGCATTCAGCTTCCTTTGATTACATGTTTAAGTTATCATCCAACATACTTCTAGTAACGCATTGATGGATTCTGCAAAATGTCCCAAAAAACATTAAACGGGCGTGAATACGGCGTTGAATCCTGATATTAATTTCATACACATATTTGACCAGTTTGTAAAAGCTATCGATCATTTAAATTTTGAAATGGAATCTCTGATATTAACGTTTTAGATCTTTCACACTAACCGTATTCTTCAACTTTCATTGCGTTCATTAATGGGGGGCTAGGCTACTTCAGTTTTCTTTCAATGTAGTTAATACAACCGATTTGAAAGCTCTTCCGGTATAGCTTCACTCATATTAAACTTGTGGCGAATATCAGCCGTATAATCCATCATACCCGTTTTATTCACGTTGTTCCAAAATTTTCTCGTTTAATTCTTTTTTGACGACTATCTAAAAAAAAGTGCTTCAATGCATACTTTGTAGGTTATGACTATGATACATACATACATCCATTCTTGTAGCACAAAAATTCTAACAGCAGAAAAATTAAATGCCTATCCAGATATATTGGGAAGCTTAGATTTTACGAATAATAGCAATACGGTTGGTGCAGCCAAAATCAAAGTGACATTAAATTGAGAGAGCCAATTGAGAGTAAATTTTAGATGTACACTGCAAAGTTTTTATAATCGATATTAATTTTTTGAAAACTACTATCTATTATCTACCATTTGAACAAATTTACCAGTCCTATTTTGATGTAAAAGGTCAATTATTCGAATCGAAAGAAATTCATATAAAAATTGAATTTAGTCGCCTCTGTATATATTCTCCACTATAGCGTTGTCGTTTTCCATGAATCATATTAACAGTAATTGAAAATATGTATTTAAAAAAATATTGGTTAAGTCTATTTATTTTGGGAACGATATACTCTATTGAAATATTCTATTGAAATTTTTCTTGATATGCTTGAATTATCTCCCTTCCGGTAAAATTTTATTAGGACTTGTTGTTTTTGTAACTCAAATTTTTAAACAAGATTTGGTAATGCAAAGGATTTAATGATTTTTGACTATAATATTTTATGAGGAATTGTAGAATCTAACCATATTTTAGAGCCATGTTTTCTATAGGAATAATCCATTTTTGTGATAAAAATAGGGTTTTATCGTATATCAAACGATGCCACCTATAGTTTGGAATTATGAACATTTTTCCCCAAAAAGGATTTGGGGTTTTTGTAACTAATAGACACATATCACGAAAAATTTGTATGAATAGGAAAGTCGTGACATTTGAACATGATTAAACGCCTTTCCGCTACCCTACTCTATTCACACTAATTTTAATTCCTGCGAACTATTAACTGACTTGAACAATACACACATAAAAAGAATAGGCAATACTGCCATACCAGGGTTGGGCTCGTTTTCCCGAATTTCAAAATCCCGAAATCAAAAGCCTGACTTTCAAAATCCCGACTTTCAAAATCCCGACTTTCAAAACCCCGATTTTCAAAAGTCCGATTTTTTAAATTTTTTTATGAATTCGGGCGCCCGCGGGAGGTGTTTTGAAATGCAATAATTGTAGAGGCTAACGGCTGCGATAACTCTCACGGCTAACGGCTTCGATAACTCTCCGAGGGGCTTTAGATTAGAACTTCGGGGGATGTAGGAGCCGGGATCAGCAAACATGTCGCACTGCGTGGCGCACGTAGGAGCGGATTATGTAGAAGCTATTAGTGACAATTACTCTAGTAGGTAGTTATAAAAAATATTTAATATTAAATTTTGATTTTTTAGCTATAAAAAAACAAAATTTAATATTTAATATTTTTAAAGTTTCAGCAAAATCGGGATTTTGAAAGTCGGGATTTTGAAAATCGGGATTTTAAAAGTCCGGATTTTGAAAGTCGACATTTTGAAAATTGGGATTTTTTTGTCGGGATTTTGATGATTCGGGATTTTGCGATTCGGGATTTTGATCCGATCCCCCATACCCATATGAACCAGTTGTGTCAATCTCACCATACGGTTGGTTTTGATTTTTTTTTTCGAGATAGTAGACATAATCAATTATCATCGAAAGTAGAAGAGGTCGATAACGTAGTATTAGGCTCCTCATTTATAAATATTGCACTTTAGTGGCAATCGTTACATATTGTTCGTCTTTGGGATCAAATGAGTATTAGGTTAGGTTATATTAGGTTTCAGTGGTTGCTATTGCACACTTAGGCCAATTATGGCTCATTGTGATACCACAGGATCCGACATCATAAACTCCTTTAAACCCATTTAGTACTATTAATATAGCGTAAAAGATCTCGCACATTACAGCTTTCGAGATCACAGAGGCTGTCTACAGTGTATTTGCCCAAGTGATCATGTGTTCTGCCAGCTAGCGCAGGGCACGGGCAAAAAGGAAGTGAGCAAGAGTCTCTTCCTCCTCCTCGCCCCTGCAGCTTCTGCAGAAGTCATTTGCATCCAGACCCAGCCTTCTCGCATGACCTTGTAACAAATCCCATTCTCATTTTGTTCATGATAATGGAATCCGTTGCAGACTCACTTTCGATTGATGCACGCAGCTTTTTCAGCCGGCTAGATTTCAGTGGCTGAGAGGGTATTTTGTGGACCGAAGGAAAGCTTAATTTTGCTGCAGTTGGTCCATAACACATCCAGTGGAGTATAAGGAAGATTATTTAGCCATTTAATTCAAATTAAGAAACGAGAAACAAAATTAATTCCATTGTATGAAATATTT
The DNA here is from genome assembly GCA_932526605.1 of Nephrotoma flavescens. Taxonomy (NCBI): domain Eukaryota; kingdom Metazoa; phylum Arthropoda; class Insecta; order Diptera; family Tipulidae; genus Nephrotoma; species Nephrotoma flavescens. The sequence goes on from OW052222.1 coordinate 183,500,537, forward strand.
TAAACAAATAAATTTTATTAAATATCAACCAATAAAGAAATTTATAGAAATAAATATTTAAATTAAGTTAAGAAACATTAATTATAGTTTATAATTTGGGGGCAAAAAACGTAGATATGATGCAGCATACGCAAGCAATTGAAATTATTTGAATTTAACTTAGACAATTCTTAAATCTAGAAAAATATCTATAACTAATACAAGGAAAATATGGCCATAAAAAAATTCTATATAATGAACTAAACTAAAGAAAATTTTTTTGGTACAAATTTCATTAAAAAAAATAATTTATTAAGAAAAAAAATGTTATATTATAATAAATAATTGGTAAGAAAAACCTGGGATGTACTCGTGTAAATATCGAAGCATTGCGGATCCGTTTAGCTAGTCCCGTTGTTTTGATGTACGTAGTAATTATTTCCATTTATTGATATCGTACGTATTTGAGAAGTTATTTATATCATACGATTATATAAATATCTTGCTACTGTATCACGTACAGTATATGGACTATACACATTTTGAATTATCAACTATAACTGTCAGTGATAATATAAGCACTATCGTTGATATCACTGTAACTGTCGTATATAATGCGGTTTAATTATTTATTTTATATATTATCAATTTTATTAGATTTTAGGTTTTATTGATAGTTTATAAAAATGTTTTTGTTTAATTTATTAATTAATTAAACTTGTATCATTTATGAAATTAACTTGCACATACATAATTAAGATAACTTTGAAGAACATCTTTTTCGATGAAATTCATGTGGTACTTTTGCGTACCGTTTTACTGTCTCATTGTTTGTCACTTTAACATTCGTTTAGCACAAAATTTATTACATTGATAGTTTTTATAACTGATTCCACGGGTTTTATGTTATAATCGCATCATACTTAGTTTGTTTTAAAACATGCGATTTTGCAGTTATTTAACACACTATAAATTATAACTATTCTGTATTTCGTAAATGTCTTTGAACACCACATATTAGTTTATTAAGTATTTTATAACTTTTAGAATTTTATAGATTTATATATATTATAAATACTTATTAGCACCTCCAATTTATTGAATAATTTTTTATTATATATTATAACTATTTCCGATTTTAAAATTAATACGATGCGGCACCTTTTAATGTTCTTTTTCAACTCCCCGTTTTTCATAACTTTTTCTCGTTCCTTCAGCTCCATACAAAAAAATAAATACCCGATCAGCTGTTAAGTCTAGTACATTTTGTTTTCTTTTAATTATGCAATTATTACAGTAGCTTAGATAGATGTTAATATTTTGCTAAGCCAAATTAAAATAATAACTTATGTTATGTGATGAACAGTTCAGTTGAACTGGCGATCCACCCAGCATTTGCCAAGTCAACTGCTTTCCTATGGCTTGCTGCTTTCAGCACAGACAAAGGCCTTCCTACACATTATCTCCGTTGTTCCAGTTAGAGTGTCGTACCGTACCTTGCTAAGTCGTCTGCTCTGCAATTTCCCTCAATGTCAGAATGGCCCGGAACCCAGACCGACTGGGTATTGAAATGTTCACTCATCTCGTTAAGAGAGGTGTGTCAACCCAACGCCACCCTTGACGCCAGGGAAACTGAATTCAGCAAAAGAATGGCCGCCCTACTGTTGACATAGATATTGATATCAGTTAACGATATTAAATTTAGCTTCAACCAGTTCATGACCTCTTCAATCGCTATAATTTCAGTCTGGTACATACTGCAGTACCCAGGCAAACGAAAAGATAAACTTAACTCAAATGAGTATTGTCTGATGAACAAATGAGTATTGCCTGCTTTTGTTTTTCTGGTATAAAATCACGGGATAACTTCAAGCACTTGTAAATTTGATGGTTTTCTCTTTGACTTTGAGTCTTCTATTTTCGGGGTACATCGAAAAATACATATCTAGTTGACAGTGTTATACTGTTAAAAACAGATCCTAACATGAGTTCCATTGACATTCCTTTCGTTCGACTGCCTTTTTGTAATGGCTCGAGTGCTATATTAAACCTATTCACGATAAATTGAAACAAACGGTCATCCGTTAAAACAGGTAATTATACAACGTAAACTGACAGAGATACCAGAAATTCAATTAATATGTTCTACAAATTTTAAATGAAGTTCAATCCTCTTTCGATTTGTCATTAATATTGCGAATCTTGGCATAAATATTTATATAACTTGATTCTTTGTCAATTTCATTTACAATTATAATAAGGGTTTCCATCGAAAGACTGACACTCAAAATTCTCGGTGATATACTTCGAACGTTCGATAGCGTTTTCAACGGCATCAACTACTTATACTTAACTCGATATTATTAGAAATATCAATAATTATAATCATTAAATTTATTTAATTAAAATTATTGAATCCAATATTTAATATTTAAATAAAGCTTTATAAATATCCACAGTGAACATTTTCACAGTGAAAAAACTCAAAATCCCGAATATCGAATTAATTTCATATACTACTCCGCACTTTGCTCGTTTGATAAAATCTCTATAAAGTTATAAAATTCAAATTGGCGTTTAGCGGTTAAAATATTTAGCAAAATGCCATAGGCTTCAACACTGTCTGTAGTTCTTCGGAGATTTTCTTCAATAAGATCAAATAAAGTCGAAAACCTTGGTGAATGAAGCGAATACCATCAAATTTTATTTTTCAGGATTTAATTTTTCGGGATTTTGCTTTCGGGTTTTAATTCGAGATTTAGCGTTATGAGCTGACAGCACTTTCAATTCCTAAATATGAATATTTGGATTAATTATTTATATTGATTATGTGATCAAAAATATTTTGGCCACCAACCATCGAATTTATACTGGGATTTTCGATTGAATACACGAATTTTGATCAAATATACTAAATTTTTTTGAAAAATTATCTGTAAAAATGTGCATGAATAGGTTTTTTTGCATCGATCGGTTTTCACCGTTTTCTCCGTTACCAGTAAAAATTATTCCATTATTACAAAATTTTGGATAACACTTCCTTCTTTTTTAAACTAAAATAGATTGCAAAACTGCTTACTGTTAAATTGTAGTCATATTTTTCGCTTCTCCAAATCCACCTGGGAACTTGCGTCTTAATAATTTTTATTAATAACTAAATCATGCTAAATATTTACGAAAAGGCGTTCTGTGTCAAAAGCTGTTTCTTATATTTTGCGTCCGTTTGAAAAATATCGGTTTTGGTTTAATTTGTAAAAATAATTTATAGGGCAACATTTTTAAAAATTTTGCTCCAAAGATTTTACTCTTGTGGGTCGATTCTGGTTTTCCTATACGAATAGGATTCCTATAGGAATAGGAAATAGGAAAGAATTGCAAATTGTTATAGTTGTTTTGGAATTTTTTCCTATAAGCTTATTCTGCAGGTCGATTCTGGTTTTTCCTATAGGAAAAGGAATTAGGAAAATATTTTCATAGTATTTTTGTCAAAAATATCATTTTCTGACCTACTGAGAAATCATGTTTGATCTAAATTTTTATAATTTAGGAATTATTTTTTCCGTATCGAAATTGGATAGGAAAAATATTCCCAATTTAATTTTGTTTTTGAAAAAATTTACACTAACTGTTTACCATAGTATGTCAGAAAAAAAATTTTGTGACCAAAATACTATGAAAATATTTTTCCTAATTCCTTTTCCTATAGGAAAAACCAGAATCGTGGTGCTGGTGTGTCTTAAAAGAATTTTTTCTTTATATATATTCTTTTGCAACACAAACAATATTATTTTAATTTAATTCTTTTAATTTTTAATTAGACAAAAAATTATAATTACATACAATTAAAGTAGGTTTGACATTTCTTGACCGCTTACAGAGGCATGGTTTTCAATACCACCATAAACCATAGGAAAGATTTTTTAGGAAAAAACTGTTATCAAATTTTTTTCCCTAAATAGGAAAAAAAATCATATTTCCTAAAGACAACAATCGACCCTACACCTTTGAGAAGATAGCTCAAATTTCTATCCCCGAAAAAAGTTGCTTATGGCAATACATACCTACTATACAAGTTTATGTATACTATTGCGACATTTAATTAACAATTATAGCAATAAATCTAAATTCGGGTATAAATATTTCCGAATAACAGCTAAATAATAAACAAAAATGTCATGAGTTTAATAAAAACAATAAAAAGTTATAAAACGTGTAAATAAACAATTCTACTATCCAAAAAATATACTGACAGCCAAAATCAAAATTTACTTTATCTTCCTCCTTCACCAAAATGCAATATTTTTAATCGCAGCCCAGAAAAATGTTTGTGTCATGATAGTTTTAGCTGTGTCATGATAGTTTTAGCTGTCATGAGAGTAAGTATTTTCGGGACGGAGGGTAAAAATGTTACTTTTTAGGCTGAGAGTAAAAAAATGTCATGATAGCAATAATAAGTGTTGCCATCGCATTTTTAGGGGATGGGATTTGGGCTATCTTCACATACTCGTACATCAGGTGTATAAAATCGTGGTGTTGGTAATCTTAACTTTATACCAAATTTTATTATTTAGTAAGCAATTACTAAAACAATATTTTACCTACAACAAGATAATCGAAGATTAACTCGTAAAAAACCTATACTGGCATCGTTTTTCATAATGTGTATGAGCTGCACATTTACTGGACTGTTAGATACTGGGCCCCAAAGCCTTATTTGTTCTCTTTACCTTTATTTTGTGCTAAATCGCCTTAATTTACAATTGGAACGCTATAACGGAACGCTATAATGTCGAATTGAACATTCATTCAAATCTGTTTCTTGCAGTGAACTTGTCTAGAATTAATAATTCTTGTAGAGTGACTATAGACCCACCCCTTGATTGACAATTGTAAAATTCAAAATTCCAATAAAAATATTTGAAAATTTGGACAACTAAAATTTTATTTTGAAAATACAAAAAATATGGCTTTTGCACAAGAAAGACATGCCCACCATACCATGATCGATGATTTAATTAAAACGACTTTGATCCTCTGGCGAAGTGTAGATCTCAGATCAATGATTGATTTCCAGTGAGTGATGATAGTGAAAATATGGTGGTATCGCTACGGATCGACAAATGTATTTAGGCCAGTTGTTCGAGTCAACCATCATAACCTCACTTTGTTTGTCAAAATAAACAACTTTATTAGCTGATTACTTATGAAACATAAGATTTTTAAATAAAATTAATTTCACAAATTTTTCTAAAACCTTAAAAGAAATACAACAAGTCTGACCCCTCAGTGCTCGGTTAGAGATTAATTTATGATCACCTTACCTGACTAATAATTTGCTTGTTTATTATATTTTAACGATTTATTATTTTTAAATTTTTCATTAAAATTCGTAGATGATTTTAAATTAATTATTCTCCACGTTATAGCTTTATTATTGGTTAATTTTAGTATCTTAATCTTTAACCCGAAGTTTATGGGGATTTTAAGAATTACTGCTTCACCTTAATTAAAAAAAAACAATCCTTTTATTTTGAAGAATATTGATTGTTCTTTAGTAGGTACATTAAATAAGATTTCGCTTTAATTAATGAAACAAATATTTAGTTTTAATTTACATGTTTCCTTTACGAAAATATTTTCTTAAAAGTTAAAAATTCGCTAATTCAATATGCACATCACGTTACAGCGAATTTTTGTATTCTGTATATTGTGTGTTCCTGCACATGGTTAACCAGTGCATAAATCGCAGGCTTACCACAATTAAACCCATATTTGGTTGGCTCAGATGGAATGTTTTGCATGAAGTATTACCTCTACCAGTATATGAAAATAACTGTTCATTCAACAAAACTGCTTCTGCCGGGATAAATGATTATATCGAGAGGACTGGTCCAGTTTTGGTGAACCATAATTGGGTGGGTAGCCCGCATGCTCGAACATCAAAAACCTCTTTACAAATAAAAAAAACTAAATATTTTCCTCTATATGGCATGCCTTAAAAAATATTCGAAATACCTGAAATTATATGGCTTAATTTTAAACGATTAATTTTCTAGAAATTTAATTTAAGTTTTAATTTGAAAGCAACTTGCTTATTTTTAAGCACTCCTTCATTTGGATTTAACATTTTCTTTAAACATAAAGTTATTTAAATTAAATTAAATTTTAATATTGTTACGATGTCGCTTATTGGTTTGGGTTGCATAATTTTCGCGTGGGTAGGTTACTTGAGTTAAATCCGGTTCGTCTCACTGTATTGTACAACAACAATTCTCGTATTTTACGCCGCTTCATGAAAATACACTACCGAATGTACCAGAAATATTCCGTCACGAATTTTTCCCTCTATTATCCATAAACACTAAAACACCACAATAAATAATTTCCATAATTATTTATTAATTTACTTTTAACTCCACTTACATTTATTTTAAATCACACCACTATTTTCGTTTTAACACCATTTATATTTTCCGCTTCACGTTGGCTTTTATTCTGTAGCGTACCGCCTCTTAACCAAGACTTCCCAAATACTACTCCTAATTAATGCTACTACTTAAACCTAGATGTCACTAAATTTTACAAATGTAAAAAAACCTTTAACGCTTGTTTGGCAAATTTACGCTTATTCAATGTCTCGCCCAAGCCACGTGGAATTATGTACCATGCATAAGACAAAATGAAGATCAAACTATTTGAAAGCAAAGCATCACGAGAGTTGTGAAAATAGAAAATATTTAGAAAAAATATTTTTAATTTTACTTTAGTTAAGTTCACAATTGAACAGTGCTACAGTCAAGGCGCAAACCAAATTTAGTCAAAACTATCGTCGTAGGTGCATGAAAATATTTAGAATTTAATCAAAGTATCTGTATTTTATTATCACCCGGTGCAAGGAATGCAAATCTTTTTTCTTTGTGTCCGTTCTTTTTGCCAAATGCTTTCATGCGCCAAGCCGTCTTTTAGCCGCTTCTGAATTTTTGTAAATTTTCCATTTGATTCTTACGAGTCGATGTGCTATCGATTATCTTAATTTTTAACCAATATTGTCACATTTCCAGCACCAGCGTAGGTAATAAAAAATTAGTATTCCAGCCTTCTTGGGAACATTCACATATTTGTTTCTTTGCGAGGAATCTATGAGTAGCAAACCACATTGACATCAACACTTTTATTGGCAATTTCAATGTTACTTAGATTTACTAAGATTATCAAATTAAGAAAATTTTCTATTAAAACCATCAATCACGATTTCAAATCTAAGGGATACATTTCCAAACCCACCCCTCTCTTTAACCATGCATGTGAATATACTGCTTAAGTTTTACTAGTAAAAGAATTAGCAAAAACTTCACATGTATATAAAGCAGCGTGAAGTTTTTACTAAACTATGGTAAACTTGTATATGTGTTGATGGGTATCAAAACGATACCTGTATAAAGCGGAAATAAGTAATAAATACCAAGATAAGGAGGGGGGGGGGGTAGGGGAGTCCCTCTTATTTCAAATTAGAAATAAATTTAATGACAATTCTTAGGGCTACAACAGATATATATAGAGACCTAAACACAACTAGTTGGCATCGTCTCCAACTAACACCCCATATATCTGAAGTTGTGCTAAGATCTCTAGGAATACCTCAGTTGGCCTAAGAATTTTTATTATATTTGGCCATAATACAAAATCCTCTAAACTGTTCCGACCCTTGGATGGTGAGCTCCTGATAATTTTTTCTAACTGACAGGGTCCCAAACTAGTTGTATTAAGATCTTTAGTGATACCTCATTTTGAAGAATTGTTAAAGAGTAGTTTTATCTACTATATCGTATAACTTGTTGCTTAGAATTATGAACACGATTTATTTTTGATGTCGGAATATGAGCATCTTTCCCTTAGCGGTAAATGCAACAGATTTTTTCCTGTTTCACTTATCGTAAGATACTTTTTAATTATTTACTAAGACTGCGGTCCAATTCGTGACTTATTTTGTTGAGACTGACTTATTTGAAAGTCTACAATAAGCCTCCTGTCGGCTAGACTTATTGTAAACTTGTTTGACTTTTATGCTAGGCTGCACCCAAACTGAAAATTCATCAAAGTAATTCTAACAAGTTTCCAATAAGCCTATTCGACAGGAGGCTTATTGCAGACTTTCAAATAAGTCAGTCTCCACAAAATAAGTCATGAATTGGACCGCAGTCTAAGGCAAATTTGTTCTGAATTTAATTTTGCTGTGTGCCAAACTTAAGGTAAAAGTCAATTTTAAGTAAATTTATCGGTAAATCCAATTATTTTTCAAAAACTCTATGACAAACTGATCGAAAAATTTGTCCTAAAACTGGTTTTGCCGTAGTAAACGATTTATTTTAAGTTTGGTACACATCCTAAGTGATAGTTAGTAGTGTAATGTTCGTTTTATTGGGAATTTTAAATGTAATTTTGAGTCAAATTAAACATTCATGTAACTAGGTAGTCGAAATAAATTGGTTTAATATTATTTAGATACTTTTAATAGGATTTAATAATTACATCCAAGAAAACTCAAATTTTCGATAAAGTTCCGTCTTACCCAGGTAATAACACTAACACAAACACAATTAATGAAACTAGCAAAAGCTTAGCATTTTCTTCACATTCGTCTTCCCTTCATTGTTTTCATTGCAATTTTCAGAATTAACTAAACTGTTTTCTTGCACTGCCGTTCCCCTAATACAATTGACTTAATAATTCCGCTACTCATTTAAGTACCCGAATAGCGGAGGGCTTTCATATTTCTCGTATAAAAGTAATATCCTCCCTCATATACATAAATTGTTATTGCCATTTTAAGTTACATTCCCTGCACACAGGCACGGTCCAGGGTCCTTGAACATTTCAAACACAGTGGCCTGAAACTTGACTCTCACCCTCAACATTCTTTTTATTTTGAATGCTTTTTTTAGGGAATAAATCTATAGAACTGTATTGAAATTGTAATAATATCGAAAGCGCCCGATGTACAATTTTTTCTGTAAAACAGAAGTTCTCTACTGAAGTTCAGTTCATCTGCGGCGCAATTGATAAAGTTGGGGTTTCAATTTCTCTTTGCTTTTTAGAAATTATTGATCAAAATTTCAAAAAAAATTGTTTAAAATTTAAAAAAATATAATCAAAACCAATAAATTAATAAGCTTCACCCTTTCCGGTAATGAACGCGACAAACGGTGATTGATTTGTATATAACAAGCTTTGGAAAATGTTTAATATTTTAAGAGGGACCTAGCAGTCTTAAACATAAACACCTTTCAAACAGTTATTATGTCCTATCAACCAATACACGTGTTTACAAAGAACTTGCCCAGCAAATCCTTTTCTGACTGATCCAAACTACCCTCAATTCCTCCTACACACACTAAGGAAAAATTGAGGGTAGTTTGTAATAAGAACTAAAACGAGAAAATATTTTACAAAGCAAAGGCTACTTCAAAAATACTTTTTAATTTTAAGAACTTTAACCGTAGTTCCTCAATTGAACTCGACGTTTGAAACAACAGAAAAACTTAATCTTAAGATTGTTTTACATTATGCAACATTTTGTTTACAATATTTTTTCTGATTGGAAATTTTAATCTCCTCGAATCTCAAAATCTACACGTTATGAAGTCTTCTGAAATGTCTTTAGATGAAGATTTGTAGTATGTAGAAACATTGTAACGAATTTTTTTTTCGTCCCAAGTGGCGTTCCTTTGTACACCCCCTAAATTTATTAATTTATGTGGTCACAGTTGAATCGTACTATACCACCTCATGAATGGAAGTTGATTGTACCGAAATTCAAATATTTTGTAAATACAAGGAAACTGGATTTTTACTCCATGCTGAAAGAAAACGAGAAAAAATCAGATGATCACCGTTACGGTTTATTTTTGCGTGGACTATAAAAGCGAAATTTTGTGAACACGCGGGGAGTTGTGTCTGATTATTGATTGGAGGTACATTAAAAATATCGTTTGTTTTTTTAAGTCGGGAAAAAAAAATTATGTTAAAAATCAAATGACTGTCCATATTAGTTAAATTAAATTAAAATAAATTAAATTAAAGAAAAACAAATTAAAATAATATATTACTAATAATATAACTAAAATAAAATAAAATTTCTATATATTAAACCATCGTAAAATTAGTGAACTTATAACTAGTGTAAAAACAAAAAAAAAACATTTATAAATATACCTATACCTAAATTGTGCAAATAATAAAATTGGTGAAAATGCGAAAACAGCAAAACTTATAGAAAACCGTGTCAAGTCTATGAAAAGAACGACCGTGAATTTGTTCTGTGATACTTATGATATGTTTTAATAATAATATTATCATTTAATTAATAAGAGAATAAACTCAGTCATAATCATCTAACTAAAATAATTACCTAAGAATAAAGTGCGTGATAGTGTTTACGAAGAACTTTAAGAATACGTATATCTATGTGCATTTACTATAACGCACAACAAATAACATTCGTTCGTTTGTGCTATTGTTGCGGTGCTGGTTAAGAATCAACCAACAAACTTTAGAAGGGTACAGTGCCCGGGGTAGTACCCAAAAGTGATCCGCTGTGTTGATAATTATATACATATATATTAAATTATAATTTCGATCGATACATTATAATATAATATCGATAGATAACAATCGTGAAATAAAATATCTATCATCTTTGGATTAATTTAATACGTCATCTTAGGAGTATACCACAATGCCGGCCAACGCGTCGAAAAAGGTACCACTACAATATTTTTTTTTTATCAAATAATTTTTTTTTATTATTAAATATTTTAGTTGCTTAGATTTAGTATTAATTAGATTATATTCCTTTAACATTTTCTTATTCTTAATTATTGTAAGGACATGATTCAAATTTTTAAATTTAATTTTTTTTATCTACATTTTTTGCTTATATTAATAAATACGGGTATGGATCGATTTACAGTATATAACTCTTTTATTTCCGCCTTTCACACCTTCGTCGTTTTTTTCTTGTTGATCGTTTTGTATTTCAGAATGGAGTAACCTAATTACGGATAGGGTGGGATCATGGTGAGTATGGCTCAACTGTAGGTATGTAATTGTCTGTGCTAATTTTCTTTCGGTAAATTTAATCATTCGGCGGTAACCCAAGTGTTTTATGCAAATTTCCATTGTATACCCACCCCATCCACTGAGCCATAGCCGAGCTAAGTAAATAAGCCGCCGTGGAAATTTATGCATAAAATATACACATTTTCTGTTAACGATCTGGGTAGAAACTAGTTCAGAACTGGAAATTTTCCATCCTTGACCACCTCGCCCGTCTTGCGGATCGTTACAGTGGCGCCCAAACATTCCGGTATATTCGGCCTTCTGCCTAAAAACATCAAACTTTTTATAATTTGTATATTACGGTTAATAATATTTTTTTTTTCCGAACTCAGTATTTTTTTTTGTGTTCCGTTAATTCATCCATATGCGCATCGGCCTCCATTTTTATTTGTTGACACGGATGTTAGTTCCATATGGATTAATTAATGATTTTTTTTGTCATTTTCATTTTTTTTCAATTGTTGAAATTAAAAGCAGAAAAATTCCTAAAGTGTAACATCATTGTCATGTAACTACGCCTATTTCCAGGTACAAACTTGTCGACGCTAGGCGTGCTTTCATGATCAGGGTTATTATACTTCGGTATCGTCATGAATTAAAAAAAAAAAAAAAAAAAAAAAAAAAAAAAAAAAAACGCAATTATTCCAAAAACAATTTTGTTGACTACGTTGTTAGCATTTCATTTATGACTCTTATATATAAATCGGGTTTCGTATGCAAATATTTCCTACACCACTGTTGTTGACGTATTTGTATTTTACCAAATTTATTGTTTTCTCTTTTATTTTAACTCCATCTTTTTTTTTTTATCTCACCCTGGCACAGACAATTATATGTAGAACGAGAGCATGATACGCTGTCATGGTCCCATCCTTCGTATGTTATATCGCGAAATTATAAACTTTTTTTTTGATACTATTGGTTGTCAAAACTCTATTTTTACTTTTCAATTTCCATTACATATTTAGGTGGTATTACGTATTATAATAAATTTAGAATAAAAATTGTGGTATATCTGTGCATATGCTCATCATAAATAAATTAATATTACCATTTTTGCAATTATTAACCTATTATACGGAAAGTTTTACCCTATTTGCTATAATTAAGTTGTCTCGTTTTGGGGATTTTTTTTTTTGGGTAGCTCAATCTACTTTCTGTTTTATTTATTTATTATTTCTTTTCATTAATTAATTTTTAATTTTAATTTACAACATAACGTTACAATGTCGGTATTCAATTTAAAATCCGAAAATCTCGAAAATGACGAGTTCCGTATTGAATGCGAAATACGCGAAATAACTGGTCCGATGAAATCTCAGTTTTTATCTTTAGACGCTCGACTAGCACAAGAACGTGAAAATCAAGAATTGATACCAACTAAACCGCATCCCTATGCGACTCGGTTTCCTAATAGCGAGATATCTCTGTGTTCCATTAAATTACAACACTTGCGAAGCAAACTTATACAGTTTTTAAAGACCAATCCAGAAGCCGAGGATGATCTGGAAATAATAGCCACGCAGATAATACATGTAAGACGTCGTCTCGAAAGATTAGCCACTATTGATGATATGAACAATTCATGTTCCGTTTATCTTGAGAATTGCAATTCCCTCCTTGCTTTGTGCGTAAATCATAAGCAGACATCACAAGATATCGATAGCTCTTTGTTGGCGCTTAGTGAAATTCTTATAGAACCGGTTTCCGATGTTACTATAGAAGAAGGGTCATCCCAATTGAACAATCAAACTATCACTCAAGGAACGGAAACTTCATCAACCCCAAAGTCCAAGCTTTCGAATCAGGTCAATTTAGCACATACTACTTCTCAAAACGTTCCTTCAGGCAGTACTTATCAACTTCCACCGCAGTCAGTTCATATTAGCCCTGCTTTTGTGCCACCACTCACCCAAATGTCTCAACTTGAGATCTGGCGGGGCAATGATGGTTCACAACAGCAAATGATTAACCGCGTTACTCCGCCTGTGTATAGTTCAAGTAATGTTTTTGTGCCACCGATTCTATCGAATCGGCCACCACCCCCACAAATGCCTCAACCTGAGATATGGCGAGGTAATGATGTTTCACAACATCAAATGGCTAACCGCGTTACCCCGCCTGTTTATAGTTCAAATAGTGCGAAAAACCTGGAAATGCCACAAATGAAGCCTGCTGAAACACAAGTTCCTCTATTAGCTAAATTATCACATCATACGCCCGTTTACAAATGGAATTTAAGGTTCGATGGTTCGCCATCCGGCATGGCAGTGGAGAATTTTTTTATGCGTGTGGAACACTTGGCTACGACACATGGGGTGCCATTTAACCACCTAATAAACGAAGTGATGTTCCTACTTAGTGGACCTGCACAGGAGCATTATTGGCTCACGATTCAACAAATCTCGGGCTGTGATTGGGCAACTCTTCGGAATTCCTTTTTTCACCGGTTTCAAGATCGTCGGACAGACGTGGACATTCGAAAACGAATAGATGACCGGAAACAAAAAAGAAACGAATCCTTTGTAGATTTTTACTACGATATACTGTCGATGACTATGCCTATGAAGGTTCCATTTTCTGAAATTGAACTTCTGGAGATGCTTAAGAAAAACATGCGTCTAGGTTTAATTACCCATTTAGCAGGTAGACCTATTTTTTCCGTAAGCGAATTGGTTAGCACCTGTATTTCGACAGAGGATATTTGGAGACGCCTAGATTATATTCCAGAAACAACATTAAAAATCAAGCCACATGAGATTGCTGCTTTTCACAATCTTATAGCACCAAAAGATGTTGTTACCCAACCGAACTTAACTCAAGCCATGGTGCCTCCTGCACCGAAGGAAACCGTAGGCCCTCAACTTTTGGGATATTCGCCGGATATTGACGAAATTAATTATAACCGACCGACTACTTATAATCCTCAAGTTGCACCACCGCCTGCACCGCGGTATTGTTTTAATTGCCGACAATTGGGTCACTATTGGTTTCGATGCGATTTACCTTCTACCACATTTTGCTATGTGTGTGGGAAACCCGAAGTTAAAACTGTTCATTGCACAGACTGTTCGCAAAAAGCGGAAAACCCGTCGACGGGAATGAGCAGAATCGGTCCACCTCATTCCCAGGCAGCAAATTTCGGACCACGAGCGATACTAACACGCCCTCAGATGTTAACACCGCGACCGAGCATGGGTCTTCAAAAGCGTTCGTAAATTGCGTTAACTTTCCATCTCCTCAAACCAGTGTGAAGGCCATCAACCATGGCAAACCCAAAACGTTTCGATGTCGTGCCCAGAAATATTTTTCTGAGCGTAGATGCATGTATGCTAAATGTGCAGAAACTATTTTATCCAACACACCTGAATCTCTTCATGATAATCGCCCATATGTTACTGTTGAGCTTGAGGGGACCAAAATTAGGGGGCTGTTGGATAGTGGTGCGACCATTAGCGCTTTGGGTAAAGGAGCCGAACTGTTCATCTCAAAACATAAACTTGTTCTACATCCAATTTCCACCTTTGTACAAACCGCTTGTGGCTCATCTCAGCCTGTATTAGGGTATGTTATCGTTAATGTGTCATTTCACCAAATACCAACTTCCATGAAAATTTTTGTTGTCCCCTCGCTCCAGCAACCGTTATACTTAGGGTGCGATTTCTGGGAGATTTTTGGCATCGCCCCTAGAGTGATTGCGGATTTAGTTCTGGAACCAGTCTCATCGCCTGTAAATTGTGCCTTGTCAAAACAACACGACCTAACCGAAGATCAACGGCAACAACTTCAAGGTATAATCGAGCGCTTACCAAGTTTTGAAAAGATGGGTCTAGGCAGAACCCATGTGCTTAGTCATCATATAGATATTGGGGATGCCCCTCCAGTCAAGCAAAGATTCTACGCTGTGTCCCCCGCGATACAGAAACTGATATATACGGAGCTTGATCGGATGTTGGCATTAGACGTGATTGAGGAAAGTTACAGTGCTTGGAGCTCCCCAATGGCAGTGGTGAAAAAAACTAATGGCAACATACGATTATGCCTTGATGCCAGGAGACTAAACGCTCTAACTAAGAAAGATGCGTACCCGCTGCCATTGATCGATGGTTTACTGAGTAGACTGGACCAAACTAAATTCATCTCGAGCCTGGATCTCAAGGATGCCTTTTGGCAAATTCCTTTGGATCCGGGCTCGAGAGAGAAAACGGCGTTTACCATTCCGGGACGCCCATTATACCAATTTAAGGTTATGCCGTTCGGGCTCTGCAATGCGCCTCAAACTTTGTCGAGGTTGATGCACCGTGTTATCCCACACCAACTTCATGATCGAGTATTCGTTTATCTCGATGATCTCTTAATAACCACAGCCACATTGGACGAGCACTTTGCGATTCTATCCGAAGTTGCTGAGAGACTTGCAAAAGCTGGTCTCACAATCAATGTGGAGAAATGTAATTTTTTACTGAGAGAAATCGAATATCTTGGTCATGTCGTTGGTGAGGGTGGCCTGCGCCCCAACCCCGATAAGGTAAAGGCCATTGCAGAGTTTCCTACACCAAAAACTGTTCGTCAGGTTAGAAGGTTTTTGGGTGTCACGGGATGGTACCGCCGTTTCATCCGCAATTACTCTGTGGTATCTGCTCCCCTGACTGACCTTCTGAAGAAGGGCAGGAAATTCAACTGGAATGCGGAAGCTCAACAATCGTTTGACACGTTGAAGTTAGCGTTAGTCTCTACCCCTGTCTTAGCGACGCCTAATTTCAATCAAAGGTTTTTCATACAGTGTGATGCAAGTTCAACGGGAGTTGGAGCTGTCCTTTTTCAGAGGGATCAGGATGGGGAAGATAGACCGTTAGCATATATGTCACATAAGCTTTCTGGTGCTCAACGAAATTACAGTGTAACGGAGCTCGAATGCCTTGCCGCCTTACTTGCTATCGATAAATTTAGAGCATATGTCGAGGGGCTTCCGTTCACTGTAATTACGGATCACTCGAGTCTAACATGGTTGATGTCGACGAAAGATCTAACGGGACGTCTAGCCCGCTGGAGCTTGAAGCTCCAAGGGTTTGATTTCAAAATCGAGTACCGAAAGGGCTCAGAAAACTGTGTTCCCGATGCCCTATCTAGGATACATATGGATGCTTTTTCCCTTTCCGACAGACCTTTGAATATCGATTTTGATTCTCCTGCTTTTCAGTCGGACGCCTATATTGAACTAATTCTCACATTGGAAAATAGTAGAGTTAAGAATAATGTCAAAACCATGGATGGTAAAGTTTTTATTAATCTGAAACCTCAAATAGAATTGTCCCCCGATAATGACATTCCTTGTTGGAAACTCATAGTTCCGGAGGAACTTAGACAAAATTTGATTAATTCGGCCCATACACCTCCTACCGCTGCGCACCTAGGAATTCGGAAAACGATTGACCTCCTTAAGCGATATTTCTACTGGCCATCGTTATCTTTAGATGTCAAAAGCTTTATAAATGCCTGTCAACTATGTAAAGCAAATAAAGCCTTAAATTATTGCAATCGTCCTCCTCTGGGAACTCTCCCCGCCACTTCGAGGCCGTGGCAACGAATTTACCTGGACTTTTTGGGTCCTTACCCCCGAACTCGAAGCGGTAATACATCTATCCTTATTGTTGTAGACCACCTGACCAAATTTGTGTTGACCAAGGCAGTACGTCAAGCTACCGCCGAAGAGGTGGTAAGATTCCTGGAGACACAGGTTTTCTTGGTGTTTGGAGTCCCTGAGGTAGTGTTGACGGATAACGGCAAACAATTTGACTCGGGTCTAATGAACTCCCTTTGTGGAAAATATGGTGTACGTCATATTTACACGGCGAAGTACGCACCTCAAGCGAATGCGTCCGAAAGGGTGAACCGGACCCTGCTAGCTGCTCTTCGGTCGTACATACAAGCTGACCAGAAAGTATGGGATACTAACTTAGCGGCAATTACCAATGCTCTGCGGAACTCTATTCACGAGTCCACCGGTGTTTCACCTCACTTTGCTGTGTTTGGGCAACATGCTGTTTTACATGGTTCCGTGTATCCACTTCTAAAAGCTAGCCAAAAACTTACTGGGAACGAAATTTATTTGGCTGATAAACCGGACATGCTCCATCGAGTATACCAGAAAATGATACAGCGTTTGAAAGAAGCTAGTCAAAAATCCCAAATGTCATATAACATGCGAAGTAAATTACCCGAAGTGCGTGTAGGACAAACAGTTTTTGTCAGAAATTTCGCCCAGAGCAAAGCATCAGCCAACTTTACTGCAAAATTGGCACCGAAATTTATTAAATGTACGGTTTCAAACTTAATTGGAAACGTTTCTTGTGAATTAGACGATATGCATGGACAGTCGATGGGAGTTTATCATCTCAAAGATATCAAAGTTTAACATTAATATTGTTCTAATTGATTATCAGTTAAACCCCTTTTCTTATAAACCATGATTTCTCTTCAGGTACCATAACCGCTTAACTAATTTGATTGTTCTATTCTCAAATTAACGAAAAGAATAAGCATTAATCCCCTTTAGCAAATTACTACCCGGCCTAAGACTCATCTCAGGGCAAGGTCGTCCCCACGATTTGTAACGAATTTTTTTTTCGTCCCAAGTGGCGTTCCTTTGTACACCCCCTAAATTTATTAATTTATGTGGTCACAGTTGAATCGTACTATACCACCTCATGAATGGAAGTTGATTGTACCGAAATTCAAATATTTTGTAAATACAAGGAAACTGGATTTTTACTCCATGCTGAAAGAAAACGAGAAAAAATCAGATGATCACCGTTACGGTTTATTTTTGCGTGGACTATAAAAGCGAAATTTTGTGAACACGCGGGGAGTTGTGTCTGATTATTGATTGGAGGTACATTAAAAATATCGTTTGTTTTTTTAAGTCGGGAAAAAAAAATTATGTTAAAAATCAAATGACTGTCCATATTAGTTAAATTAAATTAAAATAAATTAAATTAAAGAAAAACAAATTAAAATAATATATTACTAATAATATAACTAAAATAAAATAAAATTTCTATATATTAAACCATCGTAAAATTAGTGAACTTATAACTAGTGTAAAAACAAAAAAAAAACATTTATAAATATACCTATACCTAAATTGTGCAAATAATAAAATTGGTGAAAATGCGAAAACAGCAAAACTTATAGAAAACCGTGTCAAGTCTATGAAAAGAACGACCGTGAATTTGTTCTGTGATACTTATGATATGTTTTAATAATAATATTATCATTTAATTAATAAGAGAATAAACTCAGTCATAATCATCTAACTAAAATAATTACCTAAGAATAAAGTGCGTGATAGTGTTTACGAAGAACTTTAAGAATACGTATATCTATGTGCATTTACTATAACGCACAACAAATAACATTCGTTCGTTTGTGCTATTGTTGCGGTGCTGGTTAAGAATCAACCAACAAACTTTAGAAGGGTACAGTGCCCGGGGTAGTACCCAAAAGTGATCCGCTGTGTTGATAATTATATACATATATATTAAATTATAATTTCGATCGATACATTATAATATAATATCGATAGATAACAATCGTGAAATAAAATATCTATCATCTTTGGATTAATTTAATACGTCATCTTAGGAGTATACCACAATGCCGGCCAACGCGTCGAAAAAGGTACCACTACAATATTTTTTTTTTATCAAATAATTTTTTTTTATTATTAAATATTTTAGTTGCTTAGATTTAGTATTAATTAGATTATATTCCTTTAACATTTTCTTATTCTTAATTATTGTAAGGACATGATTCAAATTTTTAAATTTAATTTTTTTTATCTACATTTTTTGCTTATATTAATAAATACGGGTATGGATCGATTTACAGTATATAACTCTTTTATTTCCGCCTTTCACACCTTCGTCGTTTTTTTCTTGTTGATCGTTTTGTATTTCAGAATGGAGTAACCTAATTACGGATAGGGTGGGATCATGGTGAGTATGGCTCAACTGTAGGTATGTAATTGTCTGTGCTAATTTTCTTTCGGTAAATTTAATCATTCGGCGGTAACCCAAGTGTTTTATGCAAATTTCCATTGTATACCCACCCCATCCACTGAGCCATAGCCGAGCTAAGTAAATAAGCCGCCGTGGAAATTTATGCATAAAATATACACATTTTCTGTTAACGATCTGGGTAGAAACTAGTTCAGAACTGGAAATTTTCCATCCTTGACCACCTCGCCCGTCTTGCGGATCGTTACAACATTTATTTTAGAAACCTCACAGATTCAAGTAGGATTAGTTTTGTCATCAGAAACAAATATTGGTGCCTTACGTATGCGATTCGAGTATTATATTTGCTGTACAAATTTCTTTCTGCTGAACAACTGGTGTCACTGGGCCTCTATTCTTGAAGTCGGTGAAAATTTCCACATCCGAATAGAATTTGCTTTAAAATTCTTTATATTTTTCGAATTTTTCGCCGGCTACTTTAATTATTTTTTCAAATTTGTTTGAAAGTTTTCAATTATTTATTTCCCTACTAGGTGAAAAATTCCGACTGGGTAAATCGATGCGGAATTATTCCCTTAGAAGGGAAATAAATAATAGAAAACTTGCAAACAAATTTGAAAAAATGGTTAAGTAGCCGGTGAAAAATTCGAAAAATATGAAGAATTTCATAATCAGTTTTTTCATAAACCGATTGAATTTTGCCAATGCAGAACACCTCTTGCTTTTCTTTAAGTTGATGAAATTTTACTAACACAAAGTCGCCTTCGTTTAGATCATCATCATCCACTAAAAGACTTGATAAATTTTCATTTTGTTGGGATATGATAGAGCAGTCATCTGAATCAGTGAATTAATCAAAAGAAACTTCAGATTCAGATGTTTCGATAATCTATAAGAAAAAAATTGTTTACTTTTTTGTACAATGCGATGTTACGAAATAAATATGGTACATGATCAGGCTTTTTAGGCTTAGCACGGTTTCTTTTATTCATCCGTTTGTCATTCTTGGCTTCATTCAATGAAATGATTCTATTTTTTTCGGTGTATTGGTAAAAATTCGGGATTTAGTTCTTTCACGACCGTTTATTTTTCCTTTCGTGGTGCAGCCTTTTCAAAAGGTCTTATTTGTGCCGGAGTAACAGAATATGCATTAGCTTGACTTGAAGTGGATGGTAGATGTGACTAATTGTGGCCAATTGGTTGTATATGTGTTGCCGATGTGACATTGTTTGAATTGTGACATTGCCGATGTATGGCCGGCCGGTTACAAATGCCGCAGCAAAATCAGATTCTATGAAAGCAAGTTGATTAACAGGCCAAATACACCGGTGTGAAGTATTTAACGTTAATAAAAAGTGTAGCTACACTTTTTAACGAAAAGTGTAGAATCAAAATGTGTAGCTACACAAATTATCAAAAAGTGTAGCTAGAAAAGAAAACAAAAAATGCTAGAAACTCGAAACAAGTGGTTTAATTAAAATTATTTATTAAAAATAAAAAATAAATATTATTATTATATAAAATAAGTATATTTTATAAAAAAAATTGTTTAAAGTATTTTAATTCCAAAAAGCATCGTAACAATGTGGAAATTTAGTGTTTCTAACTCAGGATGATGTTTGGAATTTCTGAAAAAAAAAAATTCATGACAATTTGCATGTTGTGATTGGCGATATGGCCCTACACGTGCACGTGGAAGCATCTTTGGCCAAATTCACTTAAATCTTTAAAAATTCAAAAAATCATCGCAACAATGATTGCCAAGAGTGGAATTTAGTGTTTTTTACTCGGAATGGTGTCTGGAAATTGTGAAAAAAATTTCAAGACAATTTGAAAATTCACTTAAATTTTTAAAAATTCAAAAAATCATCGCAACAATGATTGCCAAGTGTGGAATTTAGTGTTTTTAACTCGGGATGGTGTCTGAAATTTGTAGAAAAAATTTCAAGACAATTTGCATGTTGTGATTGTTTATTAAAAATTAAATCATGTACATATTTTAATTTAGGGCATTTATTTGTCTACTACCTTTGGTGCTTGAAGACCAGTGGTTATTCCAGTTCCATTTAAATTAAATACATGACATGTTGCAAATTTAAATCTATTCATGACCTCAATATATAGTTGTTAAAAAATTGGACCGTTTCATGAACCCAGACTTCTAGTCTTTACCGGTCGCTTTGCAATTCAGCATGTTGAAATGCCAGTTTTCGTGTTTGCACGTAAGTTAAACCGTAGTTTATTTTTGAAGAACGTTGTAACTCTTTTTCTTCATCGTTTGTGAAAACTTGTCGATGCTTTCGACGTAGAAGATCCGCACATATTCTAATTTGGCTTAACATTACTAACAAATTTAACTCTTTTAAAAAGAGTGTTCTGGTAAAATAAAATATGGTATTTTATGGCGGTGCCTCTAATCGATTTTTTTTGCTTAAGAACCTCTCTAATGGCTGCGGCCATAGACTGCTCATTAACGCCGTCTCTTTTTTTATAATTTCGAACCATTCTTAAACGAAAAATAATATGAAATACTATAAAGATGAAGCAACTAAATGATTCGGGGTTAAAATAAGCTCGCTTAATTTTGCCGCACATGACATGCTTAAAATAGCCCCCTGTCATTTTTTTCAATAAAAATATAAAAAAATATAAGACTAATAAAATTATGGAAAATCTAGTACATTATTAATAAAATAAATACAACAACAACTAAAATATAATTACAGTATACTCACATTTTCAGCTTTAAAATTTACGAATGATCTCCGAAATACGAAAAAAATACTTTTTTTACACAAAACAACCATGTGTGTCTAAAACAATAGAGCGACTGATTACCGGTGTACATTTTTTTTAGCATAAAGAGAATGATCATTCTCACATTTATTTATTTTTTGTTTCTGCATATAATCCCATTAATTAGAGAAATTTTGAGTGTATTTAATTTTACCCCACGCTTACTATAGCGCCGTCTCCCCCTATGCATACAGCAAAACTTAAAATTTATGAAAACCTTCCATTCAGAAACCGTAACTTCCTTTTCAGTAGGAAAAATTCATACAACCCTTCTTTAACAACCAATTAATCCTGCCATTGTCTTTTGCAAAAGAATGTTGCGATTTTCGATTGTATGTTGAGATCTGCGGACGTCGAAATAAACAGCGCTGCTGTGAATGAAAAGCAGTGTTAGCTTTTTATTTTTTGATCTTATACTCGGAGTCGTAGATCACAGCCTTTTGAAAACGTAAGTGCTGGTCACTGTACATTATTTTATTGCCTAGAAATTGACGAGATAATCACCAACGGTGCTCGATTGGTTGGACTTTCTTAAAATTAGTATTATTTGGTGCAACCGTTTGTCATAATTCTTCTTAGTTGATATTATCACAACTCCACAGTACTTCATCTTTTTACGCCTGGCGCAACATATTTTAGTCGGTCTCTTTAGAATATCTAGCCGGCAAAAACAGTAAAAACATATTTGTAGCTTGGAAAACCTACGACTTTGGTAAAAATATGTTAACCAAAATATGACCTTTAAAAATTGGTGAAGGTCGTTGTGCAAATTTTACCGGCTTTCGGATAGGTTAAATTATTAAAAAAAAAAAAACAAATATGAGATATAATTTGAGTTTGTCTTAGATTTCTGTTGATGCCCTTTGTAATATGTTTGAAGGTCATCAAAACCAAATGAAGATATTTTGTTGTGCTCTTTAAATGTAGGATTGATAAATATTTACGTACAAATACCGTATGCTTTTTATCGTGAAGTGACATTTCCTTCAGCAGTAGTATTCTTCTCAAGTCTCCGACATACGACATAAAAAAGATGACAAACGTATTTACAGCTATAATAATTTTCTTAACAATTTGGTCATCACGTCTTTAAATATTTAATATCACTCAGTCGCCAGTTTATCACATTCTTCAAAAAAAAAAAAATCTCATCGCAACCTTTCACATTCCATACTTTATTTTTGATCACAAAGCATTAAACAAATAAAGCCAACAGAATAAAAATCACTCAATCCATCAAATCCCTGACCTGTGCACATACAAAAAAATAAAAAATAAATCTCGCATGTTAAAATGCCACGAAATGCTTAAAAAAATTTACCATCGCCGAAAACCTTTGATCATGCAAGCACCGTGTATACGAGATCTACACAGCAAAAAAAAAACAAAAAAAAAAAATGTACGCGATCATTTCAAATTATAAAAACATTAAAAACAGAATATGAACCAATTCCATTTTCATCACGTGACACATTACCTCACATGTGTATATAACACATAATAATTAATATCATTTCGCGTATCGCGTCGCGCATACATAAATACTAAACATACAGTTTCTAGCCAATTTGCCGGCATCGCGCACAGTAATTTCTACTGTGCGCATTCTTTTCAGAAAATCTGTTTGAAGAAAATTCTGTTTTGCAAACAAAAAAAAATTATTTATTACAGTTTTGGGGAATTTGTAAATTTTGGAAATTTATTATATCGACTGGAATTTTTAATCTGCGCAATAAAAATTTTGCGCCCGTATCTAATTAGGATATGGGAAATTGGAAAAAAAAGTTTGTTGTAGATTGTCAGTCATGTGGATACGAAATACGTGTACTGCATATGTCCAGTATTTTATGCTTACAATTTAGTGCTGAACATAATTTTCCCATGAAGACAGATAAAAAAAAAATATAATCATTAAGAACCTAAAACGAAACAAAATTTTGTGTAGGCGATCTCTTAATTTATCTCAATGAATTTTTTACAACAACAAACATTTTTTTTTTACAATTCGGCAGTTTGAAATATACATACTGAATATATATATTATTAAGGTGTGTCACAATATCTACATGTCATTATTATTGTGGTGTCATGTCATCAAATCAAATAATTTTTTTTTTGTTGGATTGCGTTTATATGCGGCGAGATCGATATTTTAACATAATATTTGGAAGTTAAGCGTACATATGTCACATAGTTTTTTTTTTAAGTCTGTATGTCGCGTAATGAAGATGAGACAACAAGAAAGCCTGAAAAAATGTAAATAAAAATTCTTAAGGAACATGTGTTATGTCTCTTTGATCCCAATTAAAATATTTTTTATTTTGTTTGACTGCTGGAATGAAATTTAATTTGTTGGTTTTTTTTTGGGATATTTTATGTATACAATATACAGATGTGTGTAGCCCGCGGTTATCATTTTGTACATACCATTTACTGATATTATATTGATAACCGTTTTACTATATTTTGTTTTTTTCTTTGCAGCAGCAGAGCGCAAGATTTTTAGGTCCACCACGGGAACGAAGCCCAACGATACCTAGTCCATTAGTGGGTCATTGTTCAGCCGGTAATAATAATCATCCGCTGCATCGACCATGTGCATCATGTCCCGAATCATGTGAGCACACAATTAGCAATAATAATAACAATAATAATAATAATAATAGTAATAAACATTTTGGCCAAAGTCCAACAATATTTAATGATCCGTGTCGAAGGTAAGTGACGCAAAATACATATTTAATAATTTTTTACTATATACATATTTTAATAACTTTTATTTATAGTTTTGAAACACCTGAACGTACGATCTTCGATGAGTCTTCGTTAAATTTTAGTGATGTGCAACGGGGTGATTGTAGCGAGGGTGGTTCTAGTGGAATTTCAAGTAGTTGTTTACAATTAAAATCGGAACCATTATGTGGTCCGAGTAGTCCAGATTCAGCGTCCGAAATTACAAATGGACCGGATGATTGTGCAGGCTGTGGACGTTTAATTCAGGTGAGATGGAAATGAAAATTGTGAATTATGCTATAATTTATTGTGATATATATATGCCAAATACTAAACTTAATGTTGGGAAATTCATTGAGACTAGTTTTGTAGTTTTATGTTTTTTTGTGATACGGGTCTCTCTTAATCAGTATAAAGTACACACAGAGTTTTAAGATGATGTTGCTGAGGGTCATAAAAATAAAAATATATGTAAACCTTTTTAAGGTGTGCAACTTCGTAGCGCCGGCATAATTGTTTCGTCCAGATGTGGCATGCATTTACTTTTACTTGTCACAAAACAAAAGTTGTTTCTGCTAACATACCATGGCGGGATCCAAACCCAGACTGAATGACAAAAAATTTTTTGAGAGTAAATGAGAGTTTCGGACGAACCGTGTTTCCTGATTCACAAACCCCTTCTTCTTTATTTTGTTGAAGTTCTCAATCATGATGATCAAGTTTTACCACATGTTGTCGAATTTTTGCTGAACGACGTGGTAACATTTATCCATCCCCTCATATGTCGAACAATTATTCGTGGGACTAGCTGTGGCAACATCGCTACTTATTTGATGTTGATTTTGACTATTCAAAATTCCAGAGCTCGTGTTTTTGTAGCTTCGCCATACAGCATACCAGCTTAATCTATCCCTTAATCCACTTCGCACACGACGAAAATTTTCATATTGAAAACAGGCTAGCTCACAATTTGTCCACCTACTATCCTTCGCTGAAGTTGAGTTCGGATATATGAGAAATAATAGAGTCCTTGGTTGTCAACCATGGAGTTTTTCGCTCGCAGATTTACCATCTGGACTCGGTCACTGCCATATCAATTGTTTTTTATCGGCTTCGTTGTGGTAGGCCAACTTTCGAATACTTTTCTCGGATTCGGAGGAATTTCTTTTTTTTGGAATGGTTTTTTTTTTGTTGTCGATGTTCGGCCACCAGCAGCGTCGATGAGCTAGCTACTCATTCAATCAAAGTCACAATGTCCAGTATGTAACAGAAACTAAACTTTCTGCCGCAGGCTGAGAGAAATTAAGTTTCGAGTAAACACAGTCTGGAAAAGAAGAACGTTGTTGACAACAGAAAATGACTTTCTTCTTATATGCAATTTCTAAAGATCTCGATAATGAGCAGCGTCCGCCATCTTTCCTTCACATGAAACTGCCAATCGCTAGAACAGAATCCCTAGCTGTTTCTGCAGCAATTCCAGATGAAACTTTTCCAACATTTCGCGATACTCTTCGTTCACTTAACACGCACACTACGCACGATCAAATTTCACATTCGGACCAACGGAAAATCAGAAAAGTGCATCGTCGTTGCCGTGCTTGTTGGTTGCCTTATACTTATTAGTATTCTGAGTCGTATTCTTATTAGTATTCTGTGTGAAACAGTAATACGAGGGGCTGATGATCCGTCACCAAAACAAATTCTCTGCCATAGAGATATTTTTGAAACTTTTTACAGCCATAGACGATCGAAAATGCTTCTTTCTCTATCTAATTTCTGATGATAATCAAGCTTTTGGAATTTTGGATACACTTTTCCATCAGAATAAATTTGAAAAATAACTTCCCCTACTCCTACTCAGTCACAAATTGTTGCTATTTCGTCTAAACGTTCAAATATTTCACGTTACCATTAAATTTATCTTGCACTGACACCGGAATATATTACCATCAATTATATTGATTATTGATCCCGACTCAACTAAAAATTTTAGAGGCTTTTCGTGCCCTTTCAGAGTTTTATTGTCTCGAAAATTGTCTTGCCCTAACGTTCCATCTAATTTGACTGTGGTGAGAAAATTCTTGTTGTGGTTTGGATTACAAACTTGCCAAACAAGTTTGCGAAATTTTGAACAGCGATTTGACATTGTTATTGGATTGATTTCGATCAACACCCTTTTGAGATCGACTAAACTGATTATTATTTCTCGAAGAACATTCCGATGCAATATGACCAACTTTAAAACATTTACGACATTCAAAAATCGAAATTTACTCCAACAGCGTGGACCTGACTTTAAAGCAGTTTTGGGCCCAGATTGGGTACTTTTGTGGGTTTGAGCACCTGAAATACGTGATTCGACTTTGTGTTACCTTTTTGTAAGATGGGTGTTCGTACTGGCTGATGAATGGTATGGAATACTACGATATCTTGATTGAATTGCGAAATCAGAATAAGATTTCCTATATCCTGTGCATTTGAACTCACAGTTTGCAATCATTTCCTTTAAATTACCTAGCTATGTATCTGCACTACTAATTTTTAACTGCATGAAGTTGAATCGAGCTGAAAACACACGAACAGATTTGATGAGATATTTTGTCAATCTTTTCTTGATTTCATCTAACGGTTTATACTTTCCTCACCGTACAATTTGATGGTGGTATGATACGTATCAATTCCGACCTAGGTTCCCAACAATACTTGATTTTTTACTCATCAAAATATCCTTTTGTTGTGGTCGTACACACAAAATGGTGCAGGGTGCAGGCAAATGCTTTTTGACTGATTCACAAATTTTTCATCTTTTTCATCAAATCTGTTTGACTGGCAACCAGATGTGCAACCGCAGCTGTTCATCCAACTCTTTCATATCTTCACCTATTGACACTAATCTTACAATTCTTCAAGGTTTTTTTTACCTTCATTCGAACATCATCACCATCGTCGTCAAGTAACCGTTGCTTGGGTTTGTACAACTTTGGGTGACCGCACAGGAACAGCATAAACGAAAAATTGGAAAGTGGAAAGAAAAAACGACATCATAACACACCCCCCCCCCTCCCTCCTTCTCGGCATTCCATTATTCCAGTAGCTCTGGACCTAACTAAGAGCCAATGAGTTTATCTACCATTAATCTGATAATAAAATTCGTAACCTCACAACATGGGAATGGGATGTGGCGCCAGTGAAATAAAATAATCAATTTAGAATTCAAAACAAGTTCACAAAAATAGGTGAAGGTCAACATTTTTAATGGGACATTTATTTAGCTTAGCCCTACAGATACCTTGAATTGTCTAAAATTTTACGCCAGCAGTTTTGCGATCTCAATTTTATTTTCGATCCGATTTTTGGAATGGCCCTATGTTTTATCAGAAAACGAGAAAGCTTAAAATGTTTGATGTGTAAACAAACCTGTATAGGGAAGGGGATTTATTGAAATGGTCCTCGGTGTTAGAGGGAGTTTCGCTCCTGGTCACTTACATAAACATTTCAGCTTGAATGATTTTGAATTCCTTTAGAGGTGCTACATTTCCATGCAAATCATCTTCTAATACTTTTTCTTCACCGCAGAAAATACACAAGTGACCGACCGCACAAATTTATTTACGACCTGAACTTTGACAGATTATTGGTTATATAAAAATAACGGATATGTACCATTTTTACTGTTATGAAGTTCCAGTAACTTTCATATTGTCCATCTAAGTCTACTGACACCCACATAGCCGCAATGCAGGGTGTTATGGAAATAGTGCGGGATGGGTTCATTTTCAATGTAATTTTTATTAATACAAAATTGTCGTGTCCAGAGAGTTTTTTTTAAGTATTTGAATATTCACAATAGAAAAGACGTTATTGTATCTAAAAAAAACTGCACAAATTATTTTCACCTGTTTGTGCCACTCTTTGGTCTGATCAAAATTTCTGAAGTTTTTCAAATAATAAATTCATTGCAATTACTTCCAATTTCGGGAAAATTCGTTTTAAGTTTCTTCGGCCAGGTTCGTTTTTAAAACTAACATGCGATTGAGATGCACCTGATTTAGGAAGAAATCCGTTAGGAGGATCAAAGTTTCATTTCCAGAAACAAGCGATTGCCGTAACTCCTACTTCCAGAATAATTCGTTTTGGGGGTTATGAAGTTGAACCTAAATATTATTTTAAAACTTTTCTAGCACAAACGACTTAGATAAATTTGACAATGAGGTTGTCAACTGCCAAAAAGGGTTTTCGACTAATTATAATTTAACAGGTGTGTCGGTGAGGACTAGATTCAATTCTTCGTTGGTTCAAATGATTTTGATAAAAATTAGATTGAGAGAGGTTTTCGAGTGCTAGTATGAGATTGAGATGCATCAGTTTTTTTAACGTTTTGGCCTGAAATTTTTTGTTAAAAATGGCAAGACAGGTCCCCCGGTCTAACTGGTGTGGTGTCTCTTTGTACGAGTATTTTGAGAGTAAATATCGAGTTTTATGGATTTTTTCTTTTGATTTATTTCCTATAGCGCGCGTTCCAGCACACACAGCATTTTTAACGGAAAATTTACGTAGTCTTTAGAGAACCATTAACTATTCATATGGCACTAGATCATGTTCTCGACCTAAATTCGGCTTTGGTGTGATTGGTTTTATTAGTTTTAAGTAGAAAATTCAATGCTTTGACAAGAACTAGTGGTGTCTATTTCCGTTGTTTGTCACAAATTTAATTCAGAATCCTTGTTCTTTCTTTTCTCGCAGATGCTATACATTTTAAAATATTTGTAAAAAAATATTAAAAAACGAAAAAGTACATATGAAAGTTGACATTTCTGGAGGGCTGATTTCTGATAAATTTTACTCGGACTCCCAGTTTATAAAAAAATGAATTCAATTGAATTTTTATCCAAATCAGTCAATCTGCGGTTTGTAGAGAAGACACTGACAGACGGAATCCACCTGCAAAACAATTTTTTCGGACGTCGCTAGTATGGCGTATAGTAAATCTGCAGAAATTTGGAGTTTGAACATTTTCATGATTAATACTTATTTTAACTTTGTAAAAGAAAGTTATAATACGCTACCCCTGGTCAAGCAGCGGCCTAGTTATATTCAATTTAAAGAACCCTCGGTTTTGCAACAAAATAAATTTTTTCATAGTTTTAACCGAGTTCCATGCTATTGATAAAGTTCTTCATTCCGTCCAATTCCCACTTTCACTAATAGCCCGAGTTCCATCACCTTCGACTGAAACTTAAATCTTGACACTCGAAAATGTCCTCTCCAAATTATTCTTCCAAAATTGTTCGAGGCGTTTTTTTTTAATGAATTTATCCCAAATTATAGGACTCATGATATTGTAAAACCCTTATCACTGCAATTTTTTACCGAAATCATTCGAGATGAAAAAATGTAAAAAAAGGACCTAGGCCACATAAATATTGATTCCTTGGCATTCCCTTGACAAACTTTCCAAAATCGTGCACATCGAAAAAATAATTAATGAAACAAACCCGTGCCTCAAACATCAAAAAACGTTTGAGATATGGAAGAAAATGATAGCAAATGCTACAAATCAACATGTGTTACTCAACATGTGTTACTCATATAGCAACCGACATTTTCAAAAGGACACGAAGATTGCTACCATACAATTTCACCGTATGGACGCCAGTTATCTAATTAAAGAAAAAGACCCAATACGAAGCAATATTGAGCAACATCGTACAAAATCGCGTAACATGGTGAATCTTCACGTAACATGCAACATTCTGTAATATCACGAAACATAGTAGACCCTCACACAATATATTCAGCAATATGGAACATTAAGTAACGTGGTGCAACATCACGGAACATGGTGTAATATGACGCAGCATGGTGCAGCATAACGCAATATTGTGAATATCACAAAATGTTGTAACCGAATTTTTGCAAATCGTGCAAAAACTAAATAATGGAATTAAAAAAAAGCACAAGACCCAATACGAAGCAATATTGTGCAACATGGTATAAGATCGCGCAACATGGTCAATTTTCACATAATATTCTGTAATATCATGAAACATAGTTGAACATCACACAATATATTCAGCAATATGCAACTTAAGTAACCTGGTGCAACTTCACGGAACTTGGCGCAATATGACGTAACATGGTGCGACATAACGCAGCATTGTGCAAAAATTAAATAATAGAGTCCGATCCCAACCGGACGACACCTCAACTGAATTTTCTCGAAATTCGGACCACCTTTGGTTAAGCAGTTCAAACATAAATAAATAAAAACATTTTGTCCATACAAAATTTTAGTATGTAGTGTATGGTCTCCAAGTATGAGCCAAAAATAACAAAACAATTCTTCAGATTCTAACAGTGTTTCGTTGTAACGAGAAATAAAAATAAATAAAATCAATTCTTCTTTGACTCAGTAGTCCCTAAATTAAAAATTTGCTTAATAAGTCAAAGATGAATTGATTTTGTTTATTTTTATTTAAATTTTATGTATTTTTAATTGCTGAATCAAAAGATGTCACTCAAAATTATAGATTCTACAATAATTTAAAACAAAAAACTTTCAACAATCTTTCCCAAGTTAATGATTTTCAAGGTCATTCAAGATCACCACGAAACGCCCCTCAACACTGAACAATTTTTATTTTAGTTGATTTTCTCCTATCTTGCACCATTTCCAAAATAAAAGCTGAAAATTTACCCTGTATATACAAGTTGCTCCAGTGTCTAAATTTGTGAACCACTTCCAATCATTCTGAACTGGAACGCAGATTTTTTATGAGGAACATCTGGTATATGATTAAAAGACGAAAACGACGACTTAATTTTCTAAAAATATTAAAATGTCCGGCGGCCGGCGCTAAAATTTTTTATGATAAACCCTTGCAGCTTTGGTATAAGTTTTAAAGAGTATTTCGAAAATTGTAGGAATAATTTAGCGTTTAATTGCTACAAGGTTTATGGATCAACCTTTTTAGAATTATCGGAACAAATTTAAACACAATTTAGAAAGAAGAACGTAAAATCGTCTTAAAATATTTGTAAAAAAAAAAATTGTTAACCAACGAAAGGTGATCGCGCGCGCACATTATCAATATGCAATAAATCGATCTCACATAAAAAAAAACCGATCGAATGTGATCAAGCAATTATGTAGTACACAAGAAGCATAAAATACAAAAACTAGTCTTCAACATAAGCTTATATGCAAAAAAGTAAATTGTAAAACTATTATAATTAAATAATTATCACTCTATAGTATTCCGCGTCTTCTTGTTATTTTTTTTTTTTGTTATATAAGATGTAATTACATCTTAATTAATTAATTAATTAACTATTTAATTTATTTTTTCGCTTTTATTTTTATTTTTTCCATTGTATGTCACACATAAAATGCTGTGCGCGCTGCTGCTGCTCTACTATACACTACAAATATATAGGATCGATTTTATTTATCGGCTGTAGATAAAAGATGGCATGCCGGTTGCTTACAGTGTTGTATATGCAGGCAAACGTTAGATGGTGAAACATCATGTTTTTCACGTGATGGTAATATTTATTGTAAATCAGATTATTACAGGTAAGTGCTTTTTATATATTTTGTTGTTGTATATATACAGCGTCAAGAGGTAATACAGTAGTATAAAGCTCGAAAATAAATAATGATAGTTTTTAATTACGAAAACTAAATAAATATATTCATTCATGCCTTTTTGATTATGGTAATTTTGTTGTTGTTATTATCTTTCGCGTCATTTTCTTTTTAAAGCTCTTTTGTAGTGTCAAAACATCTGTAGATACGTATATTTATATATATTTATGTACCTGAAACACTATAAAAAAATAAAAGAAACAAAACAAAACTATCAATGGGTGGTAATGCTAACTATACACAATACAAAAATATAATTTATTACTATAATTGAAACGCCACTGAACTCTATATTATATTGGTTTTATTTTTGTGTTGCTGTTTAGGGTGAATTTATAATTTAGTATAAGGAAATACCAAAAGATTAAGTCGTCAAAAGCTTCCTTCGTATTGTTACAATTTTTTTTTTGTTTTTTTGTACAAAGTGAATAGGGTAATTTATCAAAAAACGGTTACATGCACAATATATTTGTGTTTTGGTATGCCTCCTCTCTATGTGTGTGCCTTAATAATAGTTTTAAATATGTGAACCACAATGGGATACCTTTCAACAAAACTATTCATAATTTTTTGTTTGTTCAACAACATCTTGGGTATTTTGGTATATTATCATGATCATTTGATCGTAGGCACAAAATATGTATGTGCATTGTTATGTTAAATGTGGAAGTGACCGGTCGGTTTTTATTTAGAAAAATTGGGTGTGATAATTTAAACAATTTGTTATGTTTATGCCCACTGAACGTAAGCTATAACGTTTTTCATTGGGTTTGGAGTTTGTTCTCCATACAAAAATTTATTATGTGAACCTAGATTTGCTTCAAGGTGAACATTTCGTTTAATGATACGTAAACATCTTTTGAAGAGATTTGTAATACAAGTTCGGTCGACAAGATTATTTCATTGATAACTTTAATTATTTTCAAAATTGTCAGTCTTCAGCTCACTGTAAAGTGACTCACATTTCTTTCGTTTTGGATTAAACAACTGCAGTAAAATATGTGGAATCAATTGTAACGACGCTCGACTATCTTATTATCTGACAGCACCCTACAATTTCAAACCAACAATTAGCTTTATTCGAGGACTAATAATAAAGAAATTGACTCATCTTTCATAAAGTCATACCACCCTCTGCTTTAGACCAATGCTAAGGAGTTTGCTGGTCTCTGGATTAATAAATTATTAATCCAGAAACCAACGTTGAATAAAAATCACCTTCATTTCAACAGTTTCATTAAAATACAAACAATTTAACTACAGTTTATAAAAGTCTCTTGTGAAAGTAAGACCCGATCAAAATTTGTAAAGCCTCAAATTTGGCTTATGAATATCTTATTTTTTCAAATATGTCATCTTTGCGGCTTTAAAAAACACAAAAACTCTGTCAAGACTAATGAAAAGTCTATTAAAATTTTGCTTATAATTTTAGTGTTCGCACTGCTAGTAACCATTTGGCAGATCGGTGGGTTTTAAAGCCCTTTCAAAATTGTAAATAACATAACGTGTTTTAAAACTGACTCTTGATATAGCGTGGTTTGCTCTTAATCGGCTTGTTATTCCAATAATGCATGAAAATACTGCTATTATTTTCCTCATCTGAAGGGTTGCAACTAAAAAACATTCGTAAATAAAACAATAAATTAGTATTCAACTGGAAATTTTCAATTTCCTTGATGTTCTTCCAAAATTTCACAAATTGAATGTTGCAATGCGTTTGGAAGCGCACTGGCGTCAATTGGCACCAAAACGTTTCCTTAATAAATATTGGCATCCAATAATTTTGCTCCGCTTAATTGTTTAGTTAAATTTAAAATGCCAGCTTGTAGACAGTCGAATTATATTCGAAGCTTCCGTTTTCCAGGACTTCACTGAGCAAGTTGTGATTTGAATAATCCGATCTGTTCATCTGGGTTAATGATTGTCTGTGTATCAGAAAATGGTTAAAGTGCATTTAAAAATACTACATTTCGGAGTGTTGGTTTTTTTTCTCCTTTCTATAATTTAGCGAATACTTTTTTAGGACTTATAATTAGAATGATTTGGGCTCGAAAATACCAGTTCGACTAGTTTGAAGTTCTGTGGTGTTTTTTCAACAACCAAGAACAATGCATTCTAATCATTATGAAACATTTTATGTTGATTTCGAGTACCTGGAACGGTCGTTCCTCGACGGTCAACAAACCTGTATCTAAATTCGATTTTTTTAACGTACAATATTCCACAAAAACCAACTTGGCATTCTCTCGAGATGTGTTCATTAGCTTATCATGTAAAATACCTCGACGCAGTTTTTTTTAATAACGGATTTTGCCCCTCCACTTCTGGAGAATTGATTTTTTTACATTTTTACATTTCTGTAAAGTTAGCAACCCATAAAAAATTAAAATTTTTTTATTTGTGTTTTTTGATGTTTCGTCCACTAATCATTGACAGTCAACTCATTTTATTTGACGATAAATATTTAAAACGTTATACCAAAGAGAATCTTATTTTATAAAGGTAACGAAACAGATGAATAAATTTCATCAAAAATGCATGGGTTAATCAATTTAAATGGGTTATACAATACACTTACATAACAATTTTTTATTTTTTGTGTCGAATATTGTCATACTTGCGACTATTGATAGGAAATAACAAAAATTACCTTAAATAAAGATGTGTGAGTGTGTTTTTAACGCATTCAAATTGCATAACCCATACATTTTTTAGTGAAAATTTTTCCTTTTTTTCGTTACTCTTTATAGCATTAGATACTCTTTGGTTATACCGTATTTTATAATAAATGAAGTCAATCAACATTTATGATTTAAATTAATTGACTTTTAGGTGTTTTATAGCTTCAGTGGTGGTGTGGATGGAAAGGTCTCGATATGAGGCCATTAA
This sequence comes from Nephrotoma flavescens, assembly GCA_932526605.1. Lineage (NCBI taxonomy): Eukaryota > Metazoa > Arthropoda > Insecta > Diptera > Tipulidae > Nephrotoma > Nephrotoma flavescens. Next base: position 183,535,718 of record OW052222.1, read on the forward strand.
ATTTGGTGGTGGTATATTCATCGTGTTTATTTAAAATTCAACACGGTTATTTATATTGAAGAGATAAATGTGTTCAAAGCACGAAACTTTTGTTCAAAATGTTTTGATTTCATTTTATTGTCTATGTAAAATCGTTCAAGAATCATTCATGAGAACAGTTCCAATTGACGATAATAATTAAACAGTCGTATTTTATAAAAGGCTTAAGAATATGGTGTCACTCAACATTCCTAATTTAAATAAATTGACTGCTAAGTCTCTTAAAGACTTGCTGGTGGTGGCGATGGAAAGGTGATATTATTCACCACGCATATAAAAAATTGATCATAGTTATTAACTATGAAGGAAATAAAATTACCAAGGCACGTAGCACATAATAGTTTGTTTTCATTTTTGATCGAAGTAGAATCGTCCAACAGTCGAATCACTGCCTTTTTATTTAACTCTAACTATTTAAATATAGTTTCACCGTATTTTACAAACAGCTTTAAGGCTATGCCATCGCTAAAAATTTTACTTTGGAAAAGTAAATTGTGATTTCCAATAATGTAACATATTTTATAACAAAAACTAAACAAAAAACCATATTACATCTGTACTCTGAATCTCAACAATAATTACATTTGTACTGTTAATGTCCTTCATATCCAGACCCACTGGGTCAGATTGTTGAACTATTCTACATAAAACGAAATATTAAAAAAATTGTAATTTTTCTATGTGAGATGCACTTTAGAATATAATTTGGTTTTTTATAGTAAACTAGGTCTCGTTAAATATTTTTCACTGCCCGTTGATAGATGCAGTCATTCAACCGTCAAACATTATCAAAAGAAAAAATTCAATGTTCCAATAGTGAGGTGCTAACACCATGAAGCTATAATAAAGCATAACTTTGTCCTGATAAAGTTTATAAAATCCAATTTTGAAAATTTAATTCAACAGCTGAATTCAGAAAATTGTAATTTTACTGATTACATATGAAAGTTGTATTATCTAATTTATGGCTATACATAAAGACGTACGAAACCTTTTAAGTTTTATCTAAAATATATGTTACACATTTTGCATCACTTTGTATCTTTTAAAACGGTAACATTTTTGTTTTTATTGGAAATACAATTTTTTCAAAATTAATCTTATTTCTGTAAATTTGTGTAGAGAAAACCTACCTATTTGCTCGAGATGTATATGTTACGGTTAAAGTTCGAAACCGGTAAATGTCCGAAATTTTAAGTTTTTAATTTCATTTACACGATTAAAAACCGGTTGTCCTGAGATCCGATGGTTACGAATGTTTGTTGACCTTATTCCCCATCAGTACGCTAAGCGTCATTAGTAAGGCCGTTAGTCCCTACTATTTCAAATTTCAATTTTCACTAATACCATAAGAAATACTCCGTAAAGATTTTTTCCACTGAAAGGATAAAATATGTAAGCGATTTTGATCTTGTTATAAATAGCAAGAAAACGTAGGAAAACAACTTTATAGCAGTACACATGCATCTTCAAAAACAATGGAAAACTTGACACCAAAATGGCGGTAAATTATAAATTGTAATATTATAATTTTGAATAATATGCATCATCCAAAATCCGATCAATAAAACTAATTATTTTTAATTAATGCTTTTTACTTCCTTCTGAATCTCGTGGCCAAATTTATTAGTTAACAGCTCCAAAAAATTGTGAAAGCTCTTTACAATTGACACATTAAAGCACCACACACTATATGGAAAGTGGCCTCCGGTAAATTCCTTTGAAATTACCAAATTACCTAAAATCTTAATTTCTTAGATGTGTCAGCCACAGGCGTAGGATACAAGTTAGTTTTCCATTTTTGATCGTGTCCAAATTTTCAGAAAAGCGTTTCGATGTACATTTACACCAAAGGCATAATGAAAAGATTTTAATTATTTTTTAAGTTAACGACAAGATGTTGATAAACTTCAGTAACAGTTTTCTAAAATATAGTCAGATTTTTGGAAAATAACCTCGCATCGCAACTTGCGGAAAAAGCGCTTTCTGAAACCAAAAAAACTGAAAGAATACAATTTTTTCAACAAAGAGGTGTTTTAACCGCTGTATTGACGAATAAAATTATGGTACAGAATACAAAAAATGTTGTATGATAATAACATGTATCTGAAATATTTTTGAAGTAGGAACTGTTCAGTTTTTTAATGAAAAAATTTAATAATAATTTATTAAATACGAGTACGGAAAACATTTTCATCAATTTGTCATTTGCAATTTATCAACATTCTAAAGAATTTCACCATAAATTTTGATCTAAAAATTTTGGCAGCTATGTCGTTTCCAATTTTTATTTGTTTTTAAAGCACAGAGCCATTTCTCATTCTTTTTTATAACAATTCGCTCAGGAAGGTTTAGGTCAGCATTGAAAATATGCACTGCAAAGATCATTTATTTTCGGATTCCACCATCACACATAAAACAAGCTTTAACACTTGACTCTTAAAATTCGCGTTACAATACCGTTAGTGCTCAACGATCCAATTACAATTTTTCAGCTTGTTGCCTTGTTTTAATTGTGGCCGAGCGACTCTTTTTGTCTATAACTATCAGAGAAAGCAAACTATTTGCGCTTAGTTTCGTAATGAACGTAGATCTTAATAGCTTTGTTGTCATTATAACATTATAAAAGCTCATCAGCAACTTGTAAACGGATTCAGCCATCGCATTATCCTCAAGATCACAATGAACCGGTATCAACATGGTTCCGATACAAATGTTGTAAAGCAGGCGGATAACAAAATGTTTACAGTCATTAACCAGGTTGAAAGTTTTCTCACGATTACTCAGAGCATTGACCACAGTTTTACTATTGTTACACAAAATTGTAATATCTTCACAATACGGATAAGCAGCGAGATTAGAGACATCCATCACCGCGTGAGAGCAACCAATTCTATAGATTCAGTGGTTTACATATTGAATTGGTTGCGGGAATATCGAAGTCGAATTCTGGTAACAGTATGTCAATAACCCTAATGATTTCTGGTACAGATAAACTAAAGGGATTAAGAATTGTTCTACTAACGCACCATAGTCTGAACGCCACAGAATCATCGATCGTAATCAGATGATAAAAATCCCTTTGGCATGCGTGGACAAAATTTAGTTAATTTAGATATTTGGTAATAATTACGGATTAACATGAATCATGAAAAGCCTTTGGGTATCTCCTTAATAAAAGTTCTCTAAAATCAATAATAAAAAACAGTGTAAGCTATGAATTAACAAATTACAAAACTTCGGTTCATTATAAATGAAAAAATTATAAAATTTCATTCATCTACAAACACTTTTGTGAACATCACTGTTGTTGAACAGCATTTGAACAAACTTAGGGGCCCGTTAAAAATCTTATCAAATTATAGTGACACATGACTTTTGAAACTAAATCACTTGCCATACAAGAACAAAAGACAATAATGAAGCAGTAACTTTTGAAAACTTTGTGAGGTTAATGAACATCGTGTTCAACCATCGCCTTTCGCGAAACCTTACCGAAGAAAAAACTGGAAATCGTTCTGATGAGTTTAGGAGAAGTTTAAGAGATCTCCACTTGATAATTATTCCAGGTATTTAGAAAATCTTTTGACCAGTACTCTGCCAGAAAGCAAATAATTTATGGAATGTTTACGATCGTACAATAGTTCATTTGCGTTTGCCTCGACTGGAGCTAACATTAAGCCACGAGAAGTTCATCGGAACAGCGCTTCCTAAAAGAAATAAAGTCAGACAATTTTCCCAAGTATTCGTGTTGGGCTCTAACTTACTTTTTCATTAGAATTTGAAATTTTCTGTGACAAAATTAATTTTGTTCTACTAAAATACATCAAAGATAATCGTTATGTTATTAGAAACTATCACTAGGATCCACAAGAGAGGTGACACTATATCTCCCTGGGGGTAACCTTCGGAGACTTAAACGAAAACTGAAGGGCAATCCACCTCAACCTCAGCAAAGCGAAACCTGAGCATTGATTTAATTCATGCAATGATTCGGGTAATTCGAGAAGAGATGGTATATGTTTTTTATAATGACCGTAACCGCAAATTAAAAAAATGTTAACGTTCCATCTCACCTAAAACAAATAGGTGAGATGGCACAGTGTAAAGGATAGATGGGACTACTTAGTTAGTTACGATTTTTTTTCAATTGCTGAGCAAAACTCATGCAGCCAAAATTTATAACGGATGCATTGTATCCAACCTTCACTCTTGGTGGTTTTCGGTAATCTTCGCCATACAAGCGACGCATTTATATTCAGAAATTTCCTCTTCTTAATTGGTACCATTAGTTAAGTTAACTGTAGGAATCCATCATCACTCTCCAATGAGCTTGTTTGTCGTTTTAGCGTTTTCGTATCAGCCGTTCCGATTTTTTTTGTATTGGAACGGATTTTATTTTTATTCTTCAATCATTTCTGGAGACGTAAGAATGGAAACCAATAAGCTTCTAGTTGTTTTAATCTGTATACTAGGTATAGGAGAAATCTGATCAAGAATATTTCCTGGCGTTATCAAAACGTCTTTAGAAGTATAAATTGTCCCAAGTATTTTCTAATAAAATATTAAACCGAGTCAGTAAATAAATACCAGCCTTTACCAAAGTAGAAGAATGAACTAATGCTGAAACAGGTTTTGGGCACTGGAACTAGGATGACCTTCATTTAATGGTGATGATATTTCAGTACTGGAAAATTAAAAATTTCCCTGTGAAATTGAATTTTCGAAAAATGGAAGACAAACAAGAGTATGCTCTTTTGCAGACTCAAGCATTTCTATATTGCTATGCGAGCAAGAATAATAGCTACAATGAGAATTTCTGAGTACAGTTGGATTTTTAGGCCATTGATAAAAAATTTCGGAGGTTACATATGCTGGTTTTTGAGATATAACTACTGAGGCACCCGGAGGCATTCCATTCAGGCTTCTTTTATTTTCGTTTAAAAGTAGGTAGATGGAATAAAAACTCTTTCAGTGTTGCAACAGGCTATGGTAGAAATTGTTTCTCCTCTTCTTCTTGGACCGTTTTCAGCCTGAACCTGTCCTGGCCTGTTATTTAGTCGCAGGCTACTTTCATCCACATTAAAAATGTGCCCTGGCTTGACAAACAACCCATGTTCTGTAAAAAAAATTGTGCAAGACATCAAAATAATTCTTTATATCATTTTTATTCATCCCTGTAGCTCGATTAGTTGATACTCCTTCTGACTTTCTGATAGCGATTTTGGGATTAAGCCTTAAAAATTATTGGGTTTAATGTGAAAATCAATTTTAGTCTCATTTGACTCTCCTAAGCTAAAGTTCCAAGGGAAAAGGATTTTTTTTAAATTATTGTATCCGTCTGCACTGTGTACTGGCTGGAATTTTAATTATATTTCGCGGATCCTTTAAAAGATTTTTTACCCTTGCGAACACCTGATATTGCTGCAATTAAATTATTATATCTCCGGTTAGCTCTGACCTCTGACCTGCGATTTTCTTTTGTTGGTTGTTGGTATTATTGTGATTAATGGTTTTTATTTGTATTTTTTTTTTTTTGCTTTAATTTTAAATATGAGTACAACTTAATAATATTCACTTCAAATGTTCAAAAGGTTTTGACAATTAAAAATTTACTTTAAACAACACTTTGTAGATGCAAAAAAAAATCACTTTTTTTTTTCAATCATAAAAATTTTTTTAAATTAAAAATATACCAACCGTTCTACTCAAAATCCTAAAACAAACTGCGATTATATGCATTACACTTGTGGATACATAACATATAGGCAATCATGTTTGAACAAGTTATATATTTGAAAATACAGCGATGTTCAATTTCACCTAGAATAACTATATTTAGTCAATGCAAAAATTAGTGCAGGCCTCGATAATGGTATAAAACGAGGTGCTATCGAAGGCACTTGTAATATTCAGGAACGTGCCCACCACAAACTCCTTAATGTTAATCGATCTCTCGATCCTTATAAGAAGTTGATGCCAAGTTAAATTATTTTTATTTGGCAATTATCCCGAGTATTTAGAAAATCTTTTGACCAATGCTATCAAGGTGTATCGAAGACACCTTTATTATATTTACATACACATGTTCACGTGATACTCTCTCTCTCTCTCTCTCTGTCACTATATCCCTTCAAGGGATTTTGCCGCCTCAAACGAGGTTTCATAATCATAATTTCATTTCGGATAATGAGTGATTAATTCATTGATCCTAAACCAGCCGTGAAATTTTTTCCTTGTCACCACCGGGAATCGAACCCGGGACCTCCGGTTGCTGGAGCAAGCATGCTGACCACTTTGCCACCACGAGATACTCCTTAATATTAATCAGTCTTTTGATCCTTGTAAGTAGTGGGAAATTAGATTAGTGTTTCCCTCTGATCCTCTGAATCTGTCCATAATTCTCTCAAGAGCTTTGAGAAAGTTTGAGGAGAGACAAATAAGGCTAAATACACCCGTGTGAAGTATTTAACGTTAATAAAAGTATAGCTACACATTTCAACGAAAAGTGTAGACTCAAAACGCGTAGATACACAAATGATCAACAAGTGTAGCTGCAAAAGAAACAAATTTTAAAATTCGAAACACGTGGTTTAATTAAAATTATTAAAAATAAACAATAAATGTTGACAATCGCGGTAATACAAATATTAGTTATATGATGTGCCGAATGTGTCGACGGGCCGAATGTCAAAGGGCCGAATGTCAAAGGGCCGAATGTCGTAGGGCCGAATGTCGTAGGGCCGAACGTGTTGAAGTGCCGAATGGGTCAAAGGGCCGTCTTTGTCGAAGGGCCATTTTTTTGTTTATTTTTTTCGTTTTTAGAAATATATATTATTTTTTTTTTATTTTTTTATTTAATTTAATTATTTTTTTATTTTTTGTACTATATACCTATTATCTGAAGACCGAATTATCAAAGCACCGACCAAAAAAAATCCTGACTTATAAAATCCCGACTTTCAAAATCCCGACGTTCAAAATCCCTATTTTCAAAATCCCGATTTTGCTGAAACTTTAAAAATACCGACAAAAGTTGGGATTTTTTTAAAAATATTAAATATTAAATTTTGTTTTTTTATAAATGAAAAAACAAAATTTAATATTGTATTTAATATTTTTATACCTACCTACTAGAGTAGGTGTCATTAATAGATTCTGTATAACCCGCTCCTGCGTGCGGCACACAGGGCGACATGTTTGCTGATCCCGGCTCCTATGCCCCCCGAAGTTCAACTCTAAAAGACCTCGAAGGGCTAAGCGGGGAGAGCGCAGTGACCTCCCACGTGCCTGTGAGAGTTATGGAAGCCGTTAGCTTCTACAATTATTGCATTTCAAAATGCCGGGATTTTGAAAGTCTGGCAAACGAATCCAACTCCAAAATTTTCCTTCACCAAAATTTATCGCTGACTATTAATTCATTAATGTTTAATAAAAAAATTTTTCGAAATATTCCATAAAACAACAAATTTAAAAAATTATATTTCTAAACACAAAAAAAAATTCAGCCCTTCGACACATTCGGCCCTTCGACATTCGGTCCTTTGTACCCATTCCAAAAATTATATACCCTTTTTATAAAAAAAAATTTAAAGTAATTTAATTCATAAAACTTCGAAACCATAAGTACCGAGTGCGGAATTTAGTGTTTTCGGATGATGTCTAAAATTAGAAAAAAAAATTCTGAAAATATTTGCATGTTGTGATTTGCGGTATGGTCCTACACTTGGAAGCATCTTTGGCCAAAATCACTTAACTTTTTATTAATTCGAAAAATCATTGGAACAGCGAGTTATAAGTGTGGAATTTAGTGTTTTCAACTTGAGATGTTGTCTGAAATTTGTAGAAAAAATTTCAAGACCATTTGCATGTTGTGATTGACGGTATGGCCCTACACGTGGAAGCATCTTTGGCCAAATCCAATTAAATCATTAGTAATTCGAAAAATCTTTGGAACAACGAGTGCAAGTGTTGGATTTAGTGTTTTCAACTTGGGATGGTGTCTAGAATCTATACAAAAAAAATTCAGACATCATCCCAAGTTGAAAACACTAAATTCCACATTTGGCACTCATTGTTCCGATGATTTTTTCAATATTAAAGATATAAGTAAATTTGGCCAAAAACGCTTTTAAGTGTAGCCATTTCACCAATCACAGCATGCAAATATTTTCAGAATTTTTTTTTCTAATTTTAGACATCATCCCAAGTTGAAAATATTAAATTCCACACTCGGTACTTATGGTTCCAAAGATTTTCTGAATTAAATTACTTTAATTTTTTTTTTTTATAAAAAAGATATATCAACTATTTTTGTATTAACGTGATTCTCATTTTTAAATGAGGGGTCGTCGAAGTTTAATTTCATGTAATCAAGAGCACTCCCAATTTCAACATTTTCAGGATATGATTCAGTAGGTAATTATCTGTATCAGGTGATCATCTGCTGAACTATCATATTATATAAAATGATTTAAGGTTGGGTGACCAGCTGAACAGGGGTTTTTAGTATGAAGTACATAGTGCAAATAAATTAAAGGGAAAGTTTCAGAATAGTGTTTTAGCACTGTCCAGACATTGTCTATTTAAATATAATTATATTCTGAGCACGGGCTTTAACAACAAACACACATGAATTCATTTGAGCCTAATCTTTTGAGCGGTGTCCGAACTATAGTAAGAAACAAACTCGTTATATACTTCTAGTTCCATGTGAAAAAAAATACAATATTTGGAATTATATCGGATATGTGGGTGTAGGACAGAAACTATGTATATTTGTTTTTGCGTACAATCGATTATTATTTTGTGTCTCAATATATTTTAACTCTTTAGTCACCGATTTAATTCACACAAAAATTTAGTGTTCAAGGAATTTAACCGAAAAAAAATCCAAAAACAGAAGAATCACATATATTATTTTAAATAATTTAAATTTTATGCAAATTTTTTTTTTATATTTTTAAAACAATAATGTGTATCTCCACAGTTCGATACTCGTATATATAAATTCCAATATCGACATGTGTACACATATAAATCCTGTGTGTGTGCACTGGTCTGCGCAATGCCTTTATGTATATAACCAAAAGCTACTTATAATAAAAAGAAAAAACTTCAATCGTTTTTATATTTTGATAACAAAACATAAGAATATAATAGCCTCAATGGCGAGACTTAACCACAAAAAATATAAGAAAATACGAAATGAAACCATCCTCCCCCTTATCGATGAATTCGAGCCACCAAAACAGAATCTTACATGTACCATTTTACAATAAAACAATAATATGCGCGCTGAAGAAACAATAAAATGAAAACAGATTGCACAAAATGATAAAAAAAAAGTTTTTTGGTTTCTTGAAATATATATAAATATGGTGGTCGACCCTTTTAGTTACTCGTACAGTAGATTATAAGAGATTTTTTTTTTATTCGTTTTCTTATAAATTTTATTTTCTGCAAACAGAAATAAATAAAAAAAAAAATTGAAAATGGTTTTTGCTCTCTAAACAATAACATTTCGTTTCGTATGTGCAGAAGAAGCAAAATATTTTTATATTTTGACGTTGTGTCACGAATTTATATAGTGGGTGGGCACGCTGCTGCGCTCTCCCGTATATATCTTAAATACGTATATATGCAGAAGCTATAAGAAAGCGTTTATAACCGTCTCGTATCTGTATACTAAAAAATAAAAAAATAATATTCATATAAATTTATTCCGGAAGTAAAATCTAATTAAATAATTTTATATTTTTGTACATAAAATATTAAAATTAAATTATTTTAATAAAATTCTGAAACTTATCTAGTCTTGAATCGGTTTTTTTATTTGTTTTTTATTTTTTATTTTATCCACTCGTATGTAGGTATGTATGTTTATAGATTATATATCGCGTCGACTGTTTGTGAGATGGGTTGTACGCAGACGTTGCATGAGAAGAACAAATTTTTATAAATACTTAAATTAATTAATTTATATAAAATTTATTTATTTTATATTGGTGTGCTTGTGCATTCGGTAATTTCGAAATGATCTCAAAAATCTATTGTGTGATAAGAAAACACATAAAATGTAAGACAACTGTTTCTGGTTTAATGTTGCGTAACTTCCAACATCTGTACGCGGTTACTCATCAAAATTTCACGCAACATAATAAAATCTCATCTTAATTTATTTTTTGTTTTGTGGATTCTTATCTCCACTATGTATATACATATATACATACACACATATTCAAATGGGTAATAATAATAATAATTCTTATCTCACACAACAACAAAAATTAAAATAAAATTTGCATTTTATTGTGGCACACAAAATTTGCAGCAACAAAAAAAACGAGCCATTAAATGAATGACATGTCGACGGGAGCTTTTTGTTGTTCTTGTGAATGAAATAAACTTAAAAGTTTATTGACAGCCTATATACATACATATGTATGTATATGGGAAATTTATTTGTAATCGGTTTATTTATTTATTTAGTTTTATTGTTAGTATTTTTGAACGATATCATCGTTCGAGTAGATTTAAATAAATCAAGAACTAACTTATTGTGGAGTAAATAATTTTTTTTTTTAAATAAGTTTTGCGAATCGCTTCGAACTGTTTCAAGTAATTCAATCAAATTGCTGATCATGGGAAACCCGGTCTGTTCATAGAACTTTGCTCCTTCTGTCAACAGAAACAGTAACAAAAGTTTATCCAAACTGCGCCTTTTCTGAATTTTTCGGTGATATCGCTAAAACTTCGAATTCGATGAATTGTGACCTTCGGCAGCACTGAGTGGAAAGTTCATGCAGCAATAAGGCAATAACGAGTCATCGGTTTTCAACCCACCCAAAAGTTTTCGTAGAACCTTAAATTTAGCAAACAACAAATCCGTGTATCTCATAACAAAATAACGTTTTTTGGCACTGTGAAGTTTCTTACAAATTGACAAAAAACCTTATAACAACCAAAAAGTGTAAAAGAAAATGTTACAATTTTAATTAAGAATGCTATACTTTTTAAACATAATTTGTAATTAAGAACAACAAGATAATTCAAGAAAATATAAAAAAATATATTTATTTAAATTTAATTTACGTCATTAAAATCAAAAATAAAAAAATATATAATTTTGTTTTAAATTAAAAAAAAATCGAAAATTCAACCATTCCAAGGCCATTTACAAGGCATCGTAGAGATGTCTAAGTAAATCAAAGTATGGTATCGTGAAGTACTGACCGTATTGAACTTTTTGTAGAAGCCAACATAATTATGCGACTCGTCGTTGCTGGATGATTTCATCAGCATTTGAATATACCCCCGACAATGAATTCACGTGGTTGGAAGATGAATTTGAATGGTTGAATATGCAGCCGTGATTTTGTCAGTATTTAAATTTACCGTCAATAAAGAATTCAAACGGTTGAATGATGAATTAGAATGGTTGAATATGCGGCCGTGTTCTCGTCAGTATTTGAATTTACCACCGATAATGAATTCAAACGGTTGGATGATGAATTCGAATTGATGAATATGCGGCCGTGATCTCGCCAGTATTTGAATTTACCACCGATAATGAATTCAAACGGTTGGATGATGAATTCGAATTGATGAATATGCGGCCGTGATCTCGACAGTATTTGAATTTACCATCAATATTGAAATCAGACGGTTGGATGATGAATTCGAATGATTGAATATGCGGCCGTGATTTCGTTAATACTTGAATTTACCATCAACAATGAATTGATGACAGTTGGATGATGAATTCGAATGATTGAATGTGCGGCCTTGATTTCGTCGGCATTTGAATTTACCATCAATAATGAATACAGACAGTTGGCTGATGAATTCGAAAGGTTGAATATGTGGCAGTGATTTCTTTTTTTTGTGATTCCAACATAGAAAATTTATGCTTCGAAGGGTCGCATAATTATGTTGACTTCTACAAAAGATGCAATAGTGTCAGTGGTATACATTAGCATACAGCGATTTAATTAGATATCCCTACGATGGGTCCCATTTGAAACGCGATATTTTAAAACGCGATTTATCAGAACGCGATATTTCAAAACACGATATTTCAAAACGCGATACGGTACAAAACGCGATATGGTACAATACGCGATATTTCAAAATGCGATATTTCAAAACACGATACGGTACAAAACGCGATATGGTACAAAACGCGTATGGTACAAAACGGGAGTTTAGGATCGGGTTATATCAGGCGGGTGAAGGGGAAATTTAATTTCAGTTTATAGGAATTTAAAAATCGATAGGAACGATAGTATATAGGATCGTCGCTGTGCTCCCACCGCTTCGCAACGCATATTCTGTACCATATCTCGTTTTGAAATACCGCGTTTTGAAATATCGCGTTTTGTACCGTATCGCGTTTTGTACCATATCGCGTTTTGAAATATCGCGTTTCGAAATATCACGTTTTGTACCATATCTCGTTTTGTACCATATCGCGTTTTGAAATATCGCATTTTGAAATATCGCGTTTCGAGTGGATCCGCCCTACGATGCCTTGTCATTGACGATTTGAAGCGCCAGTGCACTTTCTACCATAGCAAAAATTAAAAATTTAAAAAAATGTATGACCACCGCATAAATATGTTGCTTCTAGAAAATATAAAACGTTTTTATGGCACATGTTTATGGCTGAGCTAGCTTACCATTGAGAACTTGTTATTTCGTTTTGCATAACAGAAAATTCATTATAGTTGTTTTTGTTCAAATTTCGTTAGATAATCGTTACCTGAAAATTGGACACTCCATTTTATCGTTTGATCACCAATTGATAATATTTTACTGAGTAAAATTGAATCAAAATGTTATGAATTCAATAAAATCGGGTTTGTCGCTTATATTGAAATCTCATTTTTGAAAATGAACAACCTATTCAAATGGAATGTCTTCTTCAGTTAGAAGAAAATTTAGTGTTTGGGAAATGTTTGCACCGAAGTTGAAGATCAATTGAATTGGATGTTTTGATTGTTCATAACTTGGTATACGAGTTGCGTTTAAATTTCCTCATTATGTTGCCCTGGTCTAAATAACGTTCGATTACCAAATTTTCCAAAATTTCAAAGTATAATACTTCCAATAATCGTACTTTCCAGATGTCTTTAAGATTCTTCTGTGGGGGATACCTTTAAGATTATTCTGCGGTGGTAAAACTAGTTTGACTCTGGCTTTTAATATTATTTTTATAAAATTCATCGTTTTTTGTTCGCTGACGCGAAATTCGAATCCCGCTAGGTCGTTTCTTAATTGTTTCCGACTATTATGGTTCGATATTTGAAACGAAAGATTTAGTATTCTAAGAGCCTCTCCTACCCATCTAATACTTGATGATTTAATATGCACATCCAATTATCTCGATATTACGCAGATCATTTTTGACATCGAGATTAATATGCAACCGGTATATTTTTCTTCTTTAAACGGACTTAGTTTCATTGATACTAACGGTTAAAACGGCCAGCGGTTCAAAACTAGCTATACTAAATGTGACTACTGGTCTTATCATTACTTTGTGCGCCTTATTTCATAGCACGCACTTTTGTGCTTTTAAAAAACGCTTTATACAAAAAATTTCAGTTTCAATATTTTTGATACATCATAATCCAGCAATTAAAATAGCAAAGCTGAAAACGATTCTCTAATTTGGAAGACGTACTGTATTACGCACTGTCTGGATGACCAGCTGTTTGGCCTGGATATATAATAAATGTTTAGATACGGCTCAATTAGCTTATGGTAGATGATACAATATACTGCCCTATATTTCAATATCCATCGTACAGTGCAGCTGAAATCGCAATATCCATCGTACAGTGCAGCTGAAATTTAGCCAGTTTACTCTAGCTTCTAGAAGCCCACCAAAGTGAGGGATGGATAGCGGCATGAATCTCTAGTCTGCTTGGTTGCCTTCACACATCGTTTGTAAGTCATTGCTTAGCTTTTGAGGTGGCCCCCACAAAATGTATGCTGTTGTTAAGTTAAGGTCGAACTACTAATAAATAGGTTTTCGTAGGTAGTTTGCTTCGGATTCGGTGGAGAACATATAATGGTGCAGCGAAGTTCACACTTATTGTGTAGAAAAGGGTGGTGATAAAGTTATACGCGGTACGACTGTAAATGACCCATTTTCTGACAATCTTCTTGCAGACCGTAGTATATACCGTAGAGTGGCAAATGGCTTATGGACCAGCATGCAGTAATTGCCTGTGGTGAAAGTGATCTTTAGTCGTTGTAAAATTATATTTCTGTTAAGATATTAGAAGATTTCAGGCAGTGGGAATTCTACATGGAATGTTAGTCAAAATGACAGTTCCATTAACAGAAATGCATGCCACCGAACGAAAAGATCGGATTGAACGAATTTTTGGGGAAACGCTCCTCGGGAAATTAGATCAACTGGATTATGATCGATGGATACGTGTAGTCAGTGTTCCTTTCTTGATTTTTCTTGAACAACGGTGACGCGATTCGGAATGTACGTTTTCTTTTTAAATGGTTCGTTCCGTGATCAATTTATTTTCTTTAAACTTAACGAAGAAATTGAACTTAATGGACTTATGATTCCAAAGCATTCCCAGTTCGTACGCCATTTCTCGTCGACAGGCTGCACTATGGTGCAGATGGTCATTTTTAGCCCCTTTGCATTGAATTTGTTCCTGTGATATTGGCATGCGTATACAACCTTTCCCAGTACATCTGCTGCGGTAGTTGAGGGACCTTTGATTTCCAATGATAGTTGTTTAATGCATCTAGTGACGAGGAATATAGCACCGCAGTGGCAGTTTCATACGTTATTGGTTTTAATTTGAATGTTGTAAGTGGTTCGGTTTACGAGTTTGAACACAAAAAATCAACTGAAATGTCTAGTCGGCACCAGTTATTCGAATTTTCCGATACATTTTCACAATATCAGTGCGTATGCATGTGGCCGGAACCGAACTAAACTAAAAATAGATCATTCTGAACAACTATACCTACCCTCATTATTGGATTGAGTGATTTCTCTGATGACGTTTAGGCAGGCCCATTGAATACCACACGTAATTTTAGAAACGAATTAACCAGTTTGATCACATAAATGTTTCCTGGATTGAGATGTTCTATATACCCAGAATTCTGTATTATTTAATAAATATTCTGTAACTGCCCAATAACTGGCGACATATGGGGAGGTCGTTGTAGACTTAGGATTCGGTGAGTAGCGAATCCTTTTGAATCACTAATCTGCTAGGGACATTATGAAAATAGGACGCTTCATGGTATCACGTAGTAAGTTTAATGCAGTGTTCTGCACACTCGGATTCCTCGGGCGACAACGGCTTCCAGGTACGTGGGAGATTCTAAATTGTCCAAAATCTTTCAATTTGTTGGTTCAAAATCGCTGAGTCGTCGATGACAAATGACAAAAATGGTTCGAATTCAGAGCACTTTATATATTGCCAAAAACTATCCTAAATTTGACCAAGAGCAAAGAGCTGATTGTAGATTTCTGCGCCAAACCACAAATCAGTATTTGTAGCCAAACAAAAATCTGGATCTGCTAGCTGAATGTGTATCAGGGTTTTCCACGAATCGATACTATTCGGTAATTTGTTAGAGAACCGGAATGTAATAGTCCTCTCCTCACAATAAGTTGTCCATTTTGGTTAATAACCTGAACCAATGCAGAAGCCAGATAGATAAAGCAGAACCCAGACTTTGGCTTCAATCTGGATTTTTCAAGTATTGCAGCTGATATTGCAACATTATTGGTTTGCTGATCGCTATGTGAGAGATGTACTTTTCCTGAGTACTTTTCCTCAAGGAGCGAGTGGTGTGATGAATTGCAATGTCAAGAGCGAAGAGCAACTGAGCATGTAGCTACTGTGTGCTCAGTACGCAAACAATTGTAGTACAATTTGTTGATAGTTGCGAAATTTTGTCTTGGATCAATTTGCATGTGTAGGAACTTATTACATTGTACAATCGTGTGTCACACAATAAAATTTCAATGGTTTGGTGGCCGGGCGGGTACTGTGAGGTGCAAATTTGACAACTGGCTTTGCTGGTGTTGAACTAATATTGAACTAACTACATATTAATGTAGCTTGTCATAAATTAGTCATTTACAACATCCGAATGTTGACAAATTTTCAAATAGGTACCTTAAAACGCATGTCAACTCAAAAACGAGAAAGCTACTACAAGTGAAGCACTAATTTTGGAGAATGCTATCATCTGGTAGCTGCATGTGTTTCCATCAAAACAATCCGCCCGGAACCAATCCAAATCAATATTTTTTTGAAACAACTAAAATCTGAAAAACAATCTTTATGCGCAAAATTAACATTTAGGGAGTAAAAAGATCATTAAAATATTGTTTTAGCCGGAAATTAGTTATTAAATTTTTCTTTATTTAAAGTTCTAATAAGACATTGAAAAAATATGTTTCATATGCCATTTTTAAGATATGGTTTTTGGAAATTCCAGTTATTGTTTATTTTAAAACAAAAAACAATTAAAACTTATATTTATAATTTGGCGTGCTGAAAAAATTATAGAAGATTTAAAGCGTATTGCCCGCCCGCTTTCTAAAAATGAACACTGATTAAAGCGAAACAACTAAATAATCGAAAAAACACATATTTATATGCGTTTAAAAGGCGTACGCATCCGGAGCAAATATAGTTGTGGAACATAGAGTATCGTTTCGAAAAACCATCAAAAATTATATCAACGTATAGCAAACTATCGATAACTACAAGTATGTCAAATTCTAATCTTCCATTGAATTTTGTAATTTGTCTGCTCAACAATAGAGCTGTGCAACTGCTTATATATTTAAATATTAATCATTCAAAAAACTAAAGTGTGATAAATTAAATCTCCAAAACTTGCCGAAGTCTCGAAAATTACAATAATACAATACTTAAAGCAAAAAATTGTAAATCCTGAGTATTGAGAAAATTACTGGTTCCAAATATTGTTTCCAAATGTTCCGAAAATTATCTGTTTGAATGAACCTAAAAAATGACTCAATTGAGTTTCGGATGTGGTACAGTTCTGGAAAAAGACTTGAACTGAAACTATTAGCTTGCTTAAACCAATGCTGATGCTGTTTGGCATGAAAATGAATTTCCAATTTCACGACGATCACTAGGAGAGGAATTTTAATAAAAAATTTACTTTTCTTTTGAAACTCGAGTTCAAGTTTTTTGCTAGAAATTACAGAAGAATAAAATTTGTCAATGCATCAAATTTTGTCTAAATTTTTAATAAAAATATAACAACTAACGGATGTGAGCAGATAACACACTAACGGTAAGAGCCATGATAACAGTTAAAATTTGACAACTGACGAATAAATTTTCTTTAATACGTTCACGACCGCATATATGCGTCGTGCAGTTTATACAAGAAAATTTTGTTCTAAAAAACCGGCGATTCGTTTATGCGTCATACTATTAATAACGTGACAAACGTCACAAAACACACAAATAAACCATTTATTCTACCATTAGGCTTCAATTAGCTCATTTCGTGTAAATTTATCATCTGATTTGTGACCACTTCAGGCTAGGGTATAGCAGCTCGGTCGTGAACGTGTTAATTTAAATTCATTATTAAGTAAAATATCTAAGAATATAGTAAACAAAATTATATAATTTTTAAAAGTTAGTGGTACTGGTCCGTTGTGGTTACATTACACTCACCTACACACTTGAAATCCCCTTACGCCGACTCAGCTCCATGCCAGCCTCTGATTGTGTTTATTAAGACTCATTATCGAACCCAGCACCTCCCGGTGTGCTGAAACTTTAAAAACTGCGTCACTTGACCGTTTAACATTATTTGTGAAGCTTAGTAAATTATATGCTTATTAAGACAGAATGTTAATTGGGAAATATTCAATGGTCAAATTTCAAAGCAGTCACGACCAGTCTTTGTCCTATTAGCATTTGATTGGGAGGGACTATAAATTCGGAAATATTGGTGGTGATATTCTAAAAGGAAAAGATCTACATCTATTCCTGTTATGAATCCAAAGAAAGAGAGAGCAGGTTTCTGCTTAATTACACACCTGTTTTTTGAAATAATCATTAAAATTCACTTAACCCGTACGAGTATGTCAGGAATACAGACTACCCACTGTCTAATTATAATTGCACTTTAATCTCATTTGCACACACAATTTCAACGTCGTATGGTACATAAAACAATATTATTGGGAAAAACACTTAACTGAAATTTTTTGTTTGAATTAATTTCAATTTGGAAAAACAACTTACAGTCACTCACAAAAATTTGCGTACACCTTAAAAATCGAACGAATAAATACTAAGATCAAAAAATAATTAATGGATTCTTTATCTTGTGTTTACTTAGGCATAAATAATAAGAAAGACTGTATTTGTTTAAAAAAAAAATTACAGTAGGTTCAACAAGAGCGTGTACGGCATAACTCTACTTAAAACACTACGAACAAATATGGGCGGTGCTTAAATCGGGTTTTTATTTATTCCTCTTGGAATGTTTAGCGAATAACATATATGAAAGGAATGAGTGCGATTTATAAAAAACAATGGAAGCGGTGTTTTATAGCGCACATTCGAAAGAACCGAAAATGTCGGTTGCAAGTGCAGCAAAATTTATAAAAAAAAATCGAAGAAAATTTGTATAGAAGAGGATTACATTATTCAATGTATAAAAATGTTGACGATTTGCCAGATGCGGTAACACAAAAATACATTGAAAAGCGACTACAGTGGGCAAATAAACATAAAACCAAAGATTGGACGATAATTGTGTTTACCGATGAGTCATCCTTTTGGAGTTTTAATGTTAAAAGGCGGGTTTGGTCAACCAAGCAAGAAAACAGGATTGTGCTAACTGTGAAGCACCCGTCCTAGCTCTTCTGTATGAGGATGCTTCACCAAGCAAGGTTTTGGTAAATTAATCGTTTCCATACGGAACCTAAATGCACTTTTCATAAATAAAATTTATTCACGAGGTTTGTTACCATCTGTCCTCAAATAGTTTGAAATTCTAATTGGATCTTGCAAGAAAACAACGATCCAAAACTTTATAGCATACTCTGTTCGGAATTTAAACTCTAACAAAACATCACAACATTGGTTTGGCCATCTCAGTCGCCTGATTCCAATCCGATCGAATTGTATAGGCACTCATGAAGATTAAGCTTAAAATGTACCACATATAAAATTCGAGCGTTCTAGTTCGAGTTTCCGGAAGATATGGAAAAATTTATCACCACAGTATACAGGGTTGATAGTATGGGCAAAAGACAAAAGAAGTCAGGCAAATATTAACAGTAATGGTGATTTTACTATGTATTAGTTGGTAGCGCCCAGTACAACAACCTATCATAATAAAAACAAAAAAAAATCGTAGTTTTGTTTTTACTGAGTTTTTCGACGTTAGTTGGGATATATTTTTTTAAATATCTAAACATATCTCAGCAGTCATGTTTCCGTCGAGAAACTTTAAATTTCCGACAGCACTTGCAGCCATACAGCCCCAAACCATGACAGGCCCACCACCAGGTTTAATTGTTGGTTTTACATTTTTTTTCATCAAACGCCGTATTAGGGTTCCTCCACACTTTCCGATTTCCATCTGATCCATACATTTTAAATATGCTTTTGTCGGAAAATAAAACATTTTGTCAAAACCCTATATCTTTTCTCGGTACAATTTTGCAAATTGTTTCTTTTTTTTTTTTCTTATTTACAACAAATACTAATGGTTTTTTGCGCATAGTACGCCCATTATATTCATTTATCCTAAGGATTCGACGTAGATTTTCTGGATTCGCACTTTTGGTTGGATTGGTTTTTACCATCCATACTGTTGTCCTTTCGGTACGACAATTTGCCTTCCGAGGACGGTCATAGTTTCTAGTTTCCGTGCTGCCTTTCCAAGTTCGTTGAAATTATTAACAACCCTTTGTACTGTAGAATGCGTTCTCTTAACGATTGCTCTAATTTCCGTGAATGATTGAAGGCCAATAATTTCACTATCACATCTCGTGATAACCTTGTATTATAGAAAAACGTGAATTATTTATTGAAGTAAATGTTTTTTTATTTTTTACTAGATACAGAATTCGTTAATTATTTCTTTATCTTAATATGAAATCCGTTCGATTTTTAGGATACACGAAAATTTTTGTGAGTGACTGTAGCTCACGAAAAAACTTATGTCTAATTATTTTATGATATATTTACATATTTTTGTATTTAGAGTTACCACTTATATAGACTTAAGTAAATGCTAAATTTTCTCAAAACTTTAAAATAAAAACTTATCTTGACTTAAGTGATTTTTCTGAATCGATTTTATTCGGAATTGCAAAAATAATTTTAATGAATATGACATATGTCGGATTACATACAAACCTACAAACTTTAACTGAGATAAGTGGTTTTTTAAAAATCAGGATTTGTTAAAATAATAAAGTATCGGCAAACAATTCATTGGATATAAGCGACAGTTAGAATAGCTATTAAAATAAAATTCACCATAACCACTTATCTCAAATTACGTGGGTTTTCTGAATTGCCAAAGTATTAATAAAGGCGAATTTGTGATAGTTTTCTTGTAAACGTTTATCAGCACCAGACTGATTTTTTTCTCAGAAGTTCCTTCATGGCTTTCATACTCTATTATGTACGCGTTGTAAGTTCTCAATATATTGGAATTTTGTCACACGAAAATTAATATATAATTGTGCAGCTCTGTTCACTACTGAATCTAAAATTATGTTATGCTCCGCTGTTGAATTTGCAGAAATGACAATGTCATCTATATAAATGACTACTTTATATCACCAAGATTGTTTATATTATTTTTTTCAAACACATCAACCTTCTGTCTCTCTCTAACTTTCTAATCCATGGAGGGACTTTGTCGCCTGCACGGTAATTCTCCATCTTTTAGAAGTTATCGTTTCAATATTTCATTAGTAGCGCTAGATCGACACAATCGGGGTAGCGTACTCTAGGTTTCTCCCAATGACGTACGCTAACTGATTGTTAATCGTGGTGTGGTTGTGTTTGTATGGTTTAATTTAAAATTAGCTAGAACAATATTTTTATTGGTGAATTTTAACATTACTCCTACTATTAGTATCTGCACAAGATCTACGTGATTTTTAATATTTCAACATATTTGTAGTGAAGGAAGAGAAATTAGAGATACAACTTATGGATGCTGGTTCTTAGGCTGTGCTTCATGGAGTTGGATTAATTATGGATTAAAAAATAAATTAATTATATGTAAATATTCTTGTAAAACTTGTCATCATAGCATAACAATTTAGAAGAATCACAGCGTATCAGTCATGGTTCATTGAAATTACAATTAATATTATTTCTTGATATAATTTCCCCTCGATCACACAAATATATTGAGCCTGTCTAAACACAGTGTATAACACTGCCTATATACAGAGTGTCACGCATATCGCCCCAAAATTCAAACACAAATCAATCATTAATTTAAAACAGATTTTCGTCTAATTTCTGCACCCCCCTTTAATACTTTCTATATATTATGTATAATAAGCAGTCATATGATAGATCACCAAACAGTTAAGATACAGAAGATTTTTTTTGTCGCGTTATTTAAAATTTGTGTTTTAAAAAATCTTGTTTAGAGCGAGAGTCAAAACTATATAATGCTCGTATATAAGGAATAGAGTGGAGGCGCCATAACAAATCAATAAATCACTATAAACATACATTATAATGTATGTAATATAAACCGAATGTAATTTGACAACATTGAAAGACACGCAGAACAACAATAATAATAATAATAATTTATAATATGAAAAAAAAAATTGATGTTTCCAAGATACATGTTTTAAGATTTAAGTTTTTTTGCTTTTTTGCTGTAATGTCTCATAACATGATCAAGATCAGATGAAGGTGGAGAAGAAATGATATATTTTGCTTTAATGGCATGTATATTTTTGTGTACTGTACGGTACATAATATAATACATATCTTAATGAGATTTTTGATATGATATGCATATATGGACATATTTTTATGTAATGTGGGCTCTTATTCATAAAACGAAGATGTATATACTCACATCATTTGCAAGCTTTAAATCAATTAAATGAAACGAAATTTAAACTGGACACTGAACCTGTATTCTTAATTACACTGCCATTTACTGTTAGAAAAATATCTGAACTAGAGGTTCATCTTAAAAGATGATACTAATAGTAGAAATGTATGAAGGAAGTTTTTTAGTGGAAGTGGTACGGCAAACAAAATCAAAAATCTTCAATTTTACAGTTATAATTGTCAAATAGAAGCCTCAAGCCATACCTAACAAAAATAATAATTAATGTTCTAAATCTAAGGACACCAATTTGTGTCTATAACTCTTCTAGCTTTTCCACACACTGCGTTTTGCAACAAAACTCAAGCTGCACTTGCCTTTCAACGCAAAAATGAAGTTCCGCTCGTGTCTATGTATGTGTAAAATTATTTTCATTTTATATTGAATATGCTTGAGCGAAACGGATAGAAAAAATAAAATTTAAATAATCTAGTAGGTATTGAAACAAAATGTAAAATTTTTCACATTTGCTCAGGCGGTTATTTGCTACTAAAATTCATTTTCATACTAATCGCGCAAAAACAAAAAACTGACTATAAATTTTTTTTTCCCACCGCACTTGAAATTATTCTTGCAAACGTGCTGCAAAATACCCCCACTTTAAAATTTCGTTTATGGGTGAAGAGGTAAAAGAAGAAGAAAAACGCATCGTGTTGCCACACTGTGTGGAAAGGCTAGATATGTTCAAACATTTTGTAACTGTAAGATATTGAAGGCCCTGCTGTAAAACTATTAAAACATACTGAATATTTATCTCAGTTGTATCTTGAACATTTTGTTATGTGGTATATCATTTAGAAAATTTAATCATTTTTAAAAAATGGTTGGAAATCGAAGTGTCTTAGAATGATCACGATCCCATAAAAAATGGTTGGAAATCGAAGTGTCTTACAAATGTATCAAACTATGGCTACGCATTCGATTGTCATCTAATTATGTAAAGAAATGTGACAATTGGGCGACCAAAGTGTTAAAGGGCCTAATTTTCGAGAAACCTTTACAATATATAATCCGTAGTTGTTTTCTCTAAAGTCTACGGTGTAACGGGTCGCCCATATGTCCGAGGGCTACCGTTAACAAAAAAAAATGAAGAGGAAAATAAACAAAAAAATAAAATAAAACTGTTTTCAGAAAAACGAGATGAAATGGAAATCAATGCCTCTACGACTAGAGTCTGCCACCGTTTTGCCAGCTCAGGGATGGTGGAGGTAAATTTGGTCGTGGGGTTGACTCTAGCATAGTCACTCAACGAAATTCAAAGGACATTTTCGTCTAGCATCATTTGGCTCACTTTATATCATTCCATGGTTCCCCGATCGAAAGAAAAAATAACAGCACATTTTAATAAAAAGACACTGAACAATTAATTTAGTTGTATACACAAATTTTATCATATTATTTATTATTATCAAATATTTAATTAAAGGAATATAATTTACAATTTTGAAAAAAAATTATTTGATGTTTATTCATTGAGAAAAGAAATAAATCAAAAGCAAAACGAATTTGGAAACTAATTAAAGTTTATTATTATTATTATTCTAAGTGAAAAATCTACCCAGCAAAAAAAACAAAACAAAAATCTCTCATACCTGAACAATAACCAAACTGGCGAAGAAAGCGCTTCCTTGACCTGGCTACGTTGTATGGCAAATACGAGCATTCGAAATTAACAACTGTTAATTAAATGTAACTGCTAAATAAATGTAAAGGAATAATATTAATAAACTTATTAATTTAATGATAAAACATATAGGCAATAATAATAATAATAATGTAATGATAATATAAATCCAAAGAGCAGGAAAACTTAAAATTTGTTTCCTATCATTTTCTAAATTACTTGTATAAACGTAATTTTTTTTTTTTTTAATTAGAAAAAAAATACTTAATGCTAATCCAAAACAAAAAATTAAATATAATAATAAATAAAAGGAAAAAAAATAATTCAAAAATCAAACCACGATGCAACGACAAGCCGCGTTTCTGCGGAATAACGTTGTCCTAACCGCACCCAACTCCAAACCACATGCACTCGTATATGATCCTCAGCCAATCTAACAATTTTGGTATTTTTCCTTTGGGACCAGTTGTTACTAGCACGATTCTAACGCTTTAATCCGCGCAGCTATAACTTCTCAGGTGATGTCCAACAACAAAAGTAGAATAACTATCCAAACGTCTCCTGTCGCAATTCCGTTGATTTAGCGTACCGTCGGTACGCCAATATTTAAAACTATTATTATTATGTATGGTGGTATTATTATTATGTATGGTTGTAATTCACAAACGATTATGATTTGTGGCCCAACGATAATATTTATACGCCACTCTACTCGGTCTTTCAAACGAACTTAAAAATGGTCATGTTTTCACCGCCTTTAACAACCTTCATATCACACCAATGTTAACACACACTATCGTTTGTTTAATAATTTCCAATTTAGTTTTTTTCAGGATTTTTATTTATTTCTTATTCAGTTCTTATTCATTTATTCTTCCACTTTTTTTTTTTGATTTTAGTTTTTTTTAAACAACACAACTTGCTCTCACAAAAAAATTTTGGCAAACAAAAGAAAATTTTTAGTATTTTTTTTATTTTATTTTAGAAGTTTGCCATTAGGTATTTCATACCTATTTCATTAATTGCCTCCAAACAACTGACTGTCTTTTTGTCTAGAAAAAAATCGCATGTTCGAGCAAAAACCAATTATGCAAAAAAATCCAATAGAGTTTTTCTATTCCCCTACAAAATGTTATATTCTATAAATCTTCAAAACAATATCATAAATGTTTACCTTGAAATCCATTCTGTCACTCACCTCAAAGGTCTGCCAAACCCAAAATCATGCTCTCACTTAATTACAATGTTTCACAGACACCCCTTTTTATTCCTTCATCTTGCTTTAAAGTTGATATTACGTGCTTTTGTTGTTACATGACTAAAAATAAAAATCTTCTACAACTTTTAAAACAACAACTTTTAAACTAAGCCTAACAACTATTAAACAAAAATTTAATAGAAAGTATGTAACTTCAATACATTTTTTGCGACTGTAGCCAGTTTTGTTATATTTTCTCAATTCCATTAATTTATTGGTCCTTGAACGAATTTTGATTGACGTACAACTGCACAACAAAAACAATTACCGATAAAACTGTTATGATCGATAAATTACTCGTACATGACCTAGGGAAACTTCAGAAAACCATGTCGGGTCTGATTAATCGTACTATACAAAATTAAATCATGTTCTTCCTGGCCTAGATAATTTAATTTTAGATCTTTGATGAGTGATCCTTATTCTCACGTTCATCATCTTTTGAGAATCAATAACTATAATTGAGACTGCTACCCCTGTGCTCTCGCGGAAAAATTTATTACTACGAAAAAAAGTTTAGACAGGCTTTTATATGAAATATCTATGAAAAGTGATCTTCGAAAGTTTAATATTATTTGTATGTTACATTAAAATATAAAAAATATAAATTTATTTACAATTAATATTAAAGTTATCAATTTAAAAATAGAAACAGTGTCTCGGGTGTATCTGAAGCAAGCTTCATTTTTTCCGCTGGTAGCATTTTCTATACTTTCCCTAGTCTCAATAATTATAGGGCTCATCCGTTCAAATTTTCGTCTCTTCTTCTGATGATCATTCCGTCAACAAAGTATGTCCTGTTGACGTATTGGATTCTTCAAATATTTTTTCCATCTAATCCTTTAAACTCTTTTTGTCCTTAGCGAAGATGTCCCCTTTCTCCTTTGTCACATTAAATTTTTGAAAATCTCCGTATAATGAAGTGTAAAATACGGTAGCCCTATACCTTTCTTTATGGAAATAGCGTACGACTGAACTAAATAAAGTCCTCCGCTCCTTATTTTTACATGCCAATTCTGTACACTGTTACCCTCTTCGATATAATTTTCGCTACGTCAATGCTATTTTGTGTTTTTTTCTAATAGGCTCTGTATCCCTCGGAATTTTCTTCTTTCTAATGAAATAATCAAGCATTTCGGTTACTCCTATTGCTTTTCCGAATTTCACTTTAACTGTTTCATTTCTCTTAAGGTCGCTTGTTAAGCAAGTACGTAGGTACTTGATAGATTTTTTTACTGTTATTCCCATTCCTCCAAAGATTAAGGTTTGCATTGTGGTAGGTTGTTTACCGGATATCTGCGATTAACGGTTCCGATTTTTCTTCATTTTATGCATTCTTACTGTTTCTAGGAGAGATACGAGCTTTTTTGCAATGTTCGACATTTCATCTCTTTACGGATGTCATTTTAATTATATCATCATCGTATGTCAATACTGAAGGCATTTTTATGTCTTCTTCTTGGTTTATCTGAATGCATGAGTGTACCTCAGCTAGAGTTTTTAAAATCTTATCAAACACAATATTATTAAGTTTGACATACCTGTTTGTCGGTACCACATAATAGTCGTTCTTTCTCGGAGACAAGCAGATGGTCGTCAGTAGATCTGTTTTTCACCTTCATGTATTCAGATAATCGGAGTAATTCATCGGAAATCAGCCGTTGTTTTTGGATTCGATATTTTTTAATTGCAAGTTGAACCGTTTCTATCCATTCTTGTGCAATACAATTCGAAATCCAAATAGATTTAAATGTGTGTTTCTAAAAATGTCCTCTCTTTGCAAGGTAAACTTTTTATAAGTTATACAGGACCCTGACCCAAACCTGCTGTTGTTACTTTTTTATTTGAATTAACAATACTCTGTGTGTGTAACAAAATTCAAGTTTATCAAAATGCTATTTTTTTATAAATCCCGGGTTGCAAAATCCCGGTTTTCAAAATCCAGGGTAAGAAGCGTAAATTTTATTGATTAAAAAAAATAATTAAATATCCATAAAATTCCAAATTCGATTGAAGCAGGTCTTGGATTTTGCTGGGTGATCAAAAAAAAACTAGATAAATAATATTTCTAGACGGATATGGTTCATTTTAAAACCAAAATAAGTCTAGCAGACTTTGCTTTCTCCAGTTTCTTCTACAAAATAATTTTTTTTGATGATATTTTTTTTTCGATAAATTGTGTGCTAGGAACCAACCATCCATTTTATTGTATAAAAAAAATCTCGGTTTAAATTTTTAAAATTCACATGTCGGGAAATGGGACTTTTAAATTTAAAAATGAGTTTGCGAGACAAAATTAAAAAATGAGTTTGTGATAAAGTTCTAGAAAATGACTAATAGGGATGAAATTTGGCCAGGATTTTAAAACGAATTTTCGATCACTTCGATTCTTATCGTATAAAATATAGTATACCACAATATTTTTGGGCAAAACCTTTTTTTATTTATTTATTTTTTTTTATTTACCATGCAATCTGTTTTGGGGCTCGAGGCTCTCCCTGCTCCTTCGCGGTTATGCTTTTAACGTCCTTCCTTTACGCCGTCGCCAGCCAACTCAAGACCTTGCAGGCTCCTTGCAGGACCTCGAGGCTATAGGACCGATTTAAGACCATCTGCACCTTGCAAGCTCCATGCCAGCCTATACTTGCATGGAAAATGGGTCGGCCCATGGATTTTGCACACCGACAGGGGGTCATAGATGTGTTACATTTCATCACAGATCATAATCTGTTCATGAAATTTCACTTTGCATCCTGCCCCTATCGGGTTTCGAACCCGGTACCTCTCGATCCAAACGCCAAAGCTTTAACCACTGTGCCATTTGGTCGGTGACA
This sequence comes from Nephrotoma flavescens, assembly GCA_932526605.1. NCBI lineage: Eukaryota > Metazoa > Arthropoda > Insecta > Diptera > Tipulidae > Nephrotoma > Nephrotoma flavescens. The sequence goes on from OW052222.1 coordinate 183,563,640, forward strand.
AAATCTTGTTTTTTTAAAATTTTGTTTTCCGAAATATTTTTCTTTTTAGTAGCTGTCATTAATAGATTCTATATAATCCGCTCCTACATGCGGCAGTGCGACATGTTCGCTGATCCCGGCTTCTACGTGTCCCCGATGTTCAAATGTAATCCCCTCGGCGAGCAAATGTAATCCCCTCGGCGGGATTTTGAAAACCGGGATTTCGAAAACCGAGAAATTAATAACCTGGATTGTGAAACCGGGATTTTGAAAATTGAGATTTTGATAACCGGGTTTTTGAAACTGTGAATTTGAAAACCAGGATTTCGTAGTACACCCTACTCTGTTTCTCTTCTATACTGGACGGTTGCTCCATGAGCCAGTGATTTTTTTCGAGTATTAATTACTCCGGTGTTCCTTGAGATTTTAGCCGTAGTTTCCATCGCAGCTTAGACATGAACTTTGACTGGTATAACCTTTTTATCCTTTCTTATGGGTTAAAGTGCACCAGTCCTTTTAGCATTACGCGCATGTCAATTTTGTTTCTTCCCATTTGAAAGGTTGGTTGTCGTAATTCTGCTAAGCATTTCCTTCTTCTTGGGGTTAACTAAATTTGTGTTTTAGTCACTATTGCTAAATTCAAAACCACATTACAAATATAACATTTTGAGTTCAGTAAATCTATATGAAATAACGGTAAAAGATTTTTTTTATTTTTTTGTTTATTCCTCTATTTACTCTACCTATTTAGCTTATAAAAAAATCGTGCAACAGTTTCTGAAATATAGAACAATCGCATTGAAGTGGGGCATTTACTTGTATCACTGCAAATGACGGTAAGCAGAGTTTCCATGAAATACTAATCAAACCACAAATTAAGAGTATTTTTAAGTCCCTAAGGCTTATCCTTTTAATGCCTCACTGCACAAGCGGTAAGAAAGTAATAATTTAAAATACTAACCTTGATATTTTGAATACAGAAGAATGCTACACCCTTTAGAGGAATGAGCTGAAACGTTTAACAGCCGGCTGATTTATAAAACTCTTTATCTACTTATTGACATAGCCCATTGATCTCTGAGTTTGTTCAAGCGTTCTTGGACATAACAATGACTAATGAGAATGAGCGAGAATTATCTTTGAAAAATAAAATATTTCTCGTTGCCATTTACCATTGAACCGGACTTTGTGGCGGCATTTTCTAACATCACTTTTTCGATACTTTATCGAAGTCATGTATGTTACGTTTATCATAAGAATAAAATTGGACACTATTTTAGTGCTTGATTGGTCTCAATAATTGAATTTAAATTTTAATTTTTGTGCAAGCAGAAACTCTGCGCGTTTTGGTCAAATTCAAATTTATTGAAAATATAATTGTTATAAAGATTAATAATCGAAATATTCGCCATTACTATCTATGGTCCTTTGCCATATATCAGGTATATGATGAATGCCTTCGGGATAAAAACTTGGTGGTTTCGAAGCAAGCTAGTCATCGAACCATTTTTGCACAACTTCAACTTTCGTGGTCTTTCAAATATTACGGCATCGATCTAAATATTTGGTAATCAGAGAGAGCGGAGTCTGGGGAATACGCCGAATGCTGTAAAGCTTAACAGCCTAAGGAGAAGATGAGTTCCTGGGTTGATTTTGCTGTATGTGCGCGGGTATCGTCAATATCATCTTTCGCCTTAATTAGCTCATAAATGGCCTTTTTTTCCTCAAGTTCATCTCTTAATTTGATCAATTGGGTGGTCTGATAACGTTCAGCTGTAATAATTTGACCAGGTTCCAGAAGCTCATAGTAATTTCTTGGCTTGAATATGCAGCTGATGTTGATGGCTGGCCTGGATCAACCAATGGTTATCTGCATTTAGGATTATCGTACAAAAACCACTTTTCATCACCAGTAATGATTTTGTCCAAAAAATTTTTCTGTTGTACCGAGAAAGCAAATTCATGCTTATGTCAACTCTTCGGTTCTTGGTTTCTTCGGTCAGTTTATGAGGAACCTATTTTCCTTCCTTCTGTATTTTTTCCAATCGAAGTTATATTGATTGGTGAGTAAATCTTAACTGTTCTGCAAGGTCTTTTTGAGTTTGATATGAATTTCCATCCAGTAAAACTTTGAGTTCTGTCGAAAACTTTGTCGTCAAATTGTTTTGCAATTGCATCTGGAAGTGGATCATTCTCAAAACTAAAATTGACATCACTGAATCATGCAAATCATTTTTTTACTCTTGAATGACACAGAATGTTTACTCAAAGTCGAATTGATCAATACCATAGCTTGAACATCATTTTTTCATTTGAAAGCACAATATAATGACGTAAATGCTTAATATCGATATCCATCTCCTAAACTTGATGCACACGGTCTGGCAGCTTGTAAATGATTGAAACTTTTGTCATAAAAACAGCAATCTTAAATTGCGGGTGATTTGGATGCGTTCAAGTAGGTTTTAATGCAATTAACTTTAGAGCTGAGTTTCTACTTGCACACCTAACACATTTTTTGTTAAAAATTCGTCCATTTCTTGAAAGACAATAGTTAAGTGTGGAATGTGGGGTATGATTTGCATTTAACATGAATTTTTCAATTATTTTTGGAATTTGGCCATAATCAATGGAACTTGGCCATTTCTCAAACAATAATTGTCAAGTTTGGTGTACAAAATTGGGTTGGGATTCAAATTTTGAATGAAGGTTTGGAAGAAAATTCCAAAATTTATTTATTTTGGAAAAAATTCCAATTTCAATTATTTATTTCATCAGTTATATTAATTTCAGTTAGTTCAATTATTTTAGTTTAATTTAATTATTCTAACGAATTAATCACAAAAATGAATTGAGTACTGATTGTCGTAATTGAAGCTTCTTCTAGAAATTTTGAAATTTTGTATAGAAATATTTTTTTGTATTTTTTTATTTGAATTTTGGTTTTAGAATTCTGATTTTGAAATTCCGGATTTGGCGAATCGTGTTCATTCTAGAATTCGGCTATACTGAATGTCACTTCTTAACAAATTATGTTTAAATTTGGTTTGAAGAACTATTTAAGGTGAATTTAAGGAGATTTTGAGGTGAATTTTGAATGAGGTTATAGAATTCGACTATTCTGTATGGAATTTGGTAAATTCTTAAAGTATTATTGTAAAATTTGGTATTCAAAGATATTGAATGAAGTTCTAAAATTCGGCAATGCTGAATGGAAGTAAGCATCTAACATTAATTTTGAAGGAAGTTTTGAATTTTGGCTTTGTTGGAACTTATTAATGAACTAAAAATCAAATTTCATTAAAAAATAGCCGTCGTTTTCAACATGGCCATAAAAAATATACTTTATTTAAAGAACCGATTTATAAACGATAAAACATTCGTACTAAATCAAAACAAAACTGTAATTAAAATTTTTATTTCATCCACAAACTGCCTGGTTCCACTTAGCATGGTCGAATAGTCGAATTATACGAATTGTATCCGAAATTGATGTTCAAATTTCACTACAGTTCTACAAACGCCTTGAAATTTTAAAATAACTGGTTAAGAAAAGACAAGATTTATTTCGTATATCCGAGCCCTTTACAAAGCAACCCTTAATAGACCTTAATTTGTTAAAAAATGGCCTTGTTCTTCAACAGTTTGTGTTAGAATTCCAAATCACCATGATTCGGATCCACATTGGACTACTTTGAAACAAACTGTGGAACCTCTTTTATCCGGAACGACTGAGGCCAGAACAATTATGAATAAAAAAATTTTCCGGATTAAGCTTTTTTTAATAATTTCATTGTGAAATAGAATATTTTAATATTTTTTAAACTGCAGTGTCATTTAATAATATTTTTAATTCATTTTAGTTAATTACATAGTAGAAAATAATTTCATTTTTGAAAAATAAGATACACAAGCGAAAATGAAAGAATAAGTTAAAACGAATTTCCGTATATTAGAGGTTATTCCGGAAGAACTTGATTTTAGATAACCAAAATTTACGGTTATTAGATATTCCGGTTAGTAGATTCCGGATAAAAGAGGTTCGACAAACTCTCTTTTTTGATAATCGGGATTATGAAAAAAAAAATGATTTTGAAGGGCCGCATTTTTATTTCGGGATTTTAAAGAGCGGCCAAGTGAGTCCAAACCAATACTAATGTCCTGAAGAAATTAAAAAGAATTGGCGCAAACAGATATTGGTCGATAATTTAAATCGCGACAACGACGACCATTTTAGCTGGTTTTAAGGTGCACAACTGGAATAAATTTTAGTACACAGTTGAGTACTAAAGCTAGTGTTTTTTGTCTGCCAACATTTTTTTTTAGGTGGCAGGTGACACTTGGTTTAGTTTAGTTTGAATATTGTTTTCGAAATGACTATATTTTAAAAATAATAGTGACATCTGTGGCAAACGTTGTAATTGTTGAGGTACGAAAACAAGTTATGCATTTCTCCTTTAAATCTAGGTAATATAGAGTTTATTAATTACTAAAACAGATGGCGTTGAAAATAATTTTTTTAAATAAGTATTTGAATATATTCTCTAATTAATCTCACGCATTTGTTTTGTAAAAATTGATGTTAACTTGAGCATGAAAAGTTTTCGATAGTGTTAATATATTTAAACATTTATGAAAGTATAACGTTTGTTGAAGGCCGGAATTACACTATAAAATATCTTTGACAAACGTATTTTATAAAACAATTTATAAATTTTCTTTGATAGTGTAATATGCATGTTTTATAAAACTATCACTTTTATAAAATATTTTATCAAATTTAATCTCATGCAGGTAAATTTGATAAATTATTTTTGACATATTGCTTATTCAAAATGGTGACTAAATACGGACAGCAAAAATCACAAAAATATTAATTCAAGAATACGAGGCGAATGAATTTCGCTAGAAAGCGAAGTGTGGCCATTAGTCTGTCCTCCATACTTATTGAATTTCGTAAGTATGTTTCTTGTCGTTTAAATAACAGCGAAATTTTGTGGACAATAAAATTAAATGAATTTTCATCAATTCTTAAATATTTTCCTCGGGTCTGCAGCTCCTTTAATAAATTTTGATGGACACCTTTTAAATCCCATCTCGATACTCCTCCCAGATTCTTGTTTATTCTGTTTCTTTTTTATTTTTATTGACGATTAAATAATAAAATCGCTTAATGTTGCTGCATACGCTGTTTGATATTATTCCATTTTTACTGAAGTTTGAGGAACATTTTGATAAAATCTTTTATGTAGTGTAATTTTTAAAAACTATGTGATCAAAATTGTTTTAAAAAAAATTGTTTCGAATATTTTATAAAACACCTTTGACAAAGATCTTTTATATTGTAATTCCAGCCGAACAAATATTTAGTTACGCAACATAATTCATAATATATGAAATTATTATGATTTTTTCCTGACAGATTTGCCAAAAACTAGCTGAAAATAAGAATATTTTACGAATTGATACTTTACCAATTATTGGTATTGCCTTTGCAAAAATCAATTGTCTACACTATTTTCGTCACCAACATGTCGATAATTCCGAAATACCCGTAGACGCACAAACTTTTAAATTTCTAATTTCTAAATGATTCATTGAGACAGAAAACATAAAGTAAATTTTCAAATTTGTAGTGCGCAGGATCTATTGCTGATAATTTTTTTCTAAAAAATAATATCGTTTCTAGTTATCTGTACGGCAGTTTGTAGTTAACAATCAAACTGCAAAAATACTATACATTACAAATACTTAATTTTTAGAATTTTGATTTTGTTCTTATAAAACGTAGCCTAACACTGACATGATTCGATTGTTTTAACTTTTGTATAGATTTAAATAGCCTACTTGACATTGCGAACAAAAGTAATAATTTATAGGTTTTAATTTTCAAAATTTGTTTGCTACTGTGCACCGTACATTCACAATTTGATTTTCATTTCGTTGTTATTTTTATCACAGGAAATTTAAAGAAAAATTATGTTGTTATGTACAATTTTACCCATACTAAAACATAAAAACTTTTATTTTGCTTATTCGTTGCACTCACGCGACTAATATTGTGTTGTTATGTTAAAGAAGCAAAACCGAAAATCATAGATTTGTATAGAAAAACATTAGACTATGAACGAACACATAACCTAAAAAAAATATATTCCCCTAAAATTTTTATTTTGTTAACATTTGTAAAAAATACTTTATTATCAGCAGTCAAAATCGGTATCCCTCAACATAATTTGACGTGTACGTATAATTTGTCGTCTTAAAGTATGCGGTAATTAGAGTGACACGATATGAGACTTTTATTTTTATGACGGCTTCTAACTGCATTTTAAATTTTTTTTTTACAGATATGGGACGTGACACGTAAACTATTTACTTAGTTTAAATAACCGTTTAAAGTATAGAAACATTCACATACAAAATAATTACAATTCGGATACAAACAATAAAATTACATATCATATAGTGAAACTATATACATATTTGAAAATATGCGACTACATATCACTATCATTAAAATGATTATGATTATTAAATAATTATAGTGTAAATCTAAATGACAGCATAATATCATTTACACCATGTTGATTTAACTGATTTTTTTTTTGTTTCTATATGTTGAATATTCTTCATGCTCCTATTGTGTGTGTGTGGTATGGTAAAATTAATTGTCCATCAGGTTAATGTTATTATAATAGTTTTTTGGATGGTGATTTTATTAATTGAATTACTATTAATTTATTTTTTTGTATACTGACATGCTTTAAAAAAATATTTCCAATTATGTTTTATATACCATTTGTTATGTTTTATACCGCGCGACATACTCGTCGTAGCACACAAAACATTTTATAAAATAACGTTAAATTTATTAGAACGCGCGATTTACAAAATAAAACATATTTTTAATAATTTATTACTTCGTGACAGTAAATTGAAATATGTTTATTTTGTGTACAAAACATTTTTTTTTTTATTTTTAAGAAACAACAACATTACCATAACTGAACTCTATATTATGTATATGAGACATGTTGCCAAACAACAAAAATTGTAATAAACGGCAAAAACATGATATTCAATTGCAGATCGGATAATTGGCAGTTCTTTAAGAATATTAGAGCTTTACACATAATAATTTTTGTATTATTTTTTGCACTAACAATATATGGTGAGTGAAGAAAATATGCAGAAAAAATCTTAATTGTGTACATAAAAGCTTTTGTTTATTTCCTTCGTGTATAAAGCTTTTAAACGTAAATAATTTTTTAAGTGAACACCTTTTAACAAATTACACTCAGGAAATACAAGGATTGAAAATTTATTTAAGATTTTACTCATATTGCACGATTTGATTAAGTTTCAAGAGATTAATACACTCCGTTTTACATGTTTAAGGACATCTAATTTTTTATTAAATTAGATAAATTTGTAAATAGAAAGTTAAGTAAAAACAGGTAGTATTGAGGCATTCCGTCGAGGTATTAATAAATCAAATAGCGAATTCTTTTACTTTTTTGATGTAAATCAAATTTCCGATAGTTAAAAAGAATACGAAAAAATTTGATGTGTTTTAATCGTAGTGTGCGTCCATGCCAAAAACAATAACAAACCATTTTGAAAAAATTTCAAATGACGCGTTTGACGTATTTGACATTATTTCCGATTGACATATTATATGTATATAAATGTGTGTATGTGGTAGTTAAAATGGAAGGAAAAATCAACATTTCCATTTTTTGATGTACATCAAATTTTTTTGCTATTTTTTCCCCTAAAAGAACGCGAAAATGTGATTTACATCAAAAAATTTTGATGTACATCAAAATTTTATGCCACTTTTTTGTAAAAAGAAAACGCCAAAAGTAAGTGGCATAAAGCGGTTAGTATTTTTTGTCACTATACACCTTGTTTTGGGCCGACAAACAGGAAATTATTTAAAGTTATCATTTCAGTTCAAAATATAGTAGAAATTATCCGATTTATTAAATAAATGAGCGTCCTTAAACAACTGAGACGGACTGTATACTATTTTCTAATTACATCTGTATTAACCCACGTGTAACGATTGAAAACAATTGATGTTACCCTGTTTAATCAGTTTTATTTTAAACCATGCATTTATGTCTCAAAACTTAAAAAGTATTTTTCTAGTTTTATTTGAAAATCAAGAGCTTTTGAAAACTTTTTAAAAAACTTACAAGGAGTTAAATTTTACCCCAATTAAGGAATATGGAAGTAACGCAGTTGTGATCAAGTATTGACAACCAAAAAAAATACTTTTATTTATTTTGATGGCTTTTGCGATTTGAGTTTCGTTATGTTATATTTCAACTTGACGAACATTTTAGGTTCCTTGCGGCTCACTTGACCTTTTTCTTGCAGTTTGAATTTTCAATTCTAATTTCGATACGCAGGTGACATTTTTTAAAATTATTTTTAACTATAGACTACGAATTGTATACTATTTTGACCGAATTTTTACGTGTATAAAGCAGCTCGATGATTTTGTGTGCTTGTGTTTTGATATCCTCCAACGATATTTCATGACAACTGGACAGCTAAAGTGGTTTATTGTAGACATTAACTTGAGTTATTTATCGAAAATCGGCCTTTTTTGTAGATGCTTTGCCGTTTTATTTAAAAGTTAAAACCGTATGTGACGTTGAGTGAATGTTGAAAAAATTAATTAACCTCCAGTCGTTTTCCATACTTTGAAGGTAATATTGTATTGATTAAACCAAAAGCATGACATTACTTATTTTGACTGCTCTCATGTTGTAAATCGTTGATCATCTTCAATATTTTGACGGTGTGACTACCCAGGTTTAACCTGGAATTGGTGACACTGCTGCCTTCTAATCACCATCTCTTTTAGTTCAAGTAAAGTCAGTGGCCCTGGGGTACCCATCAATGTTCTACGACAGCCTAGCGGTAATTTATCGATAATCAATTATTTGTAAACCACAATTAACCTAAAACGACAATTTACCGGAACGGTCATTTCACCGAAAACTACTTTTTTCCGAAAAGTAATTGTTTGAAAGTGTTTGGGTTAAATGGCCGATTCCGAAAACAGTGAAAAGAAAATATCGAAAGACAAAATGTAGAAAAATATTTAGACGAAATTTAAAAAAAAAATAACAGAAAAAACAATATCAATTATTTTCATCGAATTTAAAATCGAAGACTATGACTTTCAAAGCATAAAAAGTTAGATCTGTATTATAATAAAACTGCGCTTATCATAAAAATAAATTTTAATCTACCTCGATTTATTATTTATTTTGCTTCTAAGTTTAATAACTTATCTAAGCATAATTGTGTCAACGGAACCCGGGAGTAAAATGCTTTGGACGCTAAATGTGCGCACGTCCCCGATGATTTAGTGCAAGGCATTAAAAATTACTCTGTGGACTGGTGATAGTGAAATTATGATACAATTGAAAAGGATGGAGAGGATAATGTCGGATGAGGTGAAGAAAAACTGAAGCGAAACAATCCAACGATTCACTCTCACTGTTCCAGCTAAAAACGACAACAACTCACATATTTTAAATAATTTTTTCCAAATATTTAAAATCTAATCTTTAATAGTCCACTGGTTCTTAAGTATTATTTTCATGTATTTTTAAAATCGGTTACCTTAAACAATTTGGGATCGAAGAGCTTACCTCTCCATTTCTCATTAAACTAGTCATCATTCACACCTATTTCATAAAATTAATATTTTAAAGAAATTTTTGAAGAAATTTGAAGGCGCTTTCCTGACAATATTAGATTAAAGGTTTTTCTTACACAGCTGTCTAAAAATATTAAATCGGATATTAAATCTACAAAATTTTCATTTTATAGAAAAAAATTTAGTACCTTAGGGAATAACTCTAAACTAATGTGAAAAGCAATTGATGATGTACTAGGAAGAAATTTAAACCAAAATTCAGTTACACAAATTTTTCTAAATATTTCTTCCAATGTAGTTTCTTTTTTTTTTTTTGTCACGACTACTCTAATGTAGAAGCTTATCATATATATGTTCTTGGCCCTGCCATTAATTATAGGAGTTCCTGATGAAATTATGTATGAAATAAAAAAATTGCCTAATAAGCCATCTAAAGGCATGGATGGAATAGACAACTTAATTTTAAAAAGTGCAACTAGTTTTGAGATACTTATTTAACTTAAGCTTAGAGAGTGGTGGTGTATTCCCTGAAAATTTAAAAGTATTTCTGCATATGAACCAATTTGGATTCAGAGCTGGAAAATCAACTGAAGAAGATATATGCATTTCTTAAGCAATATATTGAACAAACAAATCATTTAAACCCACTGCGCTATTTGTTGTTAATAAAATTGACTTATATTTTTGTTGGAGGAACGATTATTAATTTGTGTGAAATTTAACTTCGTAAACCTCAACAAGTTGTAAAAATAAATGAAACTCTAGCTTCCCCATGTATTTTACACTGTGGAGACCTAAAAGGATCAGTTCTAGATCATTTACTTTTTCATTTATTTCAATTCGATTTTTGACTTGCATGGAGCTTGCAATGCGTGCAGATGGTCTTAAAATCGGCCCTATAGCCGTACGTCTTCGATTTGGCAGGTGATGCATAAAATAGGACTGGCAAAATAAACCGCGAAAGAGCAAGGAGTGCTTCGTCCCCAAAACAGATGGCATGGACCAAAAACAAAAAAAAATGTAAAATTTTATTGAAATAATAATACAGGGTGACTGACACGAAGTATTACCAAAACAAAACGCCAAAGAATTTTTATTTTTTGATGAATTTTATTGAATCAAAATAATAAATTTTCACAAATTTTTATATTTTCAAATTGCATTAGCAGTTTTTGATGTGGCTACCCTTAGCCGCGATTATAACCTTCAAACGACCGACAAAGCCGCTGAATGCAGCGCGAAAGTGGCTCTGCGATATTTTGGCCCATTCCCATGCTTGAGATGATCGACACTTTGGTATTTTTTGTCCCAACCTTGCTCTTTAAAATACCTCAAATCGAGAAATCTACCAGATTTGCATCCGTTGAATTTGGTGGCCATTGGGCAGTGGAAATGAACCGCGGAACGTTGTTTCTCAGCCAATTTTGATCGACGCGCACTTTATGACTCGGCGCCGAGTCCTGTTGAAATTTCCAGGCTCTGCGGCCGAAATGTTTTTGTGCCCAAGGCTTCAACGCTCTTCGCGGTGAACGGCTTTCGGCCGTTACGGCGGCCGGGCAAGTCAATCCGGTCGTTTTGCTTGTTCACATATTTCTTAATAACGACCGGTCACTCATTGGAGAAAACTAAATTCGGTAAATCGCCATTTTCGTGCAAGCGTAACAACTCCTTTGCTGTTTCCACTCTAACTTTTTTTTGAACATCGGTGAGACCATGCGTTTTATAGAATTTCAAGGCCTTTAGTCCAAGATGATCTTTCAATATGTGCTGCATCCGTTCAAGCAAAATGTTCGCCTCACGAGCCATTTTCCTGCCACTACGGCGCGGATTCCGATCCAATTCAACCTTCCGAATGATATCCGGCGATGTTGCAGTGCGTTTCAGTCCACACCATGGCATTTTGCAATGCTGCCAGTATCGTTATAACGATTTACGGTGCGATACACAAACATTTTATTCACATGCAGATGTTTTAACTGGTTAACAATCTGCGGCTGTCGTTTTCCAGCCAAATATAGAGCAATCCTAAGTTGGTAACACTTTGTGTCAGTCACCCTGTAATTTCGATTAAGTCGGTATATTTATAAGCTTAGCCTAGGCTAGTTTAATTCGTTGTTTACATTAGAGGGAAATACTGCTACCCTCAAACCAATTTTATTCAATTTTCATAATTTTTCGGAATAGAAATGAAATTGTAGCGTAAATGTTAAATTATTCTGATTTAACCTTCATTTCTCATCCTCATACTACGATAAAGAACTACCCAAAAGGATTTCCCAAAACGTCGAATATTGGTTTTGTCGAAAAGTTAACATCCAAAAATATTGAAAATTAAAATTATAAAAATAAAATTTAAATTGAAAAAATTTAAGTAAAAAACCTTTCGCAACACAATAAGATTTAAATGTAATTTTTTGGATTATTTTTTTGGTAATTTTTTGGATATGTCTTCTTTACGCAAGAGTATTTGGCATTGTTAGTTTTTTATAATTCTTAATTCCTATACTGAAAATCTTAACTTCCCAAAAGTCTTTTAGCATTGAATTACTTCGCGTAAGAATGCCAAAAAATTTGTTTTAAAGAATCCTTAAATTGCTGCAATCTAGTATGAATAGTTATATTCGGTCTTTTATTTTGCGATAATTTTTTAAAAACTTTTTTTTCGGATATTAATAAAAATATTTTTGGACGTTTTGTTAACTAATAATACTTTTCGGCTAATAATACTTTTCGGCCCCCATAAGAAACAACTTTCCGAAAACTGAAATTTAGCGAAAACGACAGTTGACCAAAAACGAATGTTATCCGAAAATGAGAACTAGGCAAAAACTGAAAATTGCTCAACAAACCGCTTAAAATACAAGCAAGAAAGGTTTATTCTGAATGTGAAGAAACACTCGGATTGTCTGATGGATATTTCTATTAAATGTCTTATTTGAAGTGAATTATAAACCATTTATAAACCGGCGAGATGAAACTTGTGGTTAGTATTCCAATTGAACTCCGATACGATCGGCATGCCACTTGTTGTTTCTATATGATAGAAATGCTATCCCAATATGAGATTTGAGTGAAGTTCTGGATAATGGCCAATTTAAAGCAAACTAGGCCATTACTCTATCGATAGGATTAAAACTCAGTTTATTTGATTCGTTTGGGATTCACAAGTGAGTTTCAGAAATGACTCCGCAAAATGTCTATTTTGAATGGAATCTCTTTCACAACCGATTAGGTTAGACTCAGTTTGCTGAAAATGAGGTTTCAGTTGGTCATTTTTCAATTTGAATCGAATTGTTATATGAAAATGGGCTTCAATTATAAATTTATTATGTAGCTTCAGAAAAATTCTAATTTTTTTAACGATGGAAAATTATGCCATTTTTTCCGGTTGGTAAGGCCCACGGTTCATATTGTGAAAATGAGATTCCAACATGAGGTTTAGATTTTGTTTTAAAAATTCAATTGGTCGGCCAGTTTAATGTTTAAATTGAATTATGCGTTTCTCTTCCGATCGAATAGAAACTAGGTTCTTCGAAGCTATTGCTCATCGAGTGTTACAAATCTCTACTTGTATAATGTTGGATTTATATATATATAAGAATTCTGGAAGCCCGTCTGAAAAAATGCTCATTTGAATAGATCTTAACATGACGGGGTTGCCTAATATGTTAATGGAAACAGCACATAATATTTGCGATCAGGCGTTACTACAGAAGGAACTGCGATAGAACGATTATTATTTTCTGAAAAGTAATAAATTAACTTTGGTATCAAGTAAAACAATTAATTGAGGACTGCTAATTGATAGAATTTGAGTTTTCAAATGGGTTTTGACAATGTTTTTTTTTTAATATACAGCTATGCAGAATGAAACACAGCCATTTCTTAATCGAATTCTATTCGAATTTGTTGAGAATAATTTCACCCCATAATAATTTTTGTAACCTCATTTTATTTGGCAATTCTATAACGCACCTTCATCGGAAGTCATTTGGAATTACATTTTCGTCTCAAGAACCGAACTAATCTCTAGTTGTACACAAGTATCTACATCCGGAATCGTTTTAAATATCTACATCCTATAAAGTTTTATGGAATTTTAACAAGCCAATCAGTTGGAAAATGGCTTAGTCCTATTTAAATTATTAAATTTTAAAAATTAATTCTAATTGACCATCCTCCAGAACAACATCCATGACTTGGACATTGCAATCCAAAAGTTTTATCTAATTCAATTAAAAGTTCAATTCTTATTAGTCGTTTTACAGGACCGACCAGAATCCTAGTAAGAAAAAGTTCCAACACAAAAAATACGCACCCTGAGAACTGTTTATGTGCCTAGTTTTAGTGACCTCGTTTTTAGTAAATTTTAATTTTGGGTGAGTTGTCGTTTCGACCAATTGCCGTTTTTGGTTGAATTGTCGTTTTCGTTGAACATTCACTCCAAACACAGTAACAGTAATTATTGTTTTTGATGAACGGTCAGCTTCGATCAATTGTCGTTTTCGTGGAAAAATAATTTTTTAATCATTTGGTTTTCGGTACACTGTGTTTTCAGTGTATTTTCGTTTCCGGTGAAAGATCGTCCTCGATTATTTGGTTTTTCAGTGGTTTGCATTTCGATGAGGTGTGCATTCTAAAATGCTTGAGCAGTTGAAATAACAATGTTGAAAAGCTAGAAAAATTTACCGTTACCATGTAAATTGACTGTACTAAAAGTGTTACGTATAATTCTTAATTATTTAATTACATCGTTCGATGATTATTATTCGTGACGCTTTTTAATTACACGATCGATAATCCGAATAATATTGATCATTTCAGGGTTACTTACCTTTTTGGTGCGATTCTTGCAAACATCTAAAAATAAAATATTTTTATCGCCGTCGCAAGTCCACCACACAATATCATACATTCGGTCACCTCAACAAAATGCACTAAACTATACGGGATGTGTTAATTATAATTTGTCACAGTATGTTGATTTTTGTCAGTGTTTTTTTTTTTTTGGTTTTAAAACACGATTTTTAATTAAATTTAAAATACATTTTTGATCTAATTTTTAATATTTAATATGCAAGAACTACAATCTCGGATAATATATTTATACAATGTATAAACATCTTATTTAATATTAATATTAACTCGTGCAGGTAAACCTTTATATAACGATATAACATACATCTATCTATATCACCAGGAGGTCGTCTTTAATGTGCATTATCCATATCCAGATTTATTTTATTACCACTTCAAAGTCATAATTTTATATATACGGTTAAGAATCTGTAAACAAAGCACAACGCGCTTTATGTACATAATAAACAGCATTTTGGGACCAGACACCTGATGTTCACAAGACAACACATATTTGTGAGTCGATAGAGATACAGAATCGATGAAAACGAAATAATCGTAAAAATTGATAAATAATTTGACAATTTAAATTGATTTGGATTTTTAATCTTAAGTTTTATAAATAATTAAGTTATTTATGTCCGTGTGTCGTGTATATATGGAGAAGAGACAAAGGTTTTTGGGTATTTTTTTTTTCGGGCTACAGGTGGTTTAATTTTTTTTTATTTTTGTTTTGACTTTAGAGAAGCATGTCTAATATTTTTTTGTTGAAGTTAAATAATTTTGTGTAACAATTATTTCCGCAATCTTTTGGCAATTTATACGGATACGTAAATACCCGAGAGATAACTTCAGGGGATACAAAAAAAAATTTTTTTTTAATGTTTTTGTTGGTTGAGCTGATCTCACCCAGTTATTATCGTTCATTATACATATAGTTTTTGTTGTTGTACATGTGAAATTATTTCCAAGAAATGCAATTATATTTAATATTATTATTAGTGCTGGCATTATTTTTTATTGTTGTAATTTTGTTTGATCGTATTTTGAAGATAAGTAACATAAACATTCTTTTCATTCTCGTTTCATGAAGATCACGTCCTTGACCTATCTTAATTATTTGCATCACATAAACATAATAATGTTAAACAGCAACACTCACTATACAAATAAATAGTTTAAGTCACAAAATGATTACGGTTTTAGAATATTAAAAAAAATATATAAATACATAAATCGTGATCATGTTTAAAGATTATATATCCGAATGATCGTTTAAGTATATAGAAACCGAAGTAGTAGAAGAATCACGGGTGGTATGACAAAAATGGAAGTACAAATCGCAATGAAATAATTCAATAGCGATGCTATAAAATTCTTTGAGGTCTACAAGCAATTTATCCTTCGCTTCGTATTGATGAAATTATTTTTTTGTAGTAGATGACATTTTTTAAGGTAAAGCAAATTTTATACGTGATATGATTGAGTATTGATTGCCTTCGTCATAAAAAAGATACTAATAAATCTAAATATTACGATCGTGTATAGTTTGTTTGATAAAAATCACGATCGGCTTTGATCGCAAGTAAAGGTGCTTTGTGCATAATTGCCATTGGTTGAATTTTGAATCCATATACAATGACAGATCATGTGATTTTTACAGTGCATTTTTTATCTGCCCAATAATAATAACGAGCGAATACGATGATTTTAATGCAGTGTGATATGGCTATGTAACATTGTAAGGACACACTCTCAACTAACTTTGAATAACTTTTAAATAACTTCCATGTACTACTTCTCGTTTTTGAACCATCCTCCAAAAAAGTTCTATGCTAAATTGCTAATTTGTAAAATAAATAGTTCGGCACTTTGGTCACAATTTTCCAGTTATTTCTTGTAAATGGTCAGCAATAGATTTTTTTTTTAATTTCAAGGTCAACTAAAAATGTTCCGATCCTACTATTTAATCAGAAATCGATCCTAGTATTTGATCAGATATAATACATTATTGGTCAGGCTTCGTAGCTAAAATATTTACAGTTTTTTGCGCTTCTGACAGCAAAAAATGGTGTGGCATCCTGACTATTATTTCAAAAAAATTAGTACCAAACTTGGTATTTAAACGTGGCAAAGTTGATTCAGCAGAAATAATATTCTTGAAATAATAGAGTGGATGCTACACAGATTTTTACGAGAGTCGCATTAGAAAGCTGTTTCATTAAAACTAAATATTTTATTTACTAACTCAACCCTGATCAATCACGCCTGAATAAATACTGGGGTCTATTGCCGAATTAAGTCCGGATTTTGTTTTATTCAAATACCTTTTGTTTTTATAGCTAGTATATTTATTTTTATTGGGGCAGTGATGAATTATTTAAGACACAGATGGAACTATAAAATTTGCTTTTGGTTTATGTTATTCATTTAGACTTAGCCCGTTCTAGCCGAAATTTCTACTAAATCTTAAGGGTAGCAAAATCCAAGAGATTTTCTAAAACTCAGCCCAAATGATGTTGACTCATGGACAAATAGAAAATCGGATTGAGATTGTGGGCTATATGATTGGCATAATCATTTTTTCCGTAGATCGTAAAACTGTTAGCTACTTCGCGATCAGGCTTTAAAAAACCTGAAAGGTAGCAAGCTCCAAGGGAGTTTCCTAAAATTTAAAAAAAATCACATGGTGAAAAAATTTGTTTTAATTTTTGATGTGTAAACATCTTTACGCGCGCCTACCAAAATTTTTTGTATTAGAGTAAACTTGTAAATGAAACGAACGGAAATGACGTACACCTACTTCGTTTGAAAAAAAAAACAAGAAACTCAACAAAAACAATTTTTACTATACATGGCATGCTTTTATGTATATGTATAATAGTAGGGAAAATGAAAAAATTAATTTAATGAATGAAATAGAAACCATCGACATTTCCATCGATCAGAAAAATCAAAAAAAAAAATTACGATACGAAATACGAATTACGATTACGAAATTGCATACTCATACGATTAAAAACACAGTCAACAACTGCTGTATATTGCTTTATCACGAATGACGAGTCTTTAGGCACTGTTCATCACGTCGGCTATCAATGATCATGTCTTCTACTGAATGGGGTTATAATGACATCTCGTTTTTAACATTGAAATGCCAGAGTCTCAGGTCACAGTCACGCAGGTATGCTCAATTCATTTGGTTTTCGAGACCTGGCTGCGCAATGACGAACTTGTTAATATTCCTACGTTT
This sequence comes from Nephrotoma flavescens, assembly GCA_932526605.1. Lineage (NCBI taxonomy): Eukaryota > Metazoa > Arthropoda > Insecta > Diptera > Tipulidae > Nephrotoma > Nephrotoma flavescens. The sequence goes on from OW052222.1 coordinate 183,581,414, forward strand.
GAATGCTGTTTTCAGTTCAATAGAGATGGTCAGTGCGCTGCCGGAGTAGCAATTCCCTCAAAAGATCCATAAAATGAGCATAATGGACACAAATAATTTGTCGTACTTTTTCAAAACCAATTTTGACGTAACAAATGTACTGGCGAATGGAACTATGGGCTGTCTAAAGTATATCGAATGCATAGGCATCCTAACCAGGACAACGAGATCGATGAAAACGTCGACAGTAAAAAATGTCAAACGACTCTGGATGTCAGGTGGCTTGAAGCTGGATGGGCGCAGAAAACGAATATCGACCGATGTTTGGTGCCCATTTCTAGAAAAAGCTCAACTATTAATCGAAACAACAATTAATGTTAAGCATAAACAACAATTAATGTAAAGCGTCGTACCTTCATGTGCCACCACAATTCATGCATCACACGGTGGTACCTACAACGAGATAGTCAGTATATACTCTTACGATAAAAGACACAGTTAACAAATTGTGTATATTGCTTTAGCACGAGTAACGAATCTCGAAGGACTGTTCATCACGTCGGCTATCGATGATCATGGCGTCTACCATGGACGTAAAAATGGGACCTCAATGGGTCTTCTTCAAAATTAGCTATCGCGCCTCACCACAAATCCGCTTTATCCGTTGTAATGGCGAATTTTGTACGAGATAATAATGACGTCTGGTTTTTAACATTGAACTGTCAGAGTCTTAGGTCATATACATCACCTCGACCTAACTGACACAGTCACGCACGGATACTCAATTTTCTTGCTTTTCCAGATCTACGTTCAGTTCAAGAGAGACGGTGAGTGAGCTGCCGGAGTAACAATATATAAAAATTCAAATAGAATACTCATACCATACAGTCACCTCGCATAAAGAAATCATCGTTGGACAAACAACTGGTATGAGCATAACAACACAACTCATTGATGATATATATACGGCTGAACTTCAGCTTCTCAATGGGAATAAGATGCTTTCTGTAGTTGTATTAACCTCGCCGAATAAATCTTTCGAAGACATAATGAAGTTCATACATTTCGTCCTTGCCCCATATCCTAAAGAATTTCAAAAATTCTCCAAGGAGACTATCATCTTTTGCCGGTGATTATGAGCGGGGATTTCAATATTAATGTTGCTGTTCCTCAAGCTGAACCACTTATAAACTTCCTGCGAGACGAATTCGATTTGCACATGAACTCAGATCGAAATATATTTACTACTAGATATGGGACGACCATATTGTGCAGTTTTTCAATGAAAATTTTTAAAGTTAGAGTCGACAGTATATAATATATCTTATTTTAGCTACCAAAATCCAATTGCGTCGATTATACCGAAAGAGTAATAGACCAATTTAACGATAATAAACAAATGAAAAACTCTGGTTAGTAAAATTGCATTCCTTCTTCCTTCAAAGTAAACTGTACCCAAGTACTATACACGCCATGTTTACACATCTCCTTGAGAGTACTAATGGACTCACTCATTTTTTTTTTCCATAGATCATGAACTTTTTGTTGTTTCGCAATCAAAGTTGTACATGCCACAAGAGTAGTAAAATCCAAGGGATTATTCTAAATCTTACCACACAAAATGTTTTCTCAACACTGTCTTTAGAATGGTATCAAACGAACTATACCGTTTGATAGTTGAATGTTTAACGAGAAACTATAAAAAACTGAATTTAAATTAAGTCGATCAGAATTTGTCGAACGATCCTTGAGGAAAGATAGTAAATTAATCATAACCGGGTGGGTCCATCCAGTGGCGACTGGGTCTTTCCGAATGACAAGTACTCAGTCTGCTGAAGAGACCCCCTTGAATGACCCATCAACCCCGAAAGACCGATGCCCAGCCACAACGCCGGCATAATAGTGTAGGGACGTCTTTCCAACAAACCATTCCTCTCTTCATTCGGAGAGTCCTCCAGCTTATCCCCCACAATCCTCACTTCTACAGCATGAGACCGTGCCAAAGGGATAGAGGGGAGTAGCAAGCCCAGCCTGTTAAAATGGAGGCCCAACACGAGATGAGAATCCTTTCATCATACCGACCCGAACAATTATTTAGTAATTCATTTTAAAATGCAAAAAAAAAGAAGGACGAAAAAGGTTAGATGAAATGACGAAATCTGAAAAAAACGAAATAGACCGACCAAGAAAGAAATAAACCAAATGCCGGGGATCGCCGTACTCTTTTTATTAACAATGAAAATTTCATCAAAAGACCAGAAACGGGGGGAGGGTAAAAGCGAACCCAAATAGATCCCACAAACGAATAGGGATTAATTTTGAGGGAAAAAACTAAATCCATTATCAGAACTGGCCGGATTAAATTTGGTAGCGAGACCCAACGTGCAACCAATGTGCTTGCCAAGCTCGATTACAACAAAAATATTAAATGATAATTAGAAATGTAAAATTTGAATTTTGGCCGTCATGCCACAGGTGAGGCTTGGTTGTACCGGTCCGCGTGTTCCAATGAGGCGACCAAACCGCCGGTAAACAGCTACGGCGTTGGCTCGCTTTAACCCGAAATACAAAATTTACTATGCGATGTCTTTCAGCCGATATTCCACTTAACAAAGCACTAAACGGTGAACTAATGAATCAAAATAATTGTTTTTTTATTTTTTATAAAATATTTTACAGTAACTTTATATAATTTTTTTCCGCATATAGAAATACAGAACTCACTTATTTTCATTTACAAAATGACGACTTAATTCTATTAAATTATACTGAACTTGCATTATTTTTTTTTCAAAAACTCAAAACAGAACTTGACTTTTTCTTTTAAAAACAAAAACGAGACTCAAAAAAAGTCAAAACAAATTTCCGCATTACACAAAAATATACAAGAATATTTTTGTTGTGTTTTCGTGCGCGTCACTTGCACACCCTCTCTCACCCGCATCAGCTGCATGCACCAAAACAAGAAAATGGAACAAAAATACTCCTCTATATCGCAGTCGCGCGCACACACGCACAAGGGGTACACATTGGTCTCGCTCTCAAAATCAATCGACTTTTACGTAATACAGAACATTAATGTCCAAATCACTAAATCATGTAATACCAATGTCATAACGCAGATGGCAGTAAAATCGATTTTTCAAACAATCAAAGAGAAATTAAAAATTTGAAAATGAAACAGTAAAAAATAAATGTTATGACCAGGGAGTCGTAACAAGCTGTAGGATACTAGTTGGGTCAACGTATAGTTCTTGAATTCGTGGACTCCATTCAACTACCACCTACTATGATCTGTACCATTAGTTGGATCAACGAATACATCCTGATTTCTCCCATATGCATAGAAACATCTTGGAAAAACGTTCACCTATATGAAACGATAGATGCCGCTTTCTAACCAAATTGTTCCTTGTATAAAATTTGGAGAAATAAATTATCTACATTAAATTTAGGAAATTCGTTGGTTACCTTAAAATTACTTTGTGGGTTTCATTTCAGAAATTAGTATTACATAATATTTTTCAAAAGATGTTCTATTTAATTTTCTAAGCTCTGGCACGAAACTGTTTTTACAGCACCAAAAAATTGAGAGGTGCAACAAAAATAATGTATGCAATCATAGATCTCGACTACACCACACTTGATTTGTTTTTGTAAAGCAAAAAATTAAACTTGCCGGATTTTTGGTAAGACACGCTTTTCTTAAAAATGCTGCCACTTTCGTTGCGCAAATATTCACCAAATTTCGACCTTCCAATTTATGGAAAACCTTAAGTATGAAGTTGCATCCCGAATAGTCAATCCGCCTGGTATAGGTGGTTTGGTGAAATAATGTTCTTTCTCACAAACTATCATTCGCTATTTCCGGTAAAATTTTAAAAACTATTTGAATAAATTTTTTGAAACTTAATTTACAATCTTAATTTCGTTTTAAAATGATATATTTTCCGAAGTATTTACAAAAATACGAAAAAGCTCCTATGGAACCTGCTATTGCCACTTTCTTTTGAACTAACAGACATTTTGTATGCATGGTATACCATTCGCACACACAGCTGCGTGGACATACAGCCACAGACACACACTGAGGTCAACATTTTTCAAATTTTTTTCTTCGTGAATGCAGAATATTCACTTTTGAATTCTTAAGTTTCATAACAGTTACCATTCTCAGTTCCAAAACACGTCATAATTTTAGTCTCAAAATTTCGACTGTCCTGATAGTTTTTATCCATCATGATAGTAAAATTTTCGAGGCGTATTTCGTGGCCGATTGCAAAAAATGTCCACTACGTAGTAATTGGTGTTACCACCTGATTTATCGGGGATCAAAATTGGGCTAACTTAAATACATGATTCAATGGACTAACGGACATTATTGTAGTAAGTAATATATAGATTGATAAAATCTTTTTCATTTTTTTCGTAAGCCATGAATCTTTAGTAACTACGCGATCTTAGCTGTACATTTTTCTTTTGACGATTTAACAGATTTCCAAGTTATGTTTAACATGAAATTGTTTGTTTCACGCATTATTTTTGTTAAGGTATTTTGGTTTTGAATTAACGTTCTTTACTCATATTTTAGCTTAATTGAGGATATTTCATTTCTTAATAAAATTGGGCTCCTTGATAAAAAAAAATAAACAATTTTCTGTTTAAAAAATTTTCGATGCTGCGGTATCGTCAATATTTATAAATTCAAATTTTAGTACATAATAAAATAGTTAAAATTCGTTTCGAATCCCATATTTTTAAATGTTTAACAATGCGCTTCTAGGAGTGCAAAGAAATGTATACTTTCAGGTTTTGTAGTTGTTTCTACAAGGGATTGTCGTATAGTTTTGTACAGTCAAAGATGAATTCAATGAATAATAATGTTTGTCCGATATAGGTCACATTCTTCAATAAAACAACTTTTAAATCTCATTCATACAGGCTTATATTACCAAAGTGACCTTTTTAATGAAAAGTGTAGCTACACAAATGAATGAAAAGTGTAGCTACACAAATGTTACAGGCTGGCTACTGCCAACCTGCAGATTTCACTTAAGCGCATGCAGAGGCCTCCACAGTGATATTTTGCCGGCTAAGTTCTCAGCGAGAAGTGCTAGGGTCGTGGGGCTTGAGGCATGCATGGCTCCTGGCCTACACCGTGATAATACAGATATTTATAAAAATGGGGAACGCAAATAATAATAATAATACCCGAATGTTCCGCCGAAATTCGTTCGCCGGAACCTGAGGAACGAACAACGAACTAATCAGAAGAGAGAGAAAGAGGTGCCCTGGTGCGCGCATCCATTCGAATTCGAACAGGGTTAAACCCTGGTTACGAAATTGGATGCGAGCACCAAGGGACCGCAATCAAGCCTACTCCGGCACAGAGGGAGTCTCCGCTCCCATCACACCATATCCGACAAAAAATTTAATAATTCATTTTATTTTTTTTTTAAAAAAAAACAAAGACAAACGAAGAGCCAACTTCCCCCTCCACCCGCACCACGAAAAGAGAGAACGAGAGAGAAAGAGAGACCAATGTGCATCGAGCGCACACCCGCTGTGCGGCGCTCGATTACAAAATTTATATTTGAAATTTAAAATAAAATTTAAATATATATATATATATATATATATATATATATATATATATATATATATATATATATATATATATATATATATATATATATATATATATATATATATATAAATAATATCAAAAAAATTTAAGAAAATTAAAAAAAATAGAAAAAAATTAATGTAAAGCAAATTAGAAACAAAAATGGTACCTTAACACTATATATGATATATAAAAAATCACCGTTGCGGCCTTGGTGCCGTTACTGTGTTTCCCCGATACCAAAATACGAGGTGCCGGTTGGCCGTTGCGACCTTGTGCGGTCGGGCGTTGCGGGGCCTTTCCCCGATACCAAATACCAAAAACAATAGCCAGTTGGCTACCGAAAACTGAATCCAACTTGGCGACACGTCCGCCGTTATAATATTTTATAAATCCCGAAAATGTGCGACGAGCCTCAACTGGCCGCCTGCAGAAATTTGCAGCACTCGTGGAATATGCGTCACCCGTTGAACAGTTAAAAAAATATGCGGTACCCGATCCACTTTATGGGGCCCGTTATACTGGCCACCCGTTAATAACGTTAATTAATGTTGGACCCGTAGAAAATTAAAATGCGGCCTCCGTCGATAAGACGCCTCCATAAAAATTAGGCCACTCACAAAAGCACAACCACATTCAAATGTTTGGTTTTATGATCTTTGTTTGTTTTAGAATACACTTTTCCCAACTCTTTTATACACCATCAAGAAATTAGTAAACATCGATTTTCTTATGACCGGATTAGTTACAAAAAAACTGAACTTAATTCACCAAAAAAATAATTTTTATTTTTCCTTTTTCTTTATTTTAAATTATAGCAAATACAAAATGCATAAAATTCCAAAAAATGATCGCGACCTTTTTTTTTTACATTCAAAACTAAACTGCATATGCTTTTTAATGAAAATCAAAAACTGAACTTTTTATGTCAAAAACCGAAACTCGAATCCATCAACAAAAAAAAATTCTCGCACCGCACAAACGACGCGCAAAACATTCCAGAAGAATGTTTTCTTCTCTGTTTCGCGTTTACATCAATTCGCATTGACGTAAACGAGAGGCATATAAGAAAAACATTCTTATGGAATGTTTTGCTTTACACACACACTCGATGCGCATTGTTCTCTCTTTCTCCCATTTTCGTTCAATACCAACCGAACAAACAAAAACATACGAGAATCCATCTACCATGGACCGCGTTCAGACATCCAAAAACACGGACGCACGAAACCGGGCGTAACATAGAAACACGAAAATCTAAAAATGGGGAGGTCATCAAAACGAATATTAGGTCTTGTTACAGACAACACAGTCGTAACACAAATTAATGAAAAGTGTAGCTACACAAATTAATGAAAAGTGTAGCTACACAAATTAACGAAAAGTGAAACTATTAAAAAGTGTAGCAATGAGAAAGTTTAAATAGCAAACCTTTCATAAAAGATCTTCAAAAATATATTATATTTGTTGCAGTCTAAAGGTTCGGGTTATTAAAAATTTAATTCTTTAAAAGTTTAAAATAACATATGCGACTCTATGGTTGATTAAAAGAAGCTGAAACATGTTACCAAGGCTGGACATATGTCGTCTAATAGTGAACGAATTAAATTCTTCAAAACGGTTAAGCTCAATAAAATAAAAATAATATGGGTGGCTCCACACAAATTTTAAAGTGCAAAATTTTTGAAAAATCCAAATATTCGTCAAAATACCTGCTACACTATGGCCGATTCCAGGAATCTTAAAGATGTTACCAAGTGTAGACATATGTAAGTCGTCTGGAATCGCCTATAGTATATCAGGTATTTTGATGAATATTTGAATTCCCAGAATCAGCCATAGTGTAGCAAGTATTTTGAAGAATATTTGGATGATTATGAAATTTTACATTTTAAAACTTGTGTGAAGCCACCTTACAACTATTGATTTCAATTTGGTTAACCGTTTGATTAGCTCATGTCATCCACTATTAGCAGGCATATGGTAACCACACTTGGTAACATCTTTTCTTTTAATCGGCTATAATTGTGTTGCATATGTCTTTTCATGAATTAATTCTTCAATAACCCCCAACCTTTAGACTAGAACTATTATGATAAAATTTGATCCCAATATCTGCATGAAATATATATTTTCGACGATCCTTTTTAGTAAAGGGTTGCTATTTACATTTTTCATTGCTACACTTTTCATTAATTTATGTAGTTACACTTTTCGTTAAAAAGTTCACTTCGGTGCTTATATTCTATCTCGTTATTCAAGTTCTTATGCATATTTTTCATTGTGTTCGTTTTTCTGCTGAATTACAGGAATGCGATACATTAAAAATTCATTTAAATTTAGTTATTTGATACAATTTTTAGGCTTTCTTATTTAAACTAAAGGAAGGCAGACTAAAGAAAGGCATAAATCTCATTTTGGCCTTACGAGTATCGGAACTTTGCCAAAATTTAAAAATAAGTTTATTTTGGCTTTATTTAAACGCAATTGGAATTTTGCAGCATCCTATTGGCCCTGCTTTCAAGTTGGCAAAAGCAGGATGGCGAAAAGTCATTTTGAAATGTAGGACTGCAAATCAAGAAACAGATGTCATAAAAAAGCAGTCACCAGTCATTTATACGTGAGGCTACTATTGTCAATGGATTCAAAATTTTTGGATTGTATCCTTTCAACAAGGAAATTATCGGTTTTCCACGATGCTTAGAAAAGTGCGTTACCTAGCAATAATAATGTACGGTGAATAATAATATTTTGAAAATTTCATTTCTTTGAAACATTTTAAAAATGAAATGATAATTAATAAATTTGAACAGCTAGGAAGTTATGCAACAACAAATGCATCTTATTCAGAAGATGGGCCCTTGCTGCACCAAATTTATAGTAATGAGTATTTGACCAATTCTTCCGAAGTAACCACTATGTCAAGTGCTCGTGCATCGCCTGTGAGGTGAGATTTATACGACTACATAACCTGTTAATTCCAGATTGAATTCAAATGACTATATTCAGATAATTTCAAACAGTTTTTCTGAAAAATTTTCAGTTTGTTGTCAAAAGCTCAAACGACTTCATGGTGGTCAATCACATAGTGCTAATTGAGTTTCCACATTGTCGTTTTTAGCGTACGTTAGTTAGTACTGCTTCCTAGCAATGGAAGAGATAGCTTAAAAATCAGTGGAACCTTTTTGATCCGGAATCTACTAAAATGAAGTTCTTTTATCCGGAACACCTCTAATATCCGGAAAACGTTTTTTTCGTATTCTTTTAATCTCTCTTTTAATTCGCTTGTGACTACATAATATTTATGTATTCTAAATGCAGGTAAATCAGCAGACTGAATGCACGTTAATTTGCTTTATAATTTTGCTAATAAATTTGAGGTTTTTTGTTTACTATACAATTCTTTATCAGTATACAATTTCTTTGATAAATTTTTTTAAATAAAATTAAAATTTCTAAAATTCAACTAGTACATAAATACATATTAAGTTCTTTTCTGATTTTCTAATGATTTTAACTACAATTTAACTATATTTTTTTTAAGAATTAAAATGAGTTAAAAATGGTCCCTCCAAAAAATAAAACTGAAAAAGGAAACCAAAAATTATTAATTATTAAAGATAAAGTCGACATAATTAAAGATGTGGAGAGTAGTAAGCGTGAATATACTTAATGAAAATGCGGCGTTGGCCTTTCAAAAATCTGTGATTAAAAAATAAAGAGACCATTTTTAAGTTTTCCGCGGAAAGTATAACTGTAAAAGATATGACTGAGCGAAAAACGCTTCGGACAGCCGAAAATCCTACATTGGACACAGCATTATACATGAGTGGTTTAAACAGTGTCGCGCCGATGGAGTCCCAATTTCAGGCCCATTACTATACACAAATTAAAAAAAGTGTATGGAAAGGCACGGCATTGTTGGAGAACCTTAATGCTGCTAATTTATGTAGTTGACGTTCATAGAAACATTTCAGTCCATGATGTTCATAGAAACATTTTCAAAATTTGTAATAGCACAAAATTTAACTGTGGAAAAAATTTATAACACCGATGAAACCAGCATTTTATCTGACGAGGCGAGAACTTCAGCAATAAAAGTATTCAAAGAAAGGCTAACAGCCCTGATGGCTTGCATATATGTAAACTTTTTGCTATAGGCGAAAGTGCCAAATCACGAGCACTGAAAGGAATTAGTCAGCTTCCAGTTATAAATAAAGCAAACAAAAGAGCCTGGATTACACAAGGCCTGACCATCGATTGGTTTGAAAACCACTTCGATCCAGAAGCATTCCGAGAAATTCCAAAATAATTTTATTACTTGATAATTGCCCGGCTCATCCTGATGAAAATAAACTAAGAAAGGACAATGTCATGTAATGTAGCTACCGCCAAATTGTACTTCATTGATCCAACCTACGGATCAGGTTGTGATTCAGAGTTTAAAATTCCATTATCGGAAAGAAATGATGCGCAGAATTACTGGTATGGGTGATAGCAACATTTCCGAAGCATTGGAAGCCAAAGAGTCAATTTACGACTTAGTTGGTGTTCATGGACTGTAAATGAAATATGGACTAGGGAAGACGTAGTCAATTGGATTAATTTTGATGACAGTTTAAATCTCACTGGTCAAGAAATAATTGACATTGTATTAAATCCACCATCGGCTGTAGAAATAGATAGTGATAATGACTCTAGTGTGGGCCTATACATATTGGGAAACAAGTTGTATGAATGAGTTTATTTATCTTATTTTCCAAAAATGAAATGAATTTTTTTTTACTTTTTAATTATCTAAAATGAATTTGAAATCATATTAAATGATACTGAAGTTTATGAAATAATAAAATATGCTGTTTTACTATGAAATTATTAAAAACATCCTTCATCCTAAAAATCGTTTATCCAGAATTATTCTGGCCCCAGTCGTTCCGGATAAAAGAGGTTATACTGTAAATAAAAGTAATAAATTTCAGGCTGAATGTTATGGTTATGAATATCGTGACAGATTATCGTGATACATTTTGCTATCTGTCTCATTGGATTGAATATCAGGCTAGTTCATATAAATGAAGAGTTTAGGTCTGACTAGTTCATCAAACATTACGAATATATGTTCAAAATACATAACATTTCGGGCTAATAACATGACAGTGTATCATGATATTATTTACTGTCGTGATAGTGTCATTTTTCGTGTTGCGATAGGAAACTCTCACGGAAGTGAATTGAACGTTTTTCATAACCAGTCAACGTAAAAACGTCAGTCAAGGTTAACATTTTTATCACGGTGAAGTTCACGAATGGGCAACGTTTGGAAATTATTTAAAATTACTAACACAATTCTAAGTCGGTGGTCGCAACACTAACAGCGCTTACTATAATTATCGGTCGTAATAATCGTCCCAACAGATAGGCTGTGTGTGCCATAGTGAATAAATTCGGGTCAAATATTCACTAATGGAAACACGCCGGTTGAAGTACCGAAAATATCGCAGAAGTAAGTGCTTCTGTGCAAAAGAGCCAAATCAGTCGATTCCATGGCGTTCACAGGCATTGGGGGTCTCTCAAACCGGATTGTGGCTAATTTTGCGTAAAGATGTTGGCTTACACCCTTATAAGATCAAATTAATTCATAAACTGAACCCTCTTGATCATTTGAAGCGCCGAAGCTCCTCCGATTGGGCTCTGCTAAAGTTAGACTAGAATTCTGAATTTTATCGAGAAATTATCTTCAGATGAAGCTCATTTTTGGCGTAATGGCTTAGTCAGTAAGCAAAATATTTATTATTGAACAACAACAAACCCACATGTGCTTCCAGAGATTCCTATTACAACCACAAAAAGTGACCGTGTGGTGTGGATTTCATACTGGAGGTGTGATTGGACCATATTTTTTCGTCGACGAAAATGATCGTCATGTTACGATCAATGGAGCCCGTCATCGTGCTATGTTGGAAGACTATTTTTGGCCAGAATTGGATAGGTAATCGATAATCGTGTAATTTTGATAAATGATCCGTTTGAAGAGTGGTGGGAAATTGGCTTCGAAGAATCGATCGCTGCAAACGTGCTGGCGGTGGTCATTTTAATGAGATTGAATTCCATACCTCTCCCAATATCTCTTTATTTAAATAAAAAACTGTTATGTCCTTATTGAATATCTCTTTAGACACACTTGGTTGTTTATGTTTTAAAAATTTTATTTCGATGACTGATCAAATCACAACAAAATTAGATAAGAATGACTAAATGTGTGTATACACGTTTAAGGTATTAAGTGAATCGTTTAAATGCTAATTAAATTAATCAACATTAAGCTAAGACAAATCGATCGCAAACATTATATATTGTTAAAACGTAAAACATTCTGTTATATAAAAATTAAAAGATTTATATATTTTAATAGAAATGACCATATATTGTAAAATTTATAAATTTATCACCTCTAATTAGCTAGGTTTTCGCACATTTTTTTTTACAGCCACATAAAATATGACTCACAAATTTTCACATTTTTTGACATCGTTAAAATTATATTTTTATATGTCCGTAAATATACCTCAAATAAATTAAAATTTCATCATACATTGAAAAGCCTACACATTTCTTATGACCGAAATGTAAATCGTTTCAAATTAAATAAAAAAAAAAAAATCTTATACGATTGTAAAATTATAAACCGCCAAAAGTCTTTTCTTAAATATTTATATTTTTCTTGAAAACAATCCAAACTATGTACATTTTGTACAGACCAAAAACATGAATAAATAATTATCTTAATCATAAAAATACCTTCAGGTACTAGGAAATGTGATAACATTTCGTCTTGTATTTTATATTTAAACCATTCTTGTGCAGAAGCTGTGATAATTTCACATTTCTTTCTTCTGTTTCTTGCGTAATTTATATACATATATTTTTTGCACAATATCTTGACTCCTTTATATGATTTATGCCAACCCGTATTTAAAAAAAATTCTATCTACAACTCGCCTTTCTTGATCTTGACGATCGCGTGATATTTTTATTTATATCTTATTTATTCACTCGCGTATATACTTTAATGATGACGGCGCGCGATCATCAATGTTACAATAATAAACAAAACAATATTTTACATACATGATCGATCGATCGATATATGTACATAAGTTGAAAATTTGTTTTCATATATCCTTCGCGCCGCGTCACACATAAACATAACATAAAATGTGAGAATTTCCGGATTTTGCAATAATCGGATGATCCCTGCTGTGATAATATGCGGTTTCGGTTTTAGGTTCTATTTATCCAATATGCCAATTACCAGTGTTTACAAAAAAAAAAAAAATGTGAGAAATTTACGATCGGTTTGTTTAACACAAAAAAAGAGGAGGGAAACTTAAAACACAAAATTTATAAAGATCGAAAGGTGTTTTTATTTTAAAGTCTAGTTACGCATATGATTAATGATATTCATGTTTTTGGAAATATAATTAAATTTTATTACAAAATTTAGGACACAACAAAAATGATTTAGTGGTTAAGTAAATTGTAAATGAACATGATCGCTACAAAAAAAATATACTTATATATGTATATCGAGAGATCATGTTTCCCTTCGATTTAGTACATATATTTTTAAATTCATAAAAAGGATCAACTAGAAAAACATATGTTTACACAAACAGCAGGATACAAGACAACTATATTAAAGTTGAGATCTACTTTCTTTTTATTTATTTTTTTTATCACCACCTCGCATACAAAAGATTGTATAAAGAAGGGCGCCACAATCTGTTTTCTCGTGTATATAGTTATATGTGATCAAAAGAAAATTCTATTTTCTAATTAAACAACAGATCTAGTTTTTTTTTGTTGTATATCGCATATATAATATTCTCGATTGATATATGACCGATTCGCTCACATGCTGATCACATCAAAAGCTGTCAATTTTCAATACGGACATATAAACGACGACCGAAGATCATGTTGTGTTTTGATTACAACTCAATCAATTTGGTATTATTGTATATCGATGGATTTTAATGATCTTCCAAATGTATAAATATATAATTTTGAACATGATTTTTAACGATTGATAACAGCACGATTATCATTTTTTGTGTATTTCGATATTTTAATTGGCTAGACAATTTTATTGGTCGTAAATATTCGGAAATCTCGATTGGGTGTCAAAATTTTGTATTTTCAAATTTATATAATTTTATGAATCACCACTATACGTCAAAATTGGGGGCGATCACAGTTTTTTCAATATATATATATATATACATAAAATCCAATTAGAAATTATTATTTTTTTTTATAATATTTATACAAAATGAAGATCATGGGAACTAACATCCCGTAGAATATTTTATAATAATATACATTTTTTTTATAAAAAATTAAAATAATTTCCAACAACAACCCGTCGCGGTTCTTAATTTTTAATAACAATATAATGTCTATTCAAATGATTGCCCATCCAAATATATAAACATACCTACTCCACAATTTATATTCAAATTCACCTCATTATTATCTAATCTAACAATTTAATTTAATTCTATTCAACCTCTGCCATGTTAACGTTTTTGGTAAATTGAATAAACACAGGTAGAGGCACAGGTACGAACATATTATTATTATATGATTAGACAAAATATGTGTTGTGTTCAACTAACCACCTAGCGCATTTCATTTAGATTGATAATTTAAATTTTTGGGTGAATTTAAATGATTTATGATTGATTATTTCTGGAAAGCAGATTAAACACGCCGCCACTATAGTGGTGGTGATAAAACCCCCAATGCAATAAAAACAAATTTTGTCAAGATCTATTGATGATAGAAGGTTCGATTACCGGTTGGAGAAACCCCGTTAAAAAACTTCGATGTGACCCCGATTGTTTTCTTGTCGCCACAGAGCTTTCAAATAATAATGAACGCGATTATTTAATTAGCTAACGATATACCCTAGACTGCATTAAACAAATCACATCGGAGTGAAGTTTATCGCCAAAAAGAAACGTATACTGTGTCCCATAAGTACTGACATTTGAAAAAACTTTCAAAAATTTAATTTTCTATTTTTTTACGGCGTACGGCTATAAGCCCGATTTTATCACCCATCTGTACATTACATAGCGCCGTGCCAGCCTATACTGGTATGGAAGATAGGTCGGCCTATGAGTTTTGCACTTAACCCTGTATGTATTTGATGATGGTCCATGGTGAAGTATTTCTCTGTCTTACCTAAAGGCAAGAACAAAATTAATCATGCATCTCCTGGTAGCAGCGTTTTAATGACCTCTGCAGTTTTGAGACCTTGGATAATTTAAGTCCGTACAGCCCTGGTATGAATTATAGCTTTCTTAGTGATAACGGTAATTAAATTTTTAGTTAAATGTAATTAAATGCGGTTTAAAAATAAACAAAACCGTTCATCACAAGTACCACATAAAATAATAAAATTATTCTATTTGGAATTCCGAAACAATAGTCACAAAAAATATTACAATATTTTTTGCGTTTAGAACCATTTTTCTGTGATAATTACCTTTGAACATATCTCTACGTTTGATAATTTTGAATTCCACCATTTTCTCATAATTGACACTTGGTTACAATGTGTCTCTCACCCACAAATTTATTGCACTAGACTAGAGCATACAGTTTTTGTTTTTTGATCCTGCTTTGCGGTTTGCAAAGTTATAACGCTATTCCGTTCAAAATTATAAAATTTTGTACAAAATTAGAAAGAGACAAGAAGAAAATCTCTACATGAGAGTGACCGAGACATAATTTTTTTTTATAGTAGAACATGTAGCGGAACTTTTTGACTGCGATACAAACATAACCTAGAAATTATTTAAATAAAGTAAAAAATCGTAATTTTTAATAATTGACGATGTATTTTACACCCTATAAATTATTAAAAAAAATAAATATTATTTTTACAATGGCGGAAATAGTCTTGTTTTGTTTAGTTTCTTTAATTTGGATGAATACGTAAAAAGTACTCTGCTATAAAATACATATGTGAGGAGAAAATTTTGACAAGTTCCTCTATAAAATGTTCAAGAAAATGTTACTTAATCCTCCAAACATAAAAAAAATGTCTGCAATGTTTACAAGCACTATTTATATTCAATCCGCCGAAAAATATGGAGGCCCGTACACATTTACAGATGGGACAAGTGCTCATGCGACATACAAGAAAAATGTTGATTTGGAGAAAAAGCATTTAGAGCAAGCGGCAAGTTGTGTCTAGTTAACAGTATTCTTAAACGTTGTGACATAACCTAACAATTTTTGTTTTGGCCGCTTCTACCAGTGGAAGCTCTCGAAGATTCTCAACGGATTTGATAATGTAAAATTCGATACGGCCAGTTTACTAGCTCATTCGTATTACCAACAGGACCAGAGTCCATTGGCCACCTATGTATTACAAAATGTTTTAGTTTTATCCCAGAATAATATATATATTGGCTGTGTAAACTGCTATTCCAGTTGGCTGTTGGTCTGAATATGCGAGTGTTGTGTGAATTAGTAAGAGTATTAATTTGTTCCACAGCAAATTTATCTGAACTATTAGGAGTCGGTGCACAGTTAACGGACGAACAGCCAAACGCTTACTATGTGAAGATGCTGTTCTTAATGTCGCGTGCAACGGTTTCCATGATCGAACGCAGACCATCCGATGTTCTTACGTCAAAGCTTTCACTATAATCGAAACTCAGATTATGAATATCCATCTTAAGGAGTCGATTGTAGTGGATGGACGAACAGAAATTTGTTTGCCATGTGATGTAATTGAAACCTAACATTCAAGCCCGTTCGGAATTGTCAATAAATAGACAATCTTCTACTAAAGGCGCTTCTTTTATTATTAAAATCGTTAACGAAGCTCGGTAATAGGCTCGGTAATAGCCTTTCGTCGATTGTAGTGGACGGTCGATTAGAAAATGGTTCAATACGAATTAATTAAGGTAAATTATAATAATTCTGTAGGAAATATATCCATTAATATTTTACAATTTCAATTATTTTCTATCGTTTAGCATTTCAAATCATAATTAAAAGCGTTGGCACTTCATCGGTCCTTCTTATTATCAGCGGCCAACGCACGACCAAAATATAATATAGTCGTCTCATTGTATCATTCGGTTGCGATTGGATGATAAAAGAGCAAACACCCAACTGATCACGTTAGTTTATTTCATGGAATGACGAAAACCAAACTGAACAAAAGTTTGTTGCAAGGAAATCGGTTATTGGTCATAGTTCTGAAGAAGAATCCCCTGGCATCCATCTTTGTCAATTCTTAACTGATTCTAATCAACTTAGATTTGTCAATTTAGTCACGTCGTCGTATGTCTGTGCACCATAAAAATTTACAAAAAATTAATTAAAAAGTGAGTGGGGGATTTTTATTTTTGTTTTTATATTTGCTGCCATAAAAAATACTCAGCTTGATATTATCCAGGTAAAAATTATAACAACTCAACAAAAACAAATAAAAAATCGGTGATACCATTCTCACAAATAGAAATGGTTTATTTTCGTTTCTTTTTAATTTTGTACAAAATCTTGTAATTTTGAATGGAATAGCGCTACTAACATTGATTTGGCTTACCATTTTTCGTGGAGGTTCGACCAGATGAGTTTTTGCAAACTTCTTCCAGCAGAATTTGAGGCTTTTACTCAAATTTGTAAGTTGGGTTACAAATCATTCATTCAGACATTACGACCAGCATTTTGTAAATGTTTTTTTAATCGGAGTACCATTTGTTCAGGTTTGTTGTATAGATTGTGTCGGCCGAGCGGTTATTTTTCCAAGAACACTTTAAGCTGGGAAGTATAAATTAACTTGAATGTATTAGCGAAAAATTTGTACACTATATTCCACCGGCTTGCTCAGAATGCATTGTCTAAAGCTATTTCTTCCTCGGAAGCTTCCCAATTTCTCGTCGATGGTTACAAAACAACCCGCGTAATAGTTTTACATACGGTTGTTATTAAAATTGTAAAAATTTCCTGAATACGTGCAATCATGTCAATTTCACGGAGTCTCGATGTTGTCAAACCGTATGAACCGTCAAACATCAAGGCATTTATCTTTATGTGGTTAGAAGTGCTCGCATTCTTTTGGTTATCGTATTGTTGCTTTATTATAGCTGCTTTATTTCTTCAAACTGTGCCTTCTCTATATTCAATAAAAAACACCGTCATTGATATCACGCAATTGTCACTATCAGAATAACAATCCTAATCAGTTTCAGAATTATGTTCATTTAAAATGATAAAACGTCACTGTCTAGTTCATACTTAGATCATACTTAGCGTTCGCTCACGCTCATATTCATCCATGCTATAGCATTTAAACTAATTGAAATAGTTACCATTACCTTGTATTATTATCGTGTTATTTTCGACCCAAATTGCTATAAAAATTTATAACAAAAACCCTACCGTGTATGGGTGTTTTTCAAAGACACTTTTTTAAAAAAAAGAACGTCCTCTTCAAATGATAAGGTCGAACTGAAAATTATTTAAACGTGGCAATTAGTTTTCTATGTTTTTTCTATTTTTTTCGGTTAGGGTCGATTTCATCCAAGTGCTAGTGACGAAGGGTTAATATTTGCAAAATTCTAATAAACCCAAATTGATTTAAATAGACAATTTTAATTATTAGAGAAAATTTTGAGTGAAACATTTAAAATGAAATTCTTTGTCTTGAACTAGTATTTGATTCGAATAAACCCGTGGCTAAGCAAGATTGGTTTTTTTGCATCACAAGGTAATTCAAAACCACTTCAACTACCTCTTTGTTATCTGCAGGGACAAAATAAAAATTTCTTAAAGTTTAAGAATTTTGGATTACCATCAATGATTTTCTCTCTCGAATTACAAAAATTTCAGAGATTTTAGAGCATGTGGCTAAATAAGATTTGTTTTTTACATCAAAATTAAGAACCACGTGGCTAAGTAAGATTTGTTTCTTACATCAAATGCTAATTCAGAACCGAACTCCGATCACTACTGTGCGGTTGTTAATGTGTTATAGTTGAAAGAATTTCATTATTTGATAGTGTTAAAATATTTTTGTTTCTTAGAAATTTTCAAATATTATTATGAAATTTCAATTTTTGAATTATTTTTCAATTTTAAATACTTAAGGAACACAGTGCTTGTTTTGTCATTTTATCATAAACTTCACTCCGACGCAAATCCTCCATAGTGTATTGAAAATAAACGCTGAAGATTTTCTTAATGCAGCCGAAAAATGCCAGCTTTCAAATTCGAGGCTGTATCGATGATCGGTTTTAAACGAAACTTTTTAAGATTATAATTTCAGTTTTTGGTCTTGCGCATTAAACATGTAAAAATAAAATAGAAATTAGTTTCGAAATTGTAAGACCGAAATAGAATTTGACAAATTTAGAAAATTATTGAACCGTGTCTGATTATTTTAAATCCTCAACATCTCAACTTCATTACTAATTAAATGTTATAATGTCATCACAATAATCGTGAACTTTCATAACAACATTATCACTTATACTGTCATTACAAATAATTCGTTTTAGTAAATATATATAAAGATGAGATCTAGGCCAATCTATGGAGGCATGTCTTGTGAAAATAAAATGGAATATGAATGGGAAATAGCACACCATGCCATTATTAGATCAACAATCAAACAGAACAAACAGGTTTACCTAGAACAAGTAATTTATTTTAAATCAACATCGTTATTCGGAATAACGGAGAAATGCAATTTGTTCAACGAAAAAACCATTTCCGATTTTAAATATGAAGATCGAAAAAAACTAAATCAAAAAATAAAATTTAATTTAAGAATCATTCATACTTTTGCAAAGTGATTGAAAGGTGATCTTTGGATTTACTTAGAATGTCACAAGATCCGTACTCCGTATCTTTATTATCATTCTGCTTTACAAATTATTTCATATATTTGGTATAGTTAAGAGATTTTAGTTTTTAAGGCAAAGTTTTAAAAACTTATATAGCCAATATAAACTATTATTTTTCCGGTAGCTAAGGTGATAATCGATCTGTAAGCGCAATCTTAGAAGAGTTTGTACTGTAGAATTTGTTCAATACGGTTCCTACGCCCCAGCGGTGATTAGCAAAAATATTTATTTTTCTGCTGGATATTTTTAGGTATCGTCCAGTCTTCACTCAAATAATTTTCTCGGAATTACACTGGTCGTTAAAAAATTCCGGACACTTGAATTATTAATGCATATGAACGCCAAAGTTGCAAACATTGTTAATAATTATTTGGATGTGGTGGGAATTGTAACTGTACGAGTGATCACCGAGCATTGGAAAGCCAATACATTTCTTGTAAAATTTCTTTGGATTGGGCCCTTTTCGAAACGACTACTGCCGCTATAAGTAAATAAGCAAAAACGTTCGAATTTAGTGTGCATGCATATTTTGACAGCAACATGAAAAGTTTGACTGTTTGAATGAAAAAATATTTTATTCTTTATTTTTATTAGTCGGATTTATAGAATTTAATAAAATTACGAATATTTGTGTCGATTCAATGTGAACCTTCTATTTCTCTTTTCTTCTATGCTGCTATTTTTACTAGAAAAACTCGATGCATTTAAGCAACCAGCTATAAATTTTACGATTTAAAGAGCCGTAAGATTAAATTGTGTATTTTTTGTTGGCGAGAAACTTTTCCAAATTTTATTTTATACGATTATGAACATATTTAAAAAGCACATATAAGAAAATCAGCCATTATTCTTTAATATTTAATTAATGAGAACAAATTAAATAAGGCATAATTTTAATGTTTTTCTATTGACGATTGGAGCACCACGGATTCCATCTAGCGGATTTTCAATAAACTTCGATAACTACAAATTTTGACATTTGTGCTAGCTTAATTTGGTTAAATTTTGTGTAGAATTATGATTATTTATAGTGACATATTTAATGAAAAAAACATCCTGCTTGATTTTGACGGCATTTCAACCACAAATAACTTAATTCTTAGGGTTAGTAAAATGTACGTAAATTGATTTTCAGTCAATTGTGCAAAAATCGAATTAAACAGTTCCATTTTATAAATGAATATTCAGTTTTAATTGTTATCAATAAACCACAACTCTTCTAAGTAAGTTTTACAAAAAATATGGACTAACACAGGAGTTTTAATGAATCTAAAAAAATATTTTCTTATTAACAACACCTCGGTTCCGTTGAGATAGTTGAGTCGTTGTCAAATTAATCATTTCGGTTTTTATTTACAAAAGTGCTAGAAACGCTAGAAAATCGCGGAATCTTATGGCTCTTATATCTAGGTGGGCTTATAATATTTATATCAATCTAAAACCTTAGAGATTCTACCGGACAAGTGGTGTACTGGTTAAAGCTTCGGCACTTGGACCGGGAGGTACTGGGTTCGAATCCCATCAGAGGCTAGATGCAAACCGAATTTTCATCATCGATTACAATCGGTGATGTTAATAAACACAACTAAGACCCTCTGGATGGATGGAGTGCAGTATTCAGCGTCGACCCACCCTCCATGTCAATGTACAGGTTGGCATGGACCTTGCAATGTGCAGGTGGTATACTGTAGTTGTGTGAATAGGTGAATGGGTTAATGCTGTGGCGTGAATGCGTGGTATCACAATGGGCCAAAAATGGCTGAAGTGTTAACCACTGAAACCTAAAAAAAAAAAAAAAAAAAGTATATAAATAATGAAGTTTTGATGTTTAATCTTTTTTTTTAATTAAATATTTGAAGTTTCATATTTATGAATGCATAAATTCAAAAAAGGGTTTTGTCGGATTCCTAATTAATAGAGAATTATCTTATTACTTGTAACCAGTGCTTATTGTTGCCCTAATTTAGATATTTATATTTGCGAATTCAAGATAACGTAGTTATTTTTTTCTGTCTGTCAGCACTCTCTCTCTCTCTCTCTCAGCACACCAGTTTGAAAAAAGAGGATTACATATTTCTGGATTACATAAATTAACTATTATATTTATGCAATTAAAGTGTCTGGCGGCAATTTAAAAAAACAACTGGGAAACAATGTTTTATCCTACATAAATGTTTATTTGATTTTTAGGTTGAATTCGGCTGGTTTTTTCGTTCAGGCATAGCCAAGGAAGTTCGTATGAGCCCGTGTTAATATAAAAATATATATATTTTATGTCTTATCAGTACTAATTATTTCATACCAAGATAGAATAAATTAAGATACCGTGTGGGTCTTCTTGCTAGTTCCGTAGTTGAACTCAATTAATTTCTGTAAGATTCGCATGCATTGTAATGTATTCGATTATGTAGTGCACCATTCATCGGCTGCATCATTCCTGTTACCTTAATTTTGATTTTCTTCCATTGGCAACAAAGAAATATTACCAAATTATTAAAAAGTAATAAATTGACATATAAATAAAAACAAAAATTGACAACAAATTTAGGTTTTTCAGCAACAAAAAGACAGAATATAAGTTACCTTGCCCGTTTACTTAAGAATGAAACACACCAAGCAGCAGCAGTGAGCTTCAAATTTAAATATTAGCTTATTCGCTTGTGTAATGATGCAAAATCATAATTTGTATATTTAATGTAGAAATTTTTAATAAAATAAATATTTTGTTAGTTTAATTGAAAAATTTGTGTTTAAAGAAATGATTTGCTTCAAAGTTGCACTTTTTGTGGCATTTCGAGAACAGCCTTAGTTTCAATAAATTTAACAGAAGCAAGGCTACAGTAAATTAGGAACCGTCATGTGTAAGCAAACATTTGTGAAAGTGCATGTGTAAGCAAGAACCATATGTAAAAGCGATTATAGAAATTGATTCTTATCAAATTTCTAATAATGCAGAGTGCATTTCTAGCTGTTAGATCGTTTTGGGCGGCTAATTGACACAACCCTCAGGCAAAATATTTTTAATGGAATTAACGTAAATTTTGACAAAAATGTTAACAAAATAATGACAAAAATAAGCTTGCTATAAGTTAGAGTAGATATCAACATAATGTTTTGCTGTGGTTGTGGTCGGAACAGTCAAAACTTCAACTTCTTGGCCTAAAGCTCTGACTTATTTATCTTTTCGGATTTTCGATTAGAACAACTTTTTTGACAAAAATTTAGTGTAAAACTTATTTAACTACAGCGTCTTTTCTAATTTTTGACCCAATTTACTTCCTTTTTTACTATTACTACATTTTACTTTGCTCAGTTTCAGGTTTGCTTGTCTGTCTCCGATATTTTGCAATCGTATTTTCACCAACTTCTAGACTTACTAGAGCGGCCAATCTTAGAAAACGACTAAGTGCACGATGACAATGCAATATTCAATCATTTACAGTGTCGTCGTTTTTTCATTTTATGTGTAGGGATTGATGTTGTGCGTTTTTAACTAATAGTAGGCTTCACTTATAGGTCTATTATGAATCTCACTTACTCGTCACCGGGTGCAGAGTCGTCACTATAATTCTATTTTGGTATTATGATTTTCGCAGTGAGCGAGTGATCGTCACATGCGTGTCGCTTGGCGACTCGAAATCACCGCATAGAAGTTTTGGTATTATAATTCTCACAGTGAGCGAGTCTAATGTCATATATACTCCTATATACCTAAAATATGATGGTGAGAGAGTGACAAAGTATTTTTGGTATTAGAAATATAATATTTTATTAATATTTTAACATAAAATAATTAATTTATATTTTTCATATAAGAAATAAACCAAAAATTACCACAACCCAACAATTTATCAAACTTGTTGAAGGAATGGAAAAAATAACAGAATATTACCCGTGCATTTCCAGATGTTGGTTTAGATTGATTTTCTGAATTTCTTGCATAATATATTTTTAATAGTTTTTATATAAATATTTTGTATCGTAAAAATATCGTAATAAATTTTTTCAAAGACATACAAAAATATCTTTATGAAAATTATTTGTAAAATTTTTTGACAATACTACATGGTTTCCATAACTACAAATAACAAACTCTAAAAAATACAAGAATCTACATACGACGCCGCAAACAACGACTCACCAAAATAAAAGGGAGACTCATAATACCGATTTTGAACTCGGGTGACTTAGATAGTCACGGCGAGTGGTGTGGTGAGGTGAGAATCATAATAGACACATTAATATACAAACTTTGTAAAACGTGGTGTTTAAAAACTCTCTTTAGTTGTACAGGGTGGGCCATAGGTCACAGAACATTGTATTTTTGAAATAATTTTTTTATTTTTTATTGAAAATGAACAATTTTGATTACAAAAGATATTTTTAATCATGAAGTGCCTGCCATAAGCCTCTTCGCATTGCATTTTAGTTGTTGCAGTCCTTGCGGTTTATTTGCGTATACACGATCTTTCAAATATCCCCACAAAAAGAAACCTGGTGGTGTTAAGTTGGGTGATCGTGATGGCCAATTAATATATTCAAATTGTGAAACGATTCGGTTACCAAAAACCGTTCGCAGCAAATTCATTATTTCCCGTGAATATGAGAAGTAGCTCCGTCTTGTTGAAATCACATTTCTTGAGTATTATCAAGTTCAGGAAACAAAAAATTTTCTAACATAGCCCTGTAATGCTCACCATTTACAGTCAATGCAGTGCCATCTTCGTCTTGGAAGAAGTACGAGCCATAGATCTTGTACGAGCCGTAGATTCTAAAATTTTGCTTATTATCATAACCACTTAAATAGAAATGCGCTTCATCGGTCATTATAATTTTTTTCATAAAAACAAGATCATCCGTCAAAAATTCGGTCAATTTTACACAAAATCTTAAGCGGGTTGCATAGTCTTGCGGCAAAATTTCATGTACAATTTGTATCTTGTACGGAAACAGCAACAAATTTTTCTTCGTTACTAGTGAAGTTCTGGACATTTAAAGCTGAGTGGTACGTTTACGATTCGATGTTTCAGGGATCTCATTTACGCTCTTCCGAACTCGTTCGATATTATCTTGGCTTCGTCAAGCGGTCTTCCACACCGAGATAAGTTACTAACAAATCTGGATGACTGAAAACGAGCGACTTGATTTCGTGATAGTGCATTTCTGGTGTTAAGAAAATTTTTAATCTCCCAAACGTTGTTTGTGATACCGAAAAATAAAAAGAGAAAAAAATACAAAATAAAAAAATTATTTCAAAAATACAATGTTCAGTGACTTATGGCCTACCCTGTATAATCATTATTATTTACTGAAATGTGGTATTGCCAGATTCGTTTCATTGGTATCATTTCTCTGCGAAATACTCATCTAAATAGGTTTTTAAGATTTTGTAGTAGTTGGTGGTATTGAGGCGTGTTACGTCAGACAACTCTGCCAATAAATTTATAAACTACAAATTTAGAAGATCTCCTACTCTTTTAGAAAAATGTCTCTTTTTTCTTTGACAATTCAAGCTGCCGCTGTCCTCATCCCCTAAGAACTGAGTCCAAATTAAAAAACATTTTGTCCTGAGATAAGTAAATCTTTTTCACCTTTAAACCTTTTTCACCTTTCACCTTTCACCTTTTTTCTCGTTCAAGTTAGTCTTTTGTGTAGGTAAATCTGATCAAGTGTGAAAACGTTTCATGATCATGTCACTTTATTCAAAAATATAATATCGTATGCAGTATTCAGCTTATTAATATCTCCAGTTTACATACAAGAATTTATTAACTATATGTAACTCGAGTACGGTGTAAAGCGGAGGGAGAGTTGTGCTTATGTTCTGCATGACTAATTTTAATACTTCATCTCTTGTGATTATCACCAAAGGTATCAAGCTTATTTATACTCGTATGCATGGTTGAATGTAAATATTAACAAAAAAATATTTTTCTTCAGTGTTGCTACCCGCTCTAATAGAGTTGTTGCAACTTATCAGCTTCTTATAGCTGCCTCTGCTGTCTAGTGAAGCGTGGAACTAATATTTGCACGATCTGATAATATCAGTCACTATGTCGCAACCAATGCACACAATGCCAAAATCTCTATAATTATTGATATTGGGGTAGATACTCGATCAACTAGCAGCAAACAATTTGCTAGCCGAAATCCTGGCTACTCGATCAATTTTACCAAGGAAATTTGTATTTCGAATTATACACATATTTTCGTAAAACTTTTGATTTTTTTTTTTGCAATTGCACAGTAAAACACCACAAAAATTTGTTGTTCATTTTTTGAAGACGCGAATTTTCCTGTGCAATCGCAAAAATGATAAATATGATTTGAAATTCAAATTTCTCTGGTAAAATTGATCGAGTAGCCAGGTTTTCGGCTAGCAAATTCTTTGTTTGTTAACCAATCGAGTATCTAGCCCAATAAGTCAAATCCTGGCCTACTACCGAAGTATTATAAAAAAAAACAATTTACTGAAACAGCCTATATAGAGATATCGTTTTCGTCCAACGTTAATAATTACATTGTAAATTTGTAACAGCCAACATTTACAAAAATTTGTGCCGAACGCTGAATCGTGTGCGTTAAATGTGGCATACATTTGGCATACATTTGTATTTGGTTACCTTTTGCGTTCTTAACGTAACATTATGCAACGATTATATTTTGCTTGTACTAATACTTTTTGGACATTGTGAATTCATTATTTAGCAGTGATCCAAACGGATTTCGGAGATTATAGAGCCAAAAGTTTGATATTGGCGCCATCACTTTACATATTATATGAATGGGTTAAGAATTTCGCATCAATCGATTAAGATGTTTGTAACGCTCAAGATGTTTCATATACGCACATAAAAGTTTAATTTATAGGGCGGTTGCAATAAATCAAAATATTAACTAAAGATGTATGTATATACAAAACATCTTAAACCAAAAATAATCATAATAATTTTCTTATTATTATATTTATAGAATGATATATGACGTTTTGAAAATTACTGTAGGAAAAATAAAATATTATGAAAAAAAAGGTGAAGGAAAATTTAAAGACAAAATTTTGTGTTTTTTTTTATTTTTTATTTTAATTTTTATGATTTATGACACTTGGGGCCAACAACAAGAAAATGTTTAAATATGATTTTGATAGTTTTTTAAAATGTTTTCTTTTTGTGTTTTGTGCTTAATAAATTATTTTAATGAGATGCAATTTATATAAAATTTGTATATTTTTATAATTAATTAGATGGCATTTCAATCATGTATGTGATGTGTTGTGCAGAGCAACACACACACACCAAACTAGGTATACCATTTGTGTTGTATAGCACCCTTATGTTGCATAGCACGATCCAATAACATTTTTTGTTTAATTTTATTTTCGTGTAATATTTCTTTGTTTTGATCAAAATTAAAGATTATACTTAAGAAGTATAAAACTATATATATAAGTATATTATAATCTTCGTGATCTCTAAGATTTTTATTTCTTATTTTTATTTTTTGTTGCTTTAAATTGACTTTACGTGTGTAAAACAATACCTTTTTTGAATGTCATATTATTATTATTATTATTGTTTTTTGTTTTATATAAATAAATTTATGATTGCAATTTTTATTACACAAAAAAGCATATATTGTTACTGTTCCTCTGCAGCAAAACTAAAAAAAACATGATAACATAAATTATATTTTAAAGAATAAAGTTGTGCAGAAGAAGAAACTAAGAAATCCCTTCTTTATGTGGTGTACATATATAGTGGGTAAAAATTATTAACGTGATTCCCAGAATATGTTTCGAGGAATGCGAATTATTTGCGAGTGCATCAACTTTATCCACTGTACTTTACTCGTATGCAGTATATTTGTACATGGAAAGAATATGTGTGTAATAAAAAAAAAACAGAAAGATCATCAACTGTCAAGATGTTAATCTTGCGTAAAACATGCAAACATTTTTTTTATGTTTAAGATACACATATATACATTTTTTTTAATGTTGTGAAAATTATGACAAACATCTTTTAACTCATATATTCAAACTGGATATATGCACCACCTTATCTTTCATGTCTATAAAACACTATGTTTAATTATGTAGATTACAAATCGTACCACAGTTGTGTGTTCAGCCTGCAGTTAATAATGTTCTCGGTTAATTGTGAATCGTTTAAATTTTATTGCCAAATCATGACTTGTTGAAGGATGATCATCTTCATGTACGCATATATGGTTATTTGTTCAAATTTGCATTTAATTCGGATTGTAATTTGCATAACCTTCCTATTTACGTTTATGAGGGGTGGGTCATTAATCGTTTTCTTTTTAAAATTTATTAAAATAAACAGAAATCAATTATTTTCAAATATTATTGCACTATGGCAAGAGCAAACCTTCCGATTATTGATGGAACACAACTTTATCCAAGTGGTAAGTCATATTACCCTAACTACGAACACCTTTCAAAAAATTTATCAAATTTTTTTTTCTGTAAATGATCTCGAAATCTCAAAATTTGTACGGTGTGAGAGGAAACATCTGTGCTTCAAAAAAAATTCCAAAATTCTAAAGTTTTTAAAAATGGCTAAAATTTAGGATTAAAATCGACAATAAAAGCTAATCAGATCATTTAGAGTTTGCAGCCATAATTTGAATTTGACGGTTATGAAAAATATGAGGCACATTTTTGAGTTTTCAGGAGTCTTTCGTAAAGTTTTCCTAAGCATCCATAAATGCTGGTGCCTCTATAGTTATTATGTGCAATAACTTTACGCATATCAATTTCTAGCAGTTTCGTTATTTTGTATAATTGTCAACTTTTCGTTACTCTTTTTGATGTATAAAAACTTACGAGGTCAATTGTGAAACGTCATTCTCACTAGTCGTGTCGTCAATAAAATTATAATTCAAGTTAACCAATTTTATTTTATTTTATTTCGTTAAGAATTATAAAAATAGCGATGAAGATACAAGGATGGGCACTTAATATCAAGCCAAAATAAAATTTCGGAACAGTTGGCGTTCGCAACGACAATAAAACACGTGCCGCAATTTTTTCCTTTTGATCACGGGAAATCTTCATGGAACTTCACGAAGTAGCAAAAGCGTATCTGAAACGACTGTGCGAACAAATGCAGCGTTTATGAGTGAAAGTTTATCGGCATCGCAAGTATTCAAGGTGGATAATCCAAGAAGGGATCATCGTCCTCGTAAATCGTTGAAGTCATGTCCGCAATGTCGAATTGATCACGATCATCCAAATTGTCCGTATTACAAAGCTACGTTTGATCGAAGCAAAAAATTCGCTCATATTTCCACCGTATGTCAATCGTGGTAACAATAGAGGTCATCATTAAAGACGTTCAAATTTTCGTCCACGCTCTAAGTCTCGCAAAAACTCATACTCACCGCAACGTAACAATCGCCTCAAATTACGCATATATGATGAATGAAATTTGTGTTTTAACCATTTTTCATATCAACAGCTGTGCTATGAAGTAGATTGTGGTCCGAATTAATCCGGAACCGATTCGAATTCAACTGGACATAAGGGCATCGTCATCAATGAACGGTTTAAATACGTACAAGGCAGTCAATTTTCACGCGTGCCAACCATCAATGACTCGATTTTCAAATAGGCATATATGAGTCAATACATTCGAATAAACGGTACCGCCGATGTTGAAGTATCATCACAGGGTCATTGTACGACGTACAAAGCAGACATTAGTTTGAGAAGAAACGCAAACCCCAAATTTTTCAAGCCACGAGTTTTACCGTTCGCCATAAGAACAGCGGTAAAAAATGGATTGCCACGATTGAAGACCAATCCAAACTTCATCATGAGCTACTACAATCGTACCAATTAAGAAACCAAATGGTGGAACACGAATTTGCGCCGATTATAAAGTCAATCGACAAGTCGATATGGATCGTCACCCAATCCCCCGAACAAATATTCGCAATCGAAGATTTACCATCGAACATCGTAAGTGATAATGGTACATAATTTATGTGTGCAGAATTCGCTGAATTTTGTCGTATGAACAACATCGAGCATTTGACATCAGCACAGTCTGAACTATCAAAACCGCAATGAAGGAAATTTGTCATGACGGCATGAATGGTGACAACGCATTATTCAAGTTTTTATCGTCTTATCGTTCTATACCGGGAAAAAATGTAGACAAATCGACCGCAGACCTGTTACACGGTCGACAGCCTCGCACTGTACTCAATAAATCCGTATTTCCACCGAAGAGTACACTACACCATATCGACCAAATAACACGTCGATGACAAAGTTTACGCTAAAGATTTTTCAATCAGAAGTCCACAAAAATGGCGAACAGCCTACATCCTCAAATCGTTGGGAACAAACTATGGTATTTGGAGACAACATCAAAATCAATTACGGTCAAGAATTTTGTCATCAACATGACTATGAAAAATCGTCACAACAACAACAATTGGAAAAGAAGGCGAGTAAAAACGCACTTTTTTTCTAATTTTTCTTTCTAACCAGCACAAAATCTTCATCAACCAATTTTGTTCAATGAGAATCGTATGCCGGGCAAGATGAATCGCAAAATGTCGTATACAATCACCTGCAAGTGCACAGAAACAAAATTTTCCGACATCAAGTAGTGCTGTCTTCGGAGTATTTTACGAAATTCTTTATGGCTTCGCACTACGACGGTTCAATTCGTAACTTATTTTGTGGAGAGTGACTTATTTGAAAGTCTAAAATAAGTTTCCTCTCGAGTTGGGTTATTGGAGACTTCAAGCAAGTTTTCAATATGTAAATCTATTTAACAGGAGAATAAATGTAGACTTTCAAATAAGTCAGTCTCCACAAAATAAGTCATGAATTGGACTGCAGTCTCGGTCAGCTCTTGTGACACTACCTTTTTAACCTAATTAAACATTTGCAAAATATCAAGAAGCCAAATTGTCATCATCAATTAAGTGATTTTCAAAGTTATAAAATGTATGTGCTTACATTTTTTTTTTATATGAGTATCTACAACTTTAGGTAATATTGTGAAATCCTCGTGAAAACAACCCAAACAAAAAATCATTTGACCGTAGGGCCACATCATTGTATGGAGACTTAATCGTCTTATGGCCATTTAATTGTACAGACATTGTATGAACATTTAATCATATGGACAGTTAATCATACGGGCAGTTAATCATAAACCAATCACTGCAATAATTTTTGACTGCATTTCTAATTCTGTATGCCTAATGCCGATTTTTTTGCTAAATTTATGGTTAATTCATCATACCGATTCTTATAATATGCCTCTCATATTCATAGACCAAAATGTGCTGTTAAGTAATTCAAAATGGCAAACTAAGAAGAAATTTTTCAATCGCCCATTACAAATATTTCAGCGATCGACATATCCTGGGTTTAGTTAGAAAATTTTAATTAAAATTCTGGAATACGGCTAAGACCAATTTGGGTGTGGTATGGATGAAAATGGAATTCTAAAATTATTTTGTCCAATTAAGGCGATTTGTTAATCGATCATGATAAAATTCGTTATGGTGCACGAAAATTTACTTACTCTGTCCATTGTTACTTAAACATTATCTGCATCTGCGTGTACCTGTCCCACTTTGCCGAATGATATATTACAAAATAGAGAGTGCCAGTGACAGACCCACATACGTATTACTTACAAACACTGGAGTTAAATCCAAAAATACTCGACAGTTTGTTCTCTACCTAGCCTTATTATTGTGGTTGCTCTTCTGATATTTTAAATGGTCGTATACAGTTGTATACATTCCTAGAAAAGTTAGGCTAACAATAAACTTTCTCGAATGATCAGGTGTAATTTGGGCATAACTATTTCAAAATTTCTTGCAAAACATATTTTGGAATCGCATTTCCTTCTCATTCAATTTCATCGTATTCCAAATGTTTTCTCAAATCCCAGTATCATATTTACAGTTAAGAAATGGTCCAGTTCCGTTCCAGTTGGTCGGAACTTTTCCAAAAAAATATCATTTTAAAATTGCTTTTTCACCCAAAATTTCTTTCGACAAAATTTAACGGGCTGTTTTTATTGGAGTGTATCATTTAACAGATTAAAGTTTAAGTTCATAAAATTTTAAGTATAACCTTTAAAATCAAATCCGATTTGTAACATGAATTGTGGGCGAAGTTATGGACTTTAGGCATGCAATACAAATGTTTGGTTTACTCATTTACTGTCACTTTTGGTATTTTTGCTCTATTTTACTCTAACTTTTAATTTAATTTAGGAGGTTACAATGAAGCATAAAACTGGGAACCTACGTAAGTCCACTGGGCCTTCACAAATAAAACTTGTAATTCGCGACATACATTTAGGAGGCTTTATTGTATATTTTTTACTAGTTTTCAATCGAACTCCTTAAATTCACTCTATTATTTTCTCCAAACACAAAATATTCAATGCTCCTTCATTAGCCAAAACCAAAATATAAGAAAAGCAGTCTTCGCATGGCTTCGGATTATTAAAACGAAATGTCTCTTAATTGGTAACGTTTATTGATCAGAATTGTCAAAGTTCAACGATAATTTTGTTTGTAGTTGATTTCTCTTTTGCACTCTCTTTCGATATTTTTGGTTTTGAATACAATTTTTTCCCTGAAATCGGCATGCTTTTCGGATTTCCCTGGAAATAAACAAATAAGAAAACAAATTTTTTAATACCCAGAATTTATTTTCGATTCGTAATAAAATTCTGACGGGGGATAAAGGGGCGGTTATTTTATGTTCTTTCTTTTGTAATGCATAAATATGTGCGGGGAAAACACGCAAAGTTAAATTAAAAAGTCTCCGTTTGAGAATAAGATAAGGTTTGGCAAGTACTGAAGACGCAAATTGTTAATAGAACACCGACAGAAAACCGAAATGGTAAATGTATTTGTTACTTTGAGCCACACATATTATTATAAATTAGCTGTAATGCTCAAAATGGGGTGAGTGGCTCTCAAAATTTTTGTAATTAAATAAATAAATAAAATGAATAAAATAACCCGTCGACTAAATATCAATCATGAAGAACATCGAAACCACAAACACAAATTGCTCAAGATCAGGATCTTATAGTCATGATTCCAAGTTTAGCTTTTGGTATGGCTTTGGTGATACATGGACCTATCTTTTAAACTTAATTCTCCGGTAGGGTTATCTCTAGGATTACCACAAATAATTAATTAATTTTTATCGATTTTTCATATCAAACATGAAGAACATCGAAACCATAAGGAGAAACTGCTTTAGATTTGGATCTTATTGTCATGATTCTAAGATGAAATTTTAGTATGACTTAGGTGATAGATTGACCTAACTTTTAAACTTAATTGTCCGATGGGGTTATCTCTAGGATTTCCACAAATAATTAATTAATTTTTATCGATTTTTCATATCAAGCATGAAGAACATCGAAGCCATAAGGACAAATTGCTTAAGATCAGGATCTTATGGTCATGATTCCAAGATGAGCTTTTGGTATGGCTTATTTGATAGATGGACCTAACTTTTAAACTAAATTTTCCGATGGGGTTACCTCTAGGATTTCCACAAATAATTAATTAATTTTTATCGATTTTTCATATCAAACATGAAGAACATCGAAACCATAAGGACAAATTGCTTAAGATCAGGATCTTATAGTCATGATTCCAAGATGAGCTTTTCTTATGATTTAGGTGATAGATGGACCTCTTTTAAACTTAATTTCCCGATGGGGTTATTCCTAGAATTTCCATAAATTATTAATTAATTTAATCGATTTTTCATATCAAACCAAAGTTACATTGAAACCACAAGGAATAATGGCTTATTTGCTTATTCTTAAGTATTTTAAAATTATTAAATCTTTGTGGGCAATCTCGACACAGTGTGTGCATATGATGATTCCATGTTTCGTATCTTCTGTAGTTAAATAGTAAGAATACTCATTTTGTTGTACAACAACACTCGTTTAATTTTTTTTGTCACATAGTGTACCAGGTAAGGTGGTTTGTTGTCACATACTTTACCTTAATGTGTAGTCTAAATAGAGCAAATAAAACCATGATATTTACTCCTTTTCACCGATATTAATTACTATTTATTGATGTTGTACAAAAATGTTTCGGGATGAAATTCTTGTTTTTCTTGCATTTTCAATAAATTTTGCGGGATAGTATTTAATTTAGCAAAGAAACACACTAAAAGTGAAAAGGTGTTTTCGGGTTGGTTTTTCGTGCCAGCTTCACATACATTATTAAATCAAGTATTTCCAAATAGAAACAGTGTCGTAGAAAATCTAAAAAAAATAAAACAGAAAAAACAACTCGAGATTTATTGTTGAGTGCCGAAGATAAAGATGCCTTTGATGAGGAATTAATAACGTTAGTGTTGGATCGCCCTCCTTTATTTAATTATTTCCTTCTCATTGAAAAAAGAAGCCCAGGAATAATGAATAAATTATGGTTAGAAATTCTGGATGAACTAAGCCCAAAATTTGTCACCTTCTTACCGCAAACATGCTGAAAGAACAACTTATATATCATCGAGATGTATATACCCGGTTTAAAACAGGCACAGAAAAAATACCAAGTGGGTCTAGTGCTTCCCAAAAATTAATGCCAAAGCAATTTGATAAATTGCGTCAATTAGACAGCGTAATGGCCAAACGACGGTAAATTATTTTTAATCTACATATTATGGTAAAATAAAATTTAATTGATTTTACTTTGAATTTATATTTTTTAAGGCAAATAACCAATATACATTCAAGTGAGCCATCAACTTCTTCTACTACAAATTCAGGTACAATCAATCGCAGAACTTATTCAATTTTAGAATATATAGCCCCGCAAAAAAAAGTCTAAGACGACTTCCAATTTATCAGACAGACTGGTATATCATCTAGAACTAGTTCTGCATTATCTGGAGACAATTGTAGTGAAAATGTCGTGCTTTACAACGCAATGAAAACAGATTTGACGATAGGGCGTATAACTTTAGCGACCAAGTGGCTTGGTTTATGCGCGATTTAAATAACATGGACTTCTACGCTGCCGCCACTTAATAAATATTTCTATGAACTAAGTAAATAAAAATACTTTTTTTTCCGAGAAATAACTATTTTTTGTTAAACCTTAATTGATACTTGATTAAATAAAACGATCACATAAATAAAAGCTACAGCAGACTTGATTACTCTCACAGATTTCTTTTCGATTAAATCAGTCATGCCAAGGTACCATTGACCACTGCCAAGGATTGAGGCATCCGTCATGAAATTATCGGCCAAAGTGTCTCTATTTTCAGTAGCTGATGCAGTTATTTTCTAACCTCCTATATTCAAATTTTTAATTAATTGAATATATTATATAATTTATATTTACTTCAGAGTTTAGACGAAATGATGTATAATTTATTACCTTGTTTTGCAATTTGCGGTAATACATCGAAATGTGATCTCCAAATGCCGGCAATGATCTCTCCTGTATTAATATTTTCACGGTCTACCGCATTTGGTGTCACGTACCTTTTTTGGTGCGCAATTTTTAATTCTTCCTCCTTCAAGCAAAAGTTATGTAGGCACACCGCAACTTCGTCCGAGTTTTCGGTACTAACAGTCAGAGAAGTTTTCAATATTCTCCATCGGCTCACAAGTAATCCAAAACTGTTCTCAATCACTCTTCTTGCTCGAGACTGTTGATAATTAAATATTAATTTAGAATATTCACAATTACCATTTGATTTTCCAGGGTATGGAAGTTAATAACCAAGTTTTAAGCCCTAAACAAATTTAATTAGTTGTAAGTGTAACAACATTTTTAAATACCATTTCATCCACCAACAAATAATAGGGCAAAACTGGGCCCACCTGGTATAATTTCTGCTGGTCCCGGTAAATTCATCTCTGAGTAGTAAAATTGTATACCCATTTGCCTGTGCTCCTACGTCAATTATGAGAAATCTGTATCGGTATCATATACCGCCATTAAAATTGAAGAAAAGGAAATTTAAAATTGAAAAATTCGCCTAAGTGTTACTCACAACTATTCGTATGTTATATGTTTTCCATCAATGGCTCCCACACAGTTCGAAATGCTCAATCGATGCTCATTCAGCACAAATTTCTTTTGTTGGTACGGGGAGTACCATTTCTCTTAAAACGAACCAAATTGCATGTACGAGATTATGAATTTTTTAAAATGATTGGTTTATTTATCTTAAGGTCAAGGCTAATTTAATAGAAGGAGAAATTGAACAACTCACGACATTTTATTTTGTTATGTGTGGCCCTACGAAAATCAAAAGCTTATCAAATGTATAGCTGGAGTCATTCGAGTGTAATTGAAAAAAGACTCCAGATCATTTAACCGCATCTCATTTAATAAATACTCATTCTAACGTATTCCTACTAAAACATTCTTCATTACCACTAAAAATGTAGTGCTCTGAATGAGTTATTTGGACGTCTACAATTCTTGTAGATTACGTTAGAAATCAAGTGCACGGAAAATTTTTTTAAGTGCAAAAATAGAAAATATTGTCTTGTTCCCTGGTGGTCCCTTAATGATCCAGGCTGAATCGACTCGCCATTATCAGACTGGCTCACAGATCATCGCGATCAGTGCAATTAAAAGTTAGACCAACATTTTTTGTTGTTTTGAATAATTACTAACTTTGATTATTAATGGGGGAGGATTATTGTGAGGTGGCAACATGGGTAGAAAAGAGTAGACTGTCTTGTACGATCACAATAATCATAAAATAAACAGATCATTCGAATATCGAAACCTTATGAGTATTATTTAATTATCATTCCACAGGATCACAACAACGAGATCGGTTGTATAAGGCCTATCCAAAATCTTTTGTGAGTTTCATCTCTTTCTAGACTCGGTATATCCGGCAGGTTATTTCCCGGGCTTGCAAAACAATATTCCGATATAGCAATGCATAACGCTAATATTCACAAAACCAGCTCACATTAATTCAAATTCTGGTTTTGCTTCCATATACGAGTTGTACCATGTAGAAACACTCAACTATGCGCTACAATATTGTCTTGTGGTGAGATTTATTAATTTATAATTTTTAACTTCTGTGTATACACATCTTTGTTTTGTGTCAAGTCAGGTTTTTATGGGGACCAAAAGATAAAACAAATATAAAAATCTTATAAAAACAAAACAAAAAATTTACAGAACAAGATATAATGTCGAGACAAATTAAAATTTAATAAATAAATCATAATTTTCATAGCTAAAAATTCTGGTTGAAGTTTATTTCTTGCTTTTTTAAAGATAGCATCTTATATAATCATACATATATTCATATCTGTGTATATAAAGATGATCTTGTGTTTATGTACCAAACACATATACAGAGACCAATTATTGTGTTTTATATATTAACACTACTGAACTTTTAGAAGAGATACATAAATTATGATCTGATAACGAGAAAAATGTGAAATATCAGATTTCCTACACTAAAGTTTTGTATATACCGCAGTAAGATATGGCAGTTTTACATTTACTATTCTGTCATAATAAAGTAAATTAATAGAGTCTCATTTGTGATATATGGAATAGACGGTTGTTTCCCAAACATGACGAAATATCAAGTTTCGGTCCGGCATGGCCACTCGCGTCTCTATAGTGCATACTCGTTAATATGAGATTCAATACAAACCGTAAATGGGTAAAACTTCTTTCTCCATTTTAATTTAATTTTACTTTTAAAGATTCCCAACCTCTCAATATATATATAAAATATAAGAAATAAAGATAAAATGATTTTATTTAATTTATTTCAAAACCAGTTTAATTGCCCATAAGTAGAGTCATTTGGAAAATAAAAATTTCTTTTACTTTTTTTTTACTTTACCGTCTTAATTTTTATTGTCTTAAACAATTAATCGCTTTACTCTATATACTCGTGTATTGCGGTGATTTCCATTAAATTTTGGCCATTTTCAATTACACATTTTATTGGATTAGTTTAAAAATTATGAATACGGGCTGAACATTTTAATCGAGTGTTTGGTGCTGGCTCAATAGCGAACGCTACTTTCTAATTGCA
The DNA here is from genome assembly GCA_932526605.1 of Nephrotoma flavescens. Classification (NCBI taxonomy): domain Eukaryota; kingdom Metazoa; phylum Arthropoda; class Insecta; order Diptera; family Tipulidae; genus Nephrotoma; species Nephrotoma flavescens. The sequence continues at coordinate 183,619,047 of OW052222.1, forward strand.
CCGCTTTTCAACTGTATATAGTTATTTTGTACTCATGGCCACAATCACCAGGCCATATTTATTCCAAATTTATTCTAGATGGCAAATTTTAAGTTAAACTTATTTTTAGTGATTTGTAGTTGTTTCACAGGATATTATGCAGGATAACTTTTAGTTTCCCTGAGATTTCGTCCTTAGTCGAAATTTTGGAAAATATATCGAAAATAATATGGAATATTATAGCTTTTTCGTTTGGATCGGGAGCTACCGAGTTCGAATCCCTATAGGAATCCTTATAGTATTGTCGATTTTACGGAAGATTCACATAAACACCCAAACAATGGTTCGACTGGTGGGATCTGGGGCCGTATTCTTAAAATCGGTGGAAATTTCCCCCATCGGAATACAATTTTCTTTGAAATTCTCTATTATTATTCGAATTTTTCGCCGTCTACTTTAATCATTTTTTAAAATTTGTTTTCAAGTTACTAATGTTTGTCTTCCTACTAAGGGAATAATTTCGAATCGATTTACCCAGTCGAAATTATTCCCGTAGTAGGGGGAAAAAACTATGTTTCATATTATAAAAAAAATAAAAGAATTTAAAAAAAATGATTAAAGTAGCCGGCGAAAAATTCGAATAATTTGGAGAATTTCAAAGCATATTATATTTCGATTGGGGAAATTTCCACCGATTTCAAGAACGCTCACCCCTGATACCATGCCATATTTGGGTATATAAATACTACCCTTTTTGACCTTTGTTCCGAATTGTTAATGATGATTCTAATTTGCGACAATCTCCCCTATTTGCATTGTCGTAGTATAGGTTTGATGGTTCACATCGCACTCTAAATTGATGGAAGGCAATTTTTTTTTGTGGTTGATGCACCTCTTCTTCGATAATCTAGTATTTCTTTTGGCCCAGCAAAATCCATTCCAACATTAGAAAATTCCTTTAAGCGACATTTTGTCACTAGACAACTGACTCATGATTAGCTTCTCCCACTAGGTTTAATATAAGCAAAGGTAATACAATTATTCACCACTTTTCATTTTATTATTAACCTTTTGCGGCCGGAATTATTTTTTTCAGAATAGAGAGTTCTGAATTACGAATTGCTTAAAAGTAGTCAAACATATCATAAATACATATTTTTTTTTTCGTTTTCTAACGGTTTATTCAAAACATGGTGGCCCCATTAAGATACCACTAGGTACAAAATTTGATAAATAAAAAACTAAAAATATGTATATGAAATTTATTATTCTTAATTTTTTAAGAAACTGTTTCGTTAATTATTGAAATTCATTAAAATCCATTTATTTTTGGTCGAACTTCAAAAAAACAGTTTTACAGTTTTGTTTTAGATTTACAATGCCATCTGGTACGATGTGGTTCCTTTTTTGTGCTGCATTTGGCATACTTTATTACCATGAACTGATTTTTCTACCTTTTTGTGGTATACTTCAAGCTGGGTCAGCTCCAATAAGTCCAATTATAACAGCCAATTTGAATTGTTTTAAAGTCAAGCCAGTGCCTTCTATTCCAATTTTATATAAAATAAATGCCTTTACAACAGTCAAATGGACAAAGATGTTCTGTCTAGCTCATAGCAAGATTTTAACAATTAAGACAGATCGAACCCATATGTTTGTTTTAATCCTTTTCACATCAGCGTGAGTTCTATCTTTAAATTTTCTTTCAACTATACTTCTTCACTTGAACTTTCATTGCTTACCAAAAAATCAGTTGGAATGTCCTTTCCGTGCTGTCCCACATGCATATATACCATCTTTTAGTAAATCGCGTTGTAACTGCACTGAGAAAAAATAATTATCAAAATACAAATCTACTAAACCTTTGCTCCGATCTTTGATTACTCTGGATAAATCCATTTTGATCAGCACGAACCCATATTTTGTAGCCCCTTTTATTTGGTTTCATAGGCTTCGTCAATTGATTGATATTTTGATAGCTGGTAAAACTCTTTATATGTTCGAGACACTTCATCTAACATAAGTCTGATTCTGTATAGCTTATCATAAGCTGGCTTTATTTGGCTGAAGTAAGTTATTATTTATATGCAAATGCCCAAGCAGTCAAGTAAATCTATCTCGTGACATAACAGCAGAAATAAAATTATCCCGCAATTCAAATTTTGATGACCAAATTTTGATAAGAAGATTTAAAGCCAAACAATATTTTATTTCTTCCACTGTAGTTGGTGTAATGTTTTCACCCTGCCCTGCCTATGAATTGCATATAAATTACATATAGTTTGAAATACTTGTAACGAAATTGAGAATCCCAATTCCGTTAGCAGAATTACGCGGTGTATATTTTGCCGGTTAATGTGAAAGGTCGTGGGGTTTGTGGAGACATGTAGAGTCCTAGATTCCACCGCGTATAAAACAAATTGAAAATAAAAAAAAAATTGAAAGGAACCGAAATCACTCAACCAAAATTAGTTGAGCGAAACTTGAGGACATGAAAAAATACGATGATAATAACAAACCGAATGTGCCTACCCTAGAACGACAGGATCTCCTCGAGCGAATAGTACAATGTCTGTTGAAGAGACCCTCGAATGACCCAGCGACCTCTAGAGGCCGATGTCCAGCCACAGCGAAGCAACTTAATAGGGTAGGGGCGTTTCTCTAACAGACAAAGCCCCTCTTCACCCGGAGGGACCTCTAGGTAATCTCCCACAATTCATACTCCAACAGCTGGGGGCTGCCGGAGTGCCATGGGGAGACCGTGTAGATTTTACGGTCGCCCCGGAATGGACAGTAACTATGGAAGCGACACGAAGAGGAATAAGAACCCTCCTATCACCCCAAACCGGAAAAATTTAGCAATTCCTTTTATTTGTTATTTTACTTGTTGTACAAAAAAACGAAGAGAAAGAAAAATAATCCTAATGCCGAAAAAAATCCAACCAAAAATGGTCGCGAGAGAAAAACAAAAAAAATAGAATTAAAATATGGTTGCCGAACATGAATAATTTTGAAGGCGAAACCAACGCCGGCCGCGCACACCACAACCGTTAGTCGGTGCTCGATAACAAATACATTTTAGAAATTAAAAATTGTGAATTTTGGAGTTGGAAAATTGAAATTCGAAAATTTAAAAATAAACAAAATACAAAAACATAAAAATAAGAATAAACTAAATTAAAAAAAAAATTGATACATTGAATGTTGCGGCCTTATAAGGTAGCCGTCATGCCAGAGGTTGTTGCACCACCCAAGGAGACGTTGCGACATTGTAGTCGATAACCAATATGAGTGCCGAAAATAATTATTATTGAGCGTTGTCTCGTCTTTAACCGTAGATAAAACAAACGTTCGGTGTAGTTCCGCCTTTGTTCAACAAAATACAAATGGTAGGTTGGCCTCTTGTCCGTTGTTAATGACGGTATCTTTCGATGATCCGGTATACGTAAATTAATTACAGCACCCGATAAAATATGATACTGGTTAACTATTCATTGAAAAATTGTCATCTGTTGTTAAATGCGGTGCCCATTGGAGGAAAAAATGTGTTTTATGACGTCACCGCAAATTCCCCAAACAAATATATTTTTTTTATATTACACTCAAAAATTTAAATTGTTTTCCACAAAATCAAAAAAAACTCAAATTTTTAATGATGGCGGTCTCCGCGAAATATTATGAGACTTGGAATACACATAGAACATCGAGCAAAAAAAAAAAAATTGGGCGAGTTGACCTTGACATTTCAAATAAAATTTCTTTTACTATTCTTCGTACTCATTTATTATACACATTTGCAAATTCTTTTTCACTCAATATTTCCAAAAAAGAAAAATAACTTTAATGTCTTATAAACTAGGCCCAAAACTAAATTGTTTTTTTACTCTAAAACGGAATTCGACTTAACAACGTCAATATTCCAAACTGAACTCTTCCAAAATACTAGAACCAACCAAAACAGAATATTTTTGTTCGTTAATGTTTCTTGTTTTGGTTTTTCATGCGCGTAGATAGGCCGATTCACACCCACAAAAAAACTAAGTGTCAACTGCTCGAGAACAAATGGCAATGCCATCATCAATTATTCGATGGCAACGATTTTTTTTTAAATTAAATTCTAAAAATCAAGCCCATACCCCAAACAATGTTATGACCCCACTAGGAGTCGTAACAGACTATCAATTTCTGCAAATTCTTTGAAAAGAACCGTAGAAACATGTCAAATGGTTGCAATATAGTGCTATGCCTAACATCTCTTTTCCACACTATACCTTGTCTTTTAAAAACTGTGGCAATGGTAATTCATCATCATTTTCCCAATCAATATCCACTAGTTCGTCCACGACTTCCGTAACGGAAGTTTCCATAAATTGTTGATCGGGATCTCTAATTCCTCGTCGCTATTCGAAGCGTCAGAGAAACTCGAAGGAATTTCATCTAAAATCGCGTGTAATTCTTCACGGGTTAGGTAAGTTGAATTAATTTTTTATTGATTTTAATTACCTTAAATAGAGATGATCAAAAAAAAATACACATGTAACAATGCAGTACAGATGTAACATCCTAGTGTGACTAAACGGAACCACCGAACAAAAATATAACTAAACCACCTTATTCCCATATATGTACACATTATATATTACACTTAATTTTAAACACAAAGCTGCATTACTTACCCAAAATTCAATAAATTTACCACTTTTTATAATTAATTATAAATAACACGTCTGCATTAATCAAACACTTCCAACTAAATGAGTAATAACAGAAAAATTTGTGAGAAGCAAAAAAGAAAAAAAAATATTACGATAAAACATGATTGTATTCTAATGGTATCACTACGCTGTTAAGTAAATGTAATTTAAAAGGTGGTTTCAGTGTAGAACCAATAAAAAAGGGTTAATAGAAAAAAACAAAAAAATATTGGTATCCAGCGCGGTTCTTATACCACCATAAATCATGCACACTAAACGAGATGGATATATTTTTCTGCTTGCCCATTTTGAGAGATGTCGTTGCAATATCACCAGCGCGCAATTTTCTTGGCCCTTACAGTTACATAGCAATGCATTTTCAGTAGATCCGTACTGGTGATAATCTCATTGCTTTTAATTACCATTTCATTTACATCGGAGAGCTCTTTAATTCCATTCTTTCTTTACCATTTGTTTATATATCTGTGGGAAGTTTATTGTTCCAGACAATGTTTTCCAACCGAATCTTTCGGAACAAAATTTTTGTAATCGCTACTTCTGTAGCCAACTATCCCAATGGATCAAAAGTACTAGATGGCCGAAACAGCATGTCCGTTTTGTAGTATATAGCAACGATATTTATTACCTTATAGAAAAAGAACGAGTGTCTCAGTACAGCGATAAACCCTAAGCGTTTTAATATTTACAATGATTGTTGATGGAAAATATATTAATTTTTTGATTGTCGTTTTCGCAAATTACACCTTGCCGTAATAGTAGTTGAATTTTTATGTTAATTACACATTCTATATTTTCCGTCCAGTGGCAATATTCTGGTAATTTCCGGGGAATAGGGAACTTAGGGAAGGAATTTATATGTAATTTCAGTTCAAATATTTTTTTTCCGGCCTACAGAGGAGAAAAGTTTGATATAAATATTTATAAATTGGGAATAATTTTTCCATATCTAAATTGGCTTTGAAAATTATTCACAATTTTATTTCGTTTTAAAAAAAAATAACACTAGCTTTTTACCTCAGTATGCCAGAAAAAACAATTTTAAATAGAAATTACTTATAAAATCTTTTCCAAATTCCCGATTCCCATGGGATTACCAGAATAGTGCCACAGGAAAATAATTATTCATCATAGTTGGCTTTTATGTCAGTAGTAATTGTAATCTGAATCGGTTTTATGAAAATTGTTTTTTTTTTAGTTTTTATTTAAAGCCAACTCGACTTTAATTACTACGGATAAATACGTCAACTATGATGAACAATTATTTTCGTTACTGGAAATTCACAAAAAAATATTGCTGAAACCAAAATTGGTTTCTAACATTAAAGCTAAGCGGTTTTGCGAAAGCAACGCAGCTTTTGTTTCGAAAATATTAACTCCAAACGTGTTCCCTCAGTAGACCAGAAAAATACAATTTAGATAAAAATACTATGTAAATATTTTTCCCAATTCCCTATTCCCAGGGAAAGCAAGAATAGTTCCACAGGTTTACCAGAATAGTGCCAGAAATAAACAATTTTTGTAATTATATTCACAATTTCTGGGTATTCTGATTTAACAACGTTCAGAACGTTTCGCCGCAAGTAATTTGAACATCGTTCGTCAGTTGTTTCCACATTACTTCTTGATAATTTCTGTCCGTTGGACCATTGAGCTCTGGGGCATGTCTATCGAAAACAGAAAGCAGAACATTATTTGAAGACTTTCCGCAATTTTGTCGCAGTACTTTAAATATTCGTTCGTAAAATCATAGACAGCTAGTTTATCTTTATTCCTGTCAGTATAGAGTAAAGTGAAATCAATTTAACGTGAACTATTAGAATTTTATGTCATACAATTGTTAATCTTGGTGACATTACGTATAGTGGTCGGAAAAACGTGTTTTTCTTTGTTTTAATGTGAGCTCTACCTCGCTAGGTCCTACCGTATGCTTTCTTTGTCGCTAAGCAAACCAATCAGTTGAAAGAAATAAATAGAAATTATTTCAATAGCCAAAGTCGTGGATTCCGTGTGAATTGCGGCCCACGGTAAATCCTGGCCAAAATAAGTTGATCAATGCTTAATTAGCGAATTATGCCTAAATCGGTAATTTGGTACACCGCGTGCGCGCGCGCGCACACACACACACATTCAAATATATGTCATAAAAGCAAACATGCTCCGCAAGGAAAATTAAGAAAATTAAGATGAATAATGACGACATTAAGAAAACGAGAAAGACGCAAGTAAATATATATCAGGCTACCAACCATAATGATTTATTTGTCATAAATTATTTTTATGAGTTACGGAAATATGTTCTCGTTTTTGTTTTTTTCATCTTATGTGCCTCTTTTTAAGACAAGAAATGAAGAAAAGATTAAAATTAAAATATTTCAGAGATTTTTTTTTTTTGGTTAAATTAATTTCACAAAATAAAGAGTAAATAGAAACGTGTTTTCTTGAATGAATGAATATATTTAAAAAAAAAAACTTTATCTTGAATCACATAAAAATTAGATCAGTCTATCCGATATACGAGAGTAACGAACCAGTTTCTTATTTTTTTATTTACCATTTTTTTTTATTTTCAGGGTGTTTTGTACGCGAACATGTTCCCGTTGCATGGCATCGATAAGTTCCTCCGAATTAGTAATGCGCGCCAAACATTTAGTATTTCATGTGCATTGTTTTTCGTGTGCCACATGTCAATCGCCCCTAACGAAAGGCGATCAATTTGGTATGCGAGAATCAACCGTGTATTGTCGACTGCACTATTACGAAACAACGCTAGAAAATCCAACTACACTTAATTCGTGCCAATACGGTGCCGCACAATATGGAACGTCACCGAACGAACCCGGGAGCCCGATAGACGATAGTAATTTAGGTGATAGTACGTCATGTGGTAAATTAAGTACGGTCGGGAGTGGTGGATATTTTGGACCGGGAGGTCATGGCCTATCGTCAATAACACAGCCGCCGCGACAAAAGGGGCGGCCGCGAAAACGAAAACCAAAAGACATTGAGGCTATGACAGCTAGTTTAGGTAAGTCTTAATATAATTTTTATGTACCAATATGTATATATGTTTACATATATTGTTATGTCATGACAATTACAATTTATTCGATGAAAAACAAAATCGATTTAAATTGATCAATGAATCAGCATAATGTATTTACATATACCTACATATGGATAAAAAAAAACTTTAGCATATGCCACGTACAACAGATTATCTCGAGATTATTTCAATCAATTGAATGGTTTACATTTTGTGGGTCATATTAAGACAAGTATTAAAATATTATTGTACTCGTAAGATGGAAAAATCAATTAAAGCCAAACATAGATCTATGCGATGTTATCTCGAACTAAACATAAAATTCTATTTGTATTTATGTATATGATCGTTTATGCCAGATTACCATCTATCAAGACCAACCAAATCGTTTTAGTTTTAGTTATATGTAAAATGTTGGTGGCATTGTCCATAAGAATGTATTAGCTTTGCCAAGGTGAGGTCCCCATTGCCAATAGTGCAGTTTTATAGCGTAATTTATATAAATGTATCGACTCATTGTGTAAAATAAAAGGTAAGGGGTGATTACCTGATTACGTCTTTATCAAGTCTAGAAAAAAAAAATTTTAGGTTTAAAAATTTTCTCTTGAAGCTAATCTACCATTTTCAGATATACATATTTGTCATAGGTATAAACAACTTCTTAAATACTTAATCTTTGTTTGTTCTAGACTTCAGATGTGCTGCCGATTTAACTTGTTCAGCACTTATAACAGTTTACACAAAATTGTCGTGCTTTGTGTTTTGGTGGTAGGGAAATAAACTATTTTCATCATATTTCCACGTTCACACTATCGGCCTTGACAAAATGGCAAAGTGATCACGCGACCTTAGGATAACATGGTTCTATGTGCAATGCCTATAGTTTTGAGAAATCGGAGCTCAAAGTTTTAAAAGTGGTTTTCATTATTTTTATTTGACATATTTCCAGATTTAAATTAAAATTAAAATACTTTAAGTCACGAGATTTCTTATTTAGAAGGCCCTTCTGAGATTGCGTAACTAGTTTTACCGTAATTTAGAAAATAAGTTTGCAGATACAACCTTTTGCTAAATTATAGAATATAATCACAAATTTAACAAAGTTGTATGCAACCAGTTACAACTCGGTTATAGCACACACGAGAAAAATATTAAAAATAGGTTGTATCTGTCTTAAAATTAGAAAAACCATATATTTTTTTTTGATCTATCATAACTTTTATTGAAATTTTCTGTATTCGCTGCAATCACAAAATTAATAAATTATAAAAATATTTCATAAACTGAAAAAATGTGCGAAACTTTAGCATTTTTACTTTTTTTTTTGTTCAATTTATTGGAATAGTTGTAACAGAACAAAAAATAAAACAAAGTTGTATCAAAAGGCAAAATGAAACAATGTTTGTGAAAAAGTTGTATCTAACAATATTTAAGTAGATAGAACCTTTTATCATAAACTACAAATAAACCGATCTTCAATTAGAACTTTGTTATGCAACTATCTCTTTTATTATTGTTTATTTTGTAAATCCGACAACGCCATTGCAAAGAACGACACCGAATTAGTGGTAATACATGTATAACTCAATTTATTCAAAAATGTCACATAGAACCTTGTTATTCTGAGGTCGCGTTCAATTAACAACGGTTAATTAAACGGTGTTGGTTGTTCAACTGAATTTGGACAATTCTCCTGACACCTTATGATGTATACTGCGGCTAGGATAATTCTAAAAATTCAGCTTCCGTATGTTTGTTTCCGCAAAAGTCAAAAATTAGTCGATGGTTTGACTTGAAATTCTTACAGAACTTTGCATTTTTATATAAAAGTGCAGTTTTTATATACTTTATATCCCGAAGTTCCCAAAAAAACGTGTTAGAGTCAGAACTCTCAAAGGCGAGCAGAACAATTGGCAATCCAGCGGGAAGAAAGACCTGAAATCTTACGAGTAGAAGTGAGAAGAATAAGTGCGGCACATTCGTCTCAACAATCTAGAAGATTCCAGAATGAGTAGATTAACGGCAAAGACGTATGCAGATGCATATCCGAATGATTGAGCTTCATATCATCGAATGTTTTTTTTTCATACGTTTTTTTCATACGCCCACCCCGTGCGTGTGGTGGCCAGCTCTGGAGAAGGTAACATATATAAAGATGACGGAGAAGGTGCGAAGAACAGCCTGCATGCTTATATGCGAGGCGCTTAGATCAATACCTATACGCGCATTAGAGGTTATGTTCCACCTTGTTCCAATCGAATTTTTTGGTAAGCGGATAGCAGCCAATGTGGCTACGAGACTCTCGGCTGTCTCTGAGCGGAAGTATCTTCAGGCGGGACACTCGACGATAGTTAGATCGGTACGCAACGTTGTGCTTCGATAAAGGTTTCCGGACCATCGAGAGAATCCTGGAGGAACGGATCAAAACTGGAAAACGATGAACTGCAATTTTTCACGGACGGTTCTAAGCTAGACGGCAAGGTAGGAGCCGTAATCTTCTGTGAAAAGCTTAATGTTAATATTTCCGTTCGTCTCCCTGACTACTGCAGCGTGTACCAGGCTGAAGTGTTGGCGATAGGCGAAGTTGGGACATGGTTGAAGCATAACGTGGTATCCGTGAGGGATATCGCGATTTATGTGGACAGTCAGGCGGCGGTCAGATCGCTAAAGGCGGTTTGTCTGAAGTCACGGGTGGCGCTGGATTGCCAATCATACCTTAAAGAGATGAGCGAGTATTTCAGCATCCAGATAATCTGGGTCCCTGGTCACTCGGACGTCACGGGAAACTGCAGGGCAGACAAATTGGCGCTCAGTAAGAAGGTAATCGCGTTGACAGATGGGAGATGGACAAACACTCTCACGTGCAGGATATAGCAAAACAGGTTTGGCCAAAACTGAACTTGCTTCGTCCAAAGCACTCGTATCCCTGGGAAAACGAGATTTAGGATTGGTCGTATGGATACTGACAGGACACTGCCTTTTTGGGGAACGTGCGAGAAGGCTGGGTCTATAGAAGATTGACTTTTGCAGAAGTTGTTTGAACGAAGAGGAGGGAGAGACGTTAGATCACTTCCTATGGTCGTGTCCACCACTATCATGCATAAGGGCATAAGTATTTAGGTGTGTACGGTATGGACAGCCTTTCGGAACTCGCGGGCTGTAGAGTGCGAGATATTTTACGCTACATAACATAAGTAGCTCTAGATGGTTCCAGCGGGAGTAAAGGGGAGATAGGATCCTGTGATATCACAATGAGTCATTACTGGCCTAACCTACGAACTGAACATTCAATACAATCTGATGTGAATTCGTTCAAATCGGGAAAATTGATAAAGTTTGTCCGCACTGCACTGCAATGACATTTAAAGGAGAAGCTCCGGGAATGTGACTCGCGAACAAAACAGTGAAGCTACTTCAACTTGAGCATCCGAAAGAACCACTGGAAAGTTAGTTAAATAGAATTACTGATGATTCAAAACATTTCCATGGCAATACAACTTCTGTCACGACACAAAATATGCGCAAATTATAACTATAAAGCAAATTTGTGTCACACGCAAATTATAACTATTAATTAATTGTGTATTAACTAGCTATCGAATTGATCGTGGGTTCTAAATTTTGGTAAAAGTAATAATACTGCTGAAGTTCAAAAATCTAAAAATGTTTTCAGTGGGATTATATGAACTAAATTCAGCTTGAAAAAAAGTTTATCGGATATAACTTAGAATATATTCTATTAAATCTCGCTTCATAAACGATTCAGTAGCGCTTGACCTATACCACAGGAACTGCTAAAATTTTGAATCGAAACCGAAATTTCAGAAAAATTCTATCTGTAATTATCTGGATATAGTCGTTTGAATCACAGGCGATTCACGAGCGTTTAGCATATACCGCCGGATTCGTTGAAGTTTTGACTACAAACTAGGAGATTTGCACAAAAATTCTTTATGGAACCGGTGGTATATCTCGAGTGGTCGTGAATCGTGTGTGTGTCGAGATTCAAACGACTATATCCAGATAGAATTTTTCTGCAGATCTCCTAGTTTGTAGTCAAAACTTCAACGAATCCGGCGGTATATACTATGTGCTCGTGCATTGCCTATGAGATGAGATTTAAATAACTATAGCCCGTTAATTCCAAAGAGATTTTTTGTGGAAATCTCTCAGTTTGCAGTCAAAACTTCAAACGATTATATTCATAAACAACAAATTAAAATTTCGGACTGAAAGTTCTTCCTAGCTTCATAGTGGTCAATCACGTAGTGCTAATTGAGTTTCTGCATTGTCATTTTCAGCTTAGGTTAGGGCTGTCTAGGTTCTCTAAATTTCATAAAAGACTATCATGACACATTTTACTGTCGCGACAGTGATATTTCCTCGGGCTGGGATATACAACTTTCTCGATAATTATAGTTTAGTGTTGCTATCAGACTTTTAGAACTGAATATCGGGCTAGTTTCATATAAATGAAGAGTTAAAAATACATAAAACTATTTTTAAAATTTCGCGCTGAATGTTATAAATGTCATGTCATTGTATCATGATACTGTTTACTGTCGCGGTCGTGACATTTTTTCGTTTAGTGTTATCTTCGCGCTTTTCGGGCTAAGTATCAGCTTCATATAGCTTCATAAGGTGACTCTTGGCTTACTTTTACCAGCAATGACTATAAATTTCTGAAAATCTACTTCATGGGAGATCAAAATGACTAATTGAATGCTCGCTGTCAAATTTCTACTGGAGGCAGAAGACATGTTATTGTTGAGTCGTTGCAAAAAATGTTACAAGAAAAAAATATTTTTTTTCCACGAATTGCAGACGCTCATAGATGCTGCAATCCATTGTAATGTCCAATTACGTTTCCAAACGGTCAATATGGTTATCATTCTAACATCAGATTGATAAACACAGTTCTGAAATGCCGTCAGTTGCATTTTACCACATTTTATAATTTATTACACCCTGACCGCCACTAGATATTGAGTCAAATGTTATTCCACGAACCTTGTGGAGGGCAGATCAACCTTAGTCAGGTGTGTAATAAATTATTTTTGTTTCACGTTAAACGGAATCGGCTTCAAACGGTAAAGGCTTCAAGTTTTTAAATTACGAACTTTAAATTACAAATTTTAAACCTTTACCGTTTGGAGCAAATCCCCTGTAATCTGGCACTAAACTAATTTATGAAACACATGGATAGGGTTGACTCGCTCGGTTTTGAACTAACTATTCCAATGTAATTAATTTGTAATGAATTCTGGTCCAATAACTATCTTTATTTTATAGCTACATCAAACTTTGCAATTATGGCGGTGCAGGTTTAATTATAAGCTAAACCGACCACTCGTTCCTGAAAACGGTAACTGTAATTAAATCGGGATTTTTTGTAATAAATATGTAACAAATTATGGTATGGGTAATGGCGTAATTTGGTCGGTGCAGCTTTAAAACACTGTTGTACTTTGAAAGGAAGAGGAAATATTAATGAAGTTGATAATCGTCGGGTAGTTCCACCATATTCGCCATTTTTATCAAAAAACCTACTGCAGTTCTGTCAAATCCATAAATTCTTCTGAAAAAACGTCAACAAACAGAGCGATATGGTCATTTTTGGAGAGCAACAAGATGTAATTTAGATGAAATCTCACAACACCAAATCGGCAGAAATTATAGCAATAATGAATCAGTATGGCGTACTTTAGGATTTTAAATCCACGAGAGGGGTCCAACTGTCGTTCACCTTGCTGTTCGTCTTGAAAATGGACAGAACTTTAATGTATGCTGACATTATGCGACTATTACACTTACGACTCGAAGTAATTTTGAAAGAATGAAGAGATACCTCTCTTCAAGCAGTAGTTATGAACAACCTGGAATATATTATACTTTTTGGAAGAATATACACTATCCGAACAACGCAGGTTGGTTTTATTTACGTTTGCTTCTGATTACCGTTTGTGATCCAATATAAATTGGACACTTGCGAACAGTGGATGGTATATATTGGCCGAAGATATTCTGCACAGAATGCGGCGGCAAGGAACAAATAATCATGGCTTGGATTTCACACAAGGAATATACAATGAAGCGTTAATCTTCATTAGGGCTGTTTGTCTTCCAGTGTATGGCAAATTGTTTGCACTATTGGGAATAACAGTACACCAAATGGGTCCATCACTGCAAAATTTGAGAGCGATCTACTCAGAGAGCAATCACACAACAGAAATGACTTACAACTGTTCGTCTAAGAAAATACACTGAAAATCCTTCAGGAACAAAAGATAGTAGATTGTAGTTTTTAGACGCTCCAGTGGCACTATTCTGGCAATTCCCCGGGAATAGGGAGCTGGGGAAAGAATTTATATGTAATTTCTTTTCAAATATTTTTTTTCAGGCCTACTGAGGAAAAAAGTTTGATGTAAATATTTATAAATTGGGAACAATTTTTCCATATCTAAATTGGCAGGGAAAATTATTCCCAATTTTATTTTGTTTTCAAAAAAATTAACACTAACTTTTTACCTCAGCATGCCAGAAAAAAAAAGTTTAAATGAAAATTATATATAAATTCTTTCCCCAGTTCCCTATTCCCGGGAAATTACCAGAATAGTGCCACAGTGGCACTATTCTGGTAATTCCCTGGGAATAGGGAAAAGATTTTATATGTAATTTCTATTTTTAAAAAAAATTCTGGCGTACTGAGGTAAAAATCTAGTGGTAATTTTTGTGACAACAAAATAAAATTGGGAATAATTCTCCCTACCAATTTAGATATGGAAAAATTATTCCCAATTCATAAATATTTCCATCAAACTTTTATACTTAGTAGGCCGGAAAACAAATATTTGAACTGAAATTACATATAAAATCTTTCCCCAATTCCCTATTCTCAGGGAATTACCAGAATAGTGCCACAGGTGGAACTGAAAAAACGTTCTTAATTTTCTTAATTCTGGTTAAATTCGTCCACGCCCATATTGCGTTGGCACTTGCTTCTTCAGGTATTGCTACCACGTTGATGGAGGGAGGTAAAGCGGCGCATTTAACTCCAATTGTATGGAATGAGTGTACAATGGCTCACTAGAAAACGTTGGAAGCATTAAATATATTGCTTCCAATGACTTCTTTTTCCATATTTTAAAACTTGCAAAATAATCAGGTACAATTTGTTGGTATATTGGTGGTCTATTTGGTAACTTTAGGCAAACGCTTCCAGTGATAGCTCGTTCAACACCAGCTGATGAATTGCAAGCCTGCTAGAAATATTCAACATTTTGGAGCACGGAATACTTCTATTAAGACCCTCAACTCATATTAGCTTACGTCGAAAGAAGCCCCGAATTATCTCATATTTGTTAACAGGAAGCCGGATAAGTTCAACACTCACCTGATGTGGGTGCCAGGGCATTTCAATATTACTAGGAATGAAAAGGCAGATGAATTCGTCTGACAAGGCATAACGTGCCTTAATTATTTCACCAAGCAGCCTCACCATGTTCAGTTTTGTGATAGCCACTGCACATGTGTTGGAATTTAATCGGAAATTGGTTGATTCAATCTATTTTAAGTATATGCCCAATATAGTGAACCGATCGAGTACCATCTGTGCAAAATCGAAACGATCGTAAAGGCTCTTTTTTGGGTCAACACCAAAAGGTTATGATCACTGGAAACGTAAGGATAATAGAGGACTTCGTGTCCAGGTGTAACCTCTTCATAACGAACTGTCAGGGAACCCGATTACGTTCTCATCTAATGGGAACTCCAATATTGACCTAACAATCGTGTGTGAGACAAAGTTGCGAGCGGTGTGTGAGAGAAAGTTGAACATTTAGTGACCGCAAAGCCATCACATTCGAGTTACCAAGCTCATCACAGAATGGTCCGCTTGCAAGTAACCAATCTTCGAGATTTACCATTCAGATAAGTGGCTGGGGTCTATTTGCTAGACGCTTCCATGGTTTCTGGGGCGGTATAGAAACACTTCCAGAAATAGATTCGATCGATGAAATTGAAGTTCGCGTGGAGCTGAGAGCTAAAGAGTTAAAATTGTTAGAGTGAGAATAATTAAGTATTTCCATAAAGTAATTAAAGCGAGGCAACAAGTTTCCAAGGGTACGTCCCGGAACAAGGTAATTAATACCATTGGGGTCTTGTCGCCGGAAAATCAAGACCTCCTGAAGTTTAAATACCCGCACACATGTAGCTATTCGTGAGATTGCTACCAAAGATAGTTGGATATCCACGGTTGTTGAAGACTCCTCATTTACATAGTAAAATTCACCAGTGCTCTAAAATGCTTTAATCGTAACAAGACACCATAACTTAACAACTTACTGAAAATTTGATTGCTTTCGTAAGTTGTAGAGTGGAGATCTGGAAAAATAATTGTACAATTGATTGGTTGACCTCCAACAATATCTGTAAACGGTCGAAACTTGAAAATTGTGAAGGCTGGGGGATATCTAGGAGTTGACCTTGATGAACTTCTCACGTTCTAAGTATCTGTAAAAATGCTAAGGAACTATTCCGCTCCGTGGCGAGAGTATCAAGTGAGGGATGGGACTTAATCACAAAACACTAATAATAATTTATAAAGGTGTAGCGGGCGCAATGTTGACGTACGCCTCGGCTGGATGGTATGATAGACTAAACTGTCATTACTTCAGAATTAGGAAGTGCTCGGGGAATATAAAGTAGAAGACGTTAAGCACATACTTTTCGATTATAACGAGATTACCGGTGTGTCACTAAAACAAAAGTGGCTTGCTAATATGAACACAAATGAATTACCACAGCTTCCGGCAATACTACGATGAACTGATTACTATCTTAAGTGAACGGAATATTGTGATACAGTGGAGCAGAAATCCGGACTGTAGAATGGAAACGTCACAGTTATTTAATTGTAGACATCAAGGATGATTCCATGAGTAGGTGTGGAGAGAAAACGATGTGGCACGGCTACAGACCTAATTGTGTATATGCCATTCTTTTAGGACAACCACCATAACCTAACCTAACCTACTAGAATAAAAAACCATAGAATCAATCAACTCTGTTTTATGTTGGAATCTAAACAAACCTAACCGTGCCTCACCGGGGTATTAGAATAGAGTTCGATGCTAAATACAATGCATGTCTGGAATAAAATGTGAAGAAGAGCTTCAATAAAGCCGAAAGCTTATCGAAATTTAGCAGGAAATGTAACATCAAGGGTTTCTAATCAATCTACAAACCAGTTGGTATTATACATTTAGGCTTCGATATCAACAGTGACAATATTGTACCTAAAATAAATGGAAATTTGCTACTTTTCATTTTCCTGTTTGTCAGAAGTAAAATTACTATGAGTCAACAATCAAAGGGAACCGACCCTGTAGGAAATATTCTATGCGAAAATGTTATTAAATCCAAGGCGGCTACAGGTAACCTGCCAAATTTTCACAGAAACTAACTATTCAACGGCCCATGTTCATTTAGATTTTCATTTAGCGTTATAATTTTCAATCTCCTAGCGATTCTGGGCCTTTTTATTAGTGATATAAGAAGAGATATAAATTCGAAAGTAGTCGTGGTCGCATTTGCTCGGGAAAGTGCTTGCCATAAATGATAATAATTTGTTTTCCAATTTCCTCTGAATGTTGTTCAAATGATTCAGTCGCATTTTTATATTGACTTTCTTTACAGTAGAGTAAGGACGTATACTAGTATAGAAATAATCAAAAATTTATGTTTGATAATGAACTGGAAACTAAATTTGAATATTGTTCTGAAGTTTGGTTTGAACTTTTGTATTGGGTTTGTTCATGAATGTGTTAGATTTGGGATTCTAATATTCATTTTAGGCAGATTCTGATTGCACTTGAGTTTTTAAACAAAGTATGTGAAGTGTTTTTGTACTACGAGATTTTACTAAGACGATATTATCATCAATAAAGGGTTAAATCTTTATTTAAATGCTTAATTTGCTCGTTCACTGTACATGTCAGAAATTCAAATTCTTGTAGCTCAACAGTAAAATCAAAAATTGGGACCACCTATTTTTCAATAATCACTAACCGAAATAATTTCTAGGCAAAAATTTCCTAACCGTGAATAATTTCATATTACATGGCAATATAATGGTTGGTAATAGTTTAGGAATTTCCTCGGTATATCCAGTTCGACCAGTAGGTATATCCGTATTCTATAATCACAAATAAATGTAGGTTAATAAACTTTCCCTAGAAAAACCATTTATATAACATCAATTGCATCGCAGCACCAGAAACAGTCATAAACACAAATCGACTGTACATATGAGAAGGTTATCATTTTTGGTCGACCATATCAATATTGAAATTATATAAACGGAATTTTCGGATGTAATCTCTTGTGCGCCGCTGCGTCACAAAAAAAAATTACACATTTTTTGTACGTCGCTTTTTTGGTTGATAAAAAGCAAAATAAAACATAAAATCATCTAAAATGAATAAACCGCAAAAAGATCAGAATAAAAAAAAATTCTCGCGGATTTATTTTATTAATCGCGGTCCATTTCATAATTAATTTGTTTTAACGTCTGTTTATTATTTTGTACGAGTGGAAAAAAAATGTGAGAAAATAATTTTTTTTTTTTTTAATACAGTACACGCACGCATAAATCCCCTCCGTGCCCGCGTATTTTATCACCCATGTACCAATTTACGTACAAATTTTTATCATGACCTTCATGGTCACCTAAATTTTTAGGTTGCGCGCCCAATAAAAAATTTATTGGTACCAAATCATATAACGTAATATATATTTGATTGGCCTGCAAAGAACCAGTGCATGCATACGATACAAACAACACAGGGTAATTATAAGATAAATAAATCGTGTGGATGCAGATCGGATCCATTTTCTCTTTGTCGATGGCGCCTCTACTATATGCACGATGCATGCGAAGCACAATTTTTTATTTTTGAATAATTTTCCACGAAAAACAATATTTCATCTCTGCACTGGACCATAAAATATACAGAAAACAAAAAAAAATTATTTCTGTTCTCAATTTTTTATGATTAACATGTTGGTGCTAAATGATATAAAAATAAAAAAAAAAAAAAAGGATTCTCACGACTGTAAGGTTTATTTTTATATGAAATTATATCCCATGTTTTGGGTTATGGTTTTGTGTTCGACCGACAAAACCGAATTCCCTTTTTTTATGACGCTTTTTTATAACTTCTCGACTCAAATGTTTTATACTCGTAAAATTAATTCTAGGTTTTCTGTTCAAAGAACTCGAGGTTTGATTGAATCTTCCAGGTTTGAATACCTTTTATTACTCGTATTTATGGTTGTAAATTTGATAGTTCCCGACGGGTGCGACGATTCCTTCCCAAAATCGTTTAATATCTTAACCCAAATTTGTTTCTTCGCATACGTAAGGCATATTATGATAGGGCCAATTAAATACTCCGAGAGTTGGTAGAAACCTGATTTAACGGTATTATTATACATACATTTATTTCAGCTTTGTCTGGATATCTATAGTCGCTGCACATTCACTTAAATAGAAATTAGCGCCATTATCGTGTTCTTTTATTAGATTTTTTTTTGTGTGCGGTAAGCTTCCTCAGAGATGTTCACGTTTGATTTTGATCAGAAAAAACGATTAAGCGACGATTATGCGTACACACTTAAAAATTTTGCTGCGATTTATGATGCAACCCTTGCATCGGGGCATATACGATGCAATCGTGCATCATATTCTGATGCAAAGCATGCATTGAAAATATTTACGATGCAGTTGCGTCTAAAACTAATGCAGTAGTGTGTCGAAAGAAAATTTCTATATAATCTGGGGTGATTTATTTTTTAGCGAATTTATAATAATTCGCTAAGGCAGTATGTATACTTTTAATATAAGCTTGAAATGTTTTTCATATATTTGCAGTTTGGTGAGCGCAGTCTGGTCTGTCGTGACTATGACATTGACAACTAAAATTTTATACAGAGATTTTGAAATCTCATGAAGTATATAAAATAAAACTAAACGGTTTTTGCATCGGTTTTATTTTATATGATACAAATTGCATTGGAATAATTTCGTTGGTAGGAAACATTTATAATGTAAATTTGACGCTATTAACATCGAAATTGGTTCTGGAATTGGAATTTCTGATACAATTTTCATTGAATCGCTTCTTTCAGTATTAGTAACATCGAAATGTTATTAGATTTAATTTTGCATCTTACATTATGTTGCAACGCAAGAAGCTTCGAAAAAAAATCGATGCATTTTATTTTTCATTTCGAAGCAAATTATATTCAAATTATTTTCGATGTATAGGTTACATCGAAATTCGATACAAACAAATGTCGGACGCATATGCGATGCTAATAGCATCGCATATCAGAAAAATTTTCAACTGTGTAATTTCAATTTAGAGTTATAGGTTACACTAATATTGGATGATATTTTAAATGGAATAACTAATGAACATTCCTTGGCTATCATTAATAAAGGGTTAGGGAACAGAAATTATTTATCCTCATGCTTAAAATGTTGTAACTTTCTATTCACTTCACCGATTTTAATGTTTTGTCTGTCAAAGTGCAAGGATTGTCAGATACGATCAATGGTTCCTATTTATTGAGCTGAAGATATGTGCCTATAACTTTCTGTTTGTCGAGTGTGGGTAACTGTAGCAGGAATACTTAAACTTCAAAATGAAACTTTGCATATCGATTAAGTCCAATGGTACTAATTATTTTCTCTCTCTCTCTCTGGCTCTATATCCCATCAAGGGATTTGGCCGCCTCAAATGAGGTTTCATAATCATATTTTCATTTCGGATAATGAGTGATTAATTCATTGATCCTAAACCAGCCGTGATATTTTTTCTTTTTTTTCTTTCATGCTAATTATTGCTCACATGAAAAAGGTGGCGCAAGTCCATGGGGCCGAAAAAACGGGAAATGAAAATTAGAAATTTCATGGGAAAGACGAGACAAATAAAATCTGATTTCTAGATAAAAACAAAAATAATTTAAGTCTCGTTCTAAAACTTTATAAAAGACGGCGTCGAAATTTTTGCTTACCATAGAAATACAATTTTCATAAATTTTCATTCATAAATTGAGGAAAAACCAACTAGCTCCTAAAAGATACTATAGTAAACAAACAAAATATAGAAGTATACCGTTCAACAATATTTGTGTTGAACAACAAATTAAACATATTCTTGAATTTTAGAACATATTATTTCTATTGTTTAATTTGTTGCTCAATACAAATATTGTTGAATGATATACTTCGGTATTTTGTTTATTTAGCATAGTATCTTTTAGGGGCTAGTTGATTTTTCCTCAATTTATGAATGAAAATTTATGAAAATTGTATTTCTATGATAAACACAAATTTCGCCAGTTTAGCCGTCTTTGGAAAGTTTTAAAATTAGGCTTAAATTATTTCTGGTTTTACCTAGAAAACAGGTTTCATTTGCTTCGTCTTTCAGGCGAAATTTGAAATTTTATTTTCCAATTTTTTCGGCCCCCTAGACCTTGCACTAATGTTTCCCCGTGAGCAATAATTAGCACAGTTGCCCTTAATCGAAAATTAAGCCCCTACTTTGATTTAGTGAAGTAATTATTTATTCGGATTACTACTGGTGAGGTCCGACGTTTGATGTATTAATTTTTATTACGCAACTTTATTAAATATTTTCGGTTTATATACAAATTACAATAACAGCACATAGTTGCTGAGGTTACAATTATACAGTAAAAAAATGCTTATATGCTATAAAGCTTAAAACTATTAAAAGAATGTTAACCCTATATAGAAACATGAAGCATCATTTTGAACTTGCTTCGACATATTCACGGGCTTTAATGATGTCGCACATCCGCTAAACGTTATTTCCTTCTGGTCGTGCTGATGGAGATGGGAACCTGTGAGTGGCGATACATTTCCCCCTTAATTTGTTCACAAGCCAAATGACTCCTATTACTAGGACGCTCCAAAATAAGATGTTTATTATCACGCTATGTTGAATGTGACGAACATTTTTTAATGCCTCTAAATGTTTGTCCAACCCTGTTGTTTCTAGCGTGGTTAATAACTTCAATTGGTCATCTCCCTTTGTTTTATTCTTGACAAACACACTAAAATTTCGTAAGTTGTTGTCACCATGCATTGATGATTGGTATGGCGAGAAAATGTGTTGACGTTGTGTTTAGTTGTACCTACATCAATTATTTGAACAACAGAATCTCTAAGCACGCACATGTCATCGACTACGAGCTCGTTGGGTATCATATAAATCCATTGGTTGGTGGCGTGAAGTTTGATCCAGTGATTAGTGGAGTTTATTACCCTTGTGCTGCATACGGTAGCTAGGCCATCCTTTCGGTGTAGAATCGCTATCTCGAATTGCGTTGCGCTGGCTTGATGGGAAACCGGCCGCTGGTTTGCTTAGAACAAGCAAATTTAAAACTGGGAAAAAGAGGAAAAAACCAAAAAAGAGAATTAGAAAAAAAAACAAAGTTTAAAACAACTTTAAAAGAAACGCAATGAAGAGACCAAAAAGAAAAAATATTAATCTAAAAATAAAACAAAAATTGCTTTATCGGTTGATAACAAATAATAACTTCTTAATAGCGACTTTGCTAATGTGGTAGTCAAAATTTCGAAATATTTATTAGTCTCACGCAGCATTCTTGTAATAAGCTCGTTCTGGCCGTAGGTCGTTCTATGAGGAGCAATTCTAAAAGCTGGTAGAGTCTTTCTCAAACCGCGAGCATTTAGATTAAGATTTACCTTTTCGAGTAGAGCTGAAGAATCTACACCGACAGATAAAAAATGTTGAATGAAAACGATGTTGGCAACAGATCGTCGCTTACTTAGTGGCTTTAAGTTAATAAGCTCCAAGCTGTCAAGATAAGGAGGCAAATTATAAACGTCCATCCAAGGTAATCCACGCAGAGTAAAGCGCAAACATCTATGTCTTACCGCTTCAATTCTTGAGCAGGGGCCGAACAAATGTCATATAGAGAGCCCCCGTAACATAAGTGTTCAAAAATTTCTTAGACCAGCGTTTCACAAATCCAAGCGAAGAGTTTGCTCTGTTGACAATAAAATCGATGTGATCTCTAAAGTTTAGTTCGCGGTCACAAATTACCCCTAAGTCCCGTATGGTTAAAATGTTTACAACAGCGCTGTTGATGGTATATACTCTCGTCTAATAGAATTTGCGCGTTTTCTTGGGGTATGGGTTACATCGCCGACCGGACAAATGGCCGACAACCACATCGCCGACAGAAATTTTGGCCGATAAGCCTACATCGCCGAAAGCCCCTTCGCCGACACCTACTTCGCCAACAACCACATCGCTGACAGGAATTTTGACTTACAAGCCCACATCGTCGACACAACCAGACACAAACCATTTCGCCGACACAATAACATCGCCGATCGGACAGATGGCCGACAACCAGATCGCGGACAGGAAATTTAACCGACAAGCCCACATCGCCCACACAACCAGATCACCGACAAGCCACTTCGCCGACACAACAATATTGTCCGACACCCACATCGCCGACAAGCCACATCGCAGACACCCACATCGCCGAAACGAGTATGTGTCACATCGCCGACAACCACATCGCCGACAGGAATTTTAGCCGAGAAGCCCACATTGCCCCCACAACCAGATCACCGATAAGCCGACACAACAATATTACCGACACCCACATCGCCGACACAAAGATGATCAATTTACATAGATAGAAACCTGCGAACAAAATGCATTTTTCATACAAATCAGCATACTCACCCACATTCTAATAAGAAAATCATGCGAAGAAAAAATTCGTAAAATAAAAATGTTTTTATTCTCTTTGTTGTCTGTTCTCGCTCTTCATATTTTTTTATTATCGTGGCGATCGATACCGATGATCATGTTGTTGGTTTGTTATTTATTTTTTAGTAGAAATATGATAATGGAAATAGAAGGAAGGCGAGCAACTAAATAATTTTTTATTTTTTGCTTTTTAAATGAATCAATGTTATGAAAATAATTTTTTATTTTTTCCTATGAATGTATGTGCTATAAAAAACTTTCATTTAATACGTACACACATTCAAATATTTTTTGTTTTGAAAATGACGTAAAAGTAGAATATAATTATCATGTGTTGTTGTTTCTACAAATTTATTTTTCATCGCCCTTTAAATATTATGAACAGAAAAAAGAAATTTTAAATTCCTTTTTTGTTTCTTCATTATGTTACAATGATCGTGTACTTTCGACTGCAAAATATTAATATGTATATAGATGATAATTAATATTAGCCAATTATTAGCCAATTATTTTACGATTTAAGTATGAACTGAAATGTGGGCAAATTAATTAAATTTTTAATATTTCTTAGCGGTTGAACAGATGATTGATTTATGTAATGAAAATTTGATACCTTTAAATTGAATCCTTAAAATTAATGCTGATTACGCATACTTTGACGAATGAATAATTTCAACTTAGTTGGATTAGGTGGGATTATTTCACTTATTTAAGTGATTCTCTGGAACATGGAAATAGTTCACTAATATTAACCTTCCTAGTTTCCCCAAATCATTTATACACTTTTTGTATTTCAGGTCAATATGACCCGAACTTTTATTTAATCTCGTTGAATCAATTTAAACATTTTGCACAATGAAACAATTATTAAATTAAATAAACATATTATTTTATTAAATCATGAATTCAGCAAATAAAAAGAATAATAAAAATATATTAAAATATTAAAAATAAAAATTCTCTGTATTTTCACAAGTTGGGCAAAAATGACATACAAGCGGCTTGTATAAATATTTCGCGCATGACTACATGTTATATACTGGTCTTGTACTTGTCTTGTCTTGCAAATTTGATGATGGGCATAAATTACATATTTCCGGTTTTGACTAGTGTTGACTCCATTTATTGTATGAATCGTATTCTAATCAATGGCTCTACTAAACTTCTTCCCAGCTCCTCTAAAAATAAACGTCCTTTGATAGTTTTCCAATGTGCCATTCTAGATGTATTTTACCGCAAAGCACGAATCCATTAGAAGCTGAGATATCACGCATGTTGTAAAACAAAGTCATCGGCCATCACTTTATTTGTCTTCTGCATGTATATGTAAAGACTAACTTATCTAGGCCCTAGGGTATCAACGGAACTTTTAGTTTTATTATAACACAAGACCATGTTTGGCTTCTGCTCATCTCTGGAACTTACACCGGCTTCTCTGTGGATTATACTCGTTAACATCACCGACTTGTTTTTTAGGTATATAAGATACAATGGCTATATTTTCTTTGAAGAAAAATTTTGAAGAATAAACTTCTTTTTTGTTATCCGTAAAATTTATTGGTAATTCAGTTATTTTTCTGATGGTGTCTAGGATTGTCAAAAATTTCTTTAGCAATATTTGTGCTAATAGATACAACGTAAAAAAATTATCACATGTTATATTATACTCTCTAGTTATTTCACTATCAAGGTCCAAAACCACTCTCAAAGCTAGATTTTTTTCTGGTAAAGCTCCCGATGCTTTCCCAGTATAAACTTGTAACTTGCAGAAATAAGCATTTTTTTAGTTATACAATGCCCATATTTTCATGTTGTATTTAGAAGCCTTGCTTGGAATATATTATTGGAAGGGACAACGCCCGCGAGATTGCACCAGCTGCTCATCTACCGTAAGATTTACCTTGTGGTTATAATGATCTGGCAAAATTTCAACCCATTTATCCGATATTTCCTCATTAGGCGCAAGTTTGTCCCTTTGGCACAGTTCAGTTCTGGTATCTTTGTCGTCAAATCTTACAACCCGTGATATAGGGCGACAGTAGTTTGAATATAGGGCGACCAAGTGAAGAATTCTACAAGCTTTGAGTTGATTCGTTACGTGAGCTATACACACCAGCCACTAGTACTAATGTTTGTTAAAAATTCCCGTGTAGATATTGGTTTCAATTCGGCTTGTAATTCAGAAACTCCTTTGTTTGTCATTTCTATTATTTAAGACAGTATATTTCACTCAAATGTATAAAGAAGCTTGTCTTTATGTCCGTGATTCTTGAAGTTGCTTACCTTCTGACACCTGGTTTTATAATTATTACATTGGCGCTTGAAACTCGGCTTTGATGATTAGGAGGAATTGTTTTCCAATGAGTATTGCCATTTTGGGATAACACAAAGTCCTCATCTACTGGTACTTCAGATGTATGATTATTTGATTCATCGTCATAAAATTCTTCGTCAGTAATAAACTCTGACATCAACTTCTGAAGAATCACTATCGTCAACATCAGTTGTGTATAAATGCTCGGCTAAATCACTATCCATTTTCAAATGAACGGACATGCTTCGTAGTATTTTATAGTTCCACTCACCGTTACAATTTACCACAGACTGATAAGGAAAATAAAAATTATTTTTTTCCAATTCATTCGGGAATTGGATTTTTGTGAAAAATCGGATTTATCGGGTTTTTGTAAAACAATAGATTATTGGGATTGAACATGTTTACACATTACAAATAAATAAATATGTGTTATGTATTGTATGTTCTTTAGAAATGTTGAACTTATATGGAATTTATATTTCTACAAATGAATGAAGGATCATATATATGTGTAACAAACACACATTATACCATAAACTGATAAATAATCCTTTTTTTAATTCAACATGAAAATAAAGTATTTGATGAAAAGTCACTAATAGTTAATCGTACTTAATTCAAAAAGAACATTTTATTAACAACTAAAATGAACTTCGGGTCAATGAAAAATCTAATTTGATGGCAGGAAATAGAATCTATGATTTTTTGTTTTAAATTAATAAAATCAAACGAAATGGAACTGGTTTTATAACCAAATTTAATAAATGATTATATTGAAGTGCATTTCACGCCTGAATCTAAAGGTAAAGGTAGATTTAAAAAATGCTCTTCGTGGCCTATGTTTGCCTTCATCTAGCACTTCTTCCGCGAAATTGTTACTAAATAGCGATAACCATGAAAATCGGCCACCAAATGAAACTACAGAAATAAGTATTGTTGTTTCTAACAAGCACGAGCGCTACAAAAATATTAGAACATACTCGCACGCCAAGGGTTCTCCTCTGAGAGACTTAACAATTTTTGATTTTCAAACGATAAAAACGCCAAAAAATATGAATTAGAAGCATCGTGCTCGAATTGCTTATTAACATGCTTTAGTTGAACAATCTGACTTCCATCGAAAACAAAACAACCTTTTTAAAGGCAAAATCTTCTTCTCCGTTTGAAACTTCGGAAGTCACAGAAAAGAAATACAAAAGCTAACAAAAATGCAAACTTCAATGAAGTGGTAAAGCTACAAGGCATTAGCGAGGATTCCAAAACGTTTCTTGGTATTCTTCTACGGAAAAGCAAATATACAGGATTTGCAACTGGTGATAGAGATTTGGCCCAAAGAATATATTTTACATCTCCTGCGTGTTATAGATACATGAGAGAATGCTTGAATTTTTCGTTACCACCCTGGAATTCAATTTTGAAATGGATACTAATAAAAAATGTATTTTCTGGTGAAAATAAAAACATAATTTTCCAAATTTCACAAAAAATTGTATCCCTGCCACCAAAACAGAGATGTACCGTATTATTGTACGACGAGATGAAAATACGAAGCGATCTGGAGTACGACAAACATAACGATATGATTCATGGTTTTGTCGATTTGAGAAATCGAAGACAATCGAATGTTGCTACTCATGTCCTGACGTTCATGGTTCGAGAAATATTTGCCAAATACAAATATCTTATATCATATTATGCTCCCGAGAATGGGATATCTGGAACAGATTTAGCCGAGTTAATTACAAAAAATATTGAAACGGCTCGCAAAATGGGTTTTGATGTAAGAGACATCATATGCGATCAAGGATGAAACAACCGGAAGGCATACAAATCTTTTGGAGTACCATCTAATAAACCTTTTTTCAATGTCGAAGGTAAAAATGTGTTGGCATTTTATGATGGTATTATTTAAGTCAATCCGGAATAATTTAATTGTAGCCGATATAATAACACCAGATGGCACCGGAAGTTGGAAGGTTATAAAAGGGTTGTATGAAATGGAACGTCATAGTATCACCAAGCTCTGCCAAAAATTGCAGGAGAAACCCAGTAACCCAACAAACATGCCAAAAATGACGGTTTGCACTGCTGTCCAAATTTTTGGCAACACTGTAGCGGCAGCAATACGAATAAATTATTCTTTGAATATATTGTCCCAACAAGCAAAACGGTTTGTAATACGAACCGCAAACTTTGTAGAAAAATTGAATAAACTCTGGGATAATCTAAACAGTTCCGACCTTCTTCCGAGAAACCCAAACAAACAGCCTCTAAGACAAAACAATGCAGTTTATTTAAATATTTCAGAAAACGCAAAATATTAAAAAAAAATTAATTTAATAAAAAATCAAAAGATTTTTGTGTTGACGGGTTGATAATGACATTAAATGGAATTTTAAATTTGGCTGATGAACTTTTTAAAGATTATTCTTCGGTAACATATATTTTGACGAAAAAATTCGATCAGGACGCCTTAGAAAATACTTTTGCAGTTACCAGAGGAAAAGGAGGCTTTTGTAGAAATCCGTCAATCCTAGAACTTAGCAGAATTTTTGCACAAATATCGCGTATAGAATTATTAAAAAACACAAACTTATCTAATTGTATTGATGATGAAGACGGATTTTTAATGGTCGTTGAAGATCTCCAGCACAACGATCCGATAGATAACGACAATTTACTTAAATTGGGCGCAATGAGAGTAATCAACAACCACAATTTCCCAGATGAATTAGACGATATTCAATGCATAGAGAACATAGTTTTGGAAAACAAATTTGCATATGGCGACAAGTATAACGACGATGCATCACTAAAATATTTTATGGGTTACATTTTCCATAG
The DNA here is from genome assembly GCA_932526605.1 of Nephrotoma flavescens. Taxonomy (NCBI): domain Eukaryota; kingdom Metazoa; phylum Arthropoda; class Insecta; order Diptera; family Tipulidae; genus Nephrotoma; species Nephrotoma flavescens. The sequence goes on from OW052222.1 coordinate 183,647,790, forward strand.
AATTAATAAATATGAACAGTGTAATGATTGTCAAGGGTTATTAATTAAATCTAACGAAAAGATGACAACAAATACTGAATATTTTATTTACTATAAAAATTATACAGCGAATTCAGATTTTGGAAAACAAAATCCTCCAACAGAGGAATTTTTTCAACTCGCAAAACACTTAACATTAATTCTGTGGCCATAAGGCGTAACCGCCTAAGTTGATTTAAGACGCAGAATTGAGTTATGCACACCACGAGATTCGCCATAATCGGTTACGTATGTACACAAAATTTTAGATTTTTCCGACAGTTACAACGAAAATTACACCATAATGGAAAAAATACCTAGGTGCCTAACTCTATTTTGATAAATTAAATGTCCATGAACTAACCGCCTAAGTCTGAAAAATAGACATAAGCGCCGACTTTTTTTGATATAAATATTCTTAAATATAACTTCTACTGACCATGTGACCTATCTTATATTTTACAAGGTCAGTTGTACTCTAAACTCCATTTTAAATTTCCTATAAAAATATTAAAAATTTTTCAGAAAAGCATTTAAACTTTAAATTGCTCTACTGAAAAAACACAAAAATTGACTTAGGCGGTTACGCCTTATGTACACAGAATTTTTTATGAAGTGTTTAGTAAAACACCACACTTCAATAATATTAAAAATTGAATTATAAAAAAAATTCTCGAATTGATTGAAAGAGGTGCAATTCAAACTGATTTTTTTAAATCAGAATAACAAATGCTACGAGCATCATTTAAAAATGGTAGATCACATAGATTCTTGTAATTCTCTGGAGCCATTGTAAATGGGCAAATAAGAAAAATAACACCAAGGAAAAAATGCCAATATTAAAACAATAAAAAAATTTTAAATACTTAATTGATTATGTTTTTACAATATATAATAGAAATAGTACAATAAATAATACCGTTTTTGGTATTAAAATGAATTTATAAAAATAAATATGTATTCTAAATATCGATACTCCATTAAAGTTCAAGATTCACTCAATATTTTCACCTTCATGTAAAATTTAAAATTAATTCTTTAAAGTTTAATTTATATAAAATATGTTGAATTTCGTTAGAGTTGTTAGAAATAATAAATTGTCCAGTTCCATTTCACTATGTCTTATCATAAAATTGCAACCAAAGTTAATTTACAGCACACCAATTGCACCCCGATTTTTTATTTAACCTCGCCAATTTCAAAAATGCAATTCAACTGTCGTATATCCCTTTTGTGTTTTACTAACACAATTGTGTGGGTACGGCATGAAGTACCATGTCAAAAATTTTTTTTTGTATGTGTTTTGAACCAACTTACATATTTGTGTATTCCTTTCAAACTTAATTTCGTTCGAAAAAAACACTATAACTATACACACAATTGTGTTGGTTGTACTTCAACACAAGTGAAATTTTTTATCAAAAACTCCATTACATACTATGATTTTGAAGTCACACATTTGTGTGGTTTGGAATTTAATGAAGACATTTTTTTTTTTGGTTGAAAATGGAAAATCTCTAAGAAATACATATCCCATATCCAATCATCCGATAATCGTAATCCCAAAACGATCAATTATATAATAAATTTATATAATAGATTTATAATATATTTATAAAAGTTTGGAGGTCCGGACAATTTGGGTAGTCGATTTATTATGATGATACTCCATAACTTTATGGAAAATTTATTTTAAAATTCCGTTTTAATTGTGGCCTTATTTCAAAATTAAACAATATTCAAATAAACACACATTTTTAATTACGACAACAATTCCGAAAGAAAATTTGATCTAAATTTGTTAAACAACCAAGCTAAATAGACCTGTTATCACGTTTTCCATTTCATTTGTCCGATAATAGCCTTATCTGCAATCTTATAATCAATAAAATCTGTTTACAGTAAAATCATTCAGTCTAATTATTTCATTTATTATGTACATGTCCCTTGCGTCCTAATTGAATTCGAAATCATACAACCAATATAATTCAAAACACCAAACAAAATGGGTAAATACTAGAGCGTACTCGTAATTATGAAGTTTAACAATCCAAAATAGCTTTAGATCGTTGTTCTCCTTATCATAATATTTGAACGACGTCGACAAAGCCAAAATAGTGTATGAAAAATGTAACTGTATTCCATTACATACATTCACACGAAAAATAAAAAATATTTTCAAACCATTCATTCGTCTAAAAAGTAAATATAAAAATTTTTTTTTATTTATTTCTTCGTCTCCCTTCTTCCATATTTAGTCTACTAAATAAATAACAAACCAACAAAACAACATGATCATCGGTATCGATCGCCACGATAATAAAAAAAATATGAAGAGAGAGAACAGACAACAAAGAGCATAAAAACATTTTTATTTTACAAATTTTTTCTTCGCATGATTTTCTTATTAGAATGTGGGTGAGTATGCTGATTTGTATGAAAAATGCATTTTGTTCGCAGGTTTCTATCTATGTAAATTGATCATCTTTGGCCGACACCAATTTTGTCGACACCCACATCGCCGATACAACCATATCGCCGACACCCACATCGCTGAAAGAAATTATGGCCGACAAGCCGACTTAGCTGGCATAACCAGATCGCCGACACGCACATCGCCGACAACCACTTCGCCGAAAGATGACATCTTGTACATAAAAAATTCTAAAAAAAATCGTACATGATCCTTAAATAGTCACCTATCAAACGATGTGCACCGGTGGTTGGGCCAACGAATAGCTTCTGACTTCTGTGGACTATATATCAACTCGTATACATAGAAACTTTTTATAAAAAGTCGTAGGTGCTCTTTAAACATTGACCCAATAAACAATGTGCACCTCATAAGAAAATCCCGACATTTTCGATTGTCATGAGAGTTTTTAACTATCATCATAGCAAGAATTTTCGGGGCTGATAGTGAAACTGTATGGATTTTTGTGTAGAAAATGTCATGATAGCAATAATTTTGGTGCCATAGCATTCGTGTGAGACTGAATTTAGCCTATCTTCACACACCAATGAAAATTGGGCTTATTTCATAAACATGTATATATTATTAAATTTATTATATCTACTCTCAGCGCCGAAAATTTCATCTGTCATGACATTTTTTAAATATTATGATAGCAAATATTTTTGGGGCTGAGATTAAAAATGTCGAGATTTTTTGGGTCTCACCCCAAAATAGCAATAATTAGTGTTGCCATCGCATTTTTCGGAATGGAATTTGGGCTATCTTCACGCATACATGGTGTCGGCGAAGTGGGTGTCGGCGATGTTTTTGTGTCGGCGATGTGACTTGTCGGCAATCTGGTTGAGTCGGCGATGTGGGATTGTTGGCAAAAATTCCTGTCGGTGATGTGGTTGTCGGCCATCTGTCCAGTCGTTGATGTTGTTGTCGGCAATATGGGCGGATTCCGTTTTCTTGAGTATGTTATGAATTGGCATTTGCTCACATTCAGATCAAGATTATTTTTAGTACACTAAATTGTGAAGTTGAGTGTAAACAAAATTGTCTTATGGGAAACCCTGTCAAAAGCTTTTCTGAAATCAGTGGTAATAACATCAACTTCTTTTCCAACTTCCATAACGTTCAAAATATATAAGAAGCAAAAACGGTTAGATTGGTTGTAGTAGATCGTCCCATGCTGATTCCATGCTGTTAAAGTCATTAGTTAAATTTGTTTCAGTGAGTGCAAAAATGTCATAATTATTATTAGCACGGAGATCGACAAATTCTTGCAGAAACGATGATTCAGGCCATGATGCTGGGGACATTACTAGGTCGAACAAAGTTTCCGGGACCGCCACTTTAAAGGAGGACACCACGCCTTTTGCATTTCTGTGAATTTTAAATTTATTTATTATAAAATTTTATGGTCCTAAAAATAATACTAAAACTATAATAATAATAAAATAGTTAATATGTTATATATAATTTGTTATATTATATTATATATAACTAAAATCCGTTAAAATCCGGAAGACATTACAACCTGACATTTTTTACGTGCACATTTGTGTACAGTGGACTTAAATTTAAGAAAAAAAAAATTGTCTGGCCGGAAAAGGTATATCGTATACTATATAATGATATAGTATTTGGTACACTATGGCGTTTTGTGACATATCGCGTTGTGAAATACAATCGCGTTTCGGGCGGATCCCCTAGAAAACTGCCCCAAATGGGGGCAACCGTTTAAAATCACTGTACCGTATTGGGGGTAATACTGGCAGTTTTTACAAAATAAATTACAATATATTAGAAATAGTTTAATTGAAAAAATCTGCACTTAAAAATGAAGCTCTATAAACCAATATTTCTCTGTATAGGTCATACCCCTCAACTAGGTATCCCTGAATTTATTACAACAGTCCATATCCATAAAAACCGATCATAATGCATTATTAAATTACCTTGTAATAAATTCAGGGATACCTATTTATTGGATAGGAAAGAAGTTCAATGAATTATGATCGATTTTTGTTGATATGGGACTGATGTAATAAATTCAGGGGTACATGCTGTATAAGATAGTGGAATTTTGACAGCGGAAAATAAGAGATTACGCTACTCGCCGCAAGTGGCAGTACTATCACTAAAGAAAATTAATTTTGTTATGTAATTCCCAGCGAAAATTTTTTATACATTATGTATATATTTTTTCACTAACATCTCAGCGGAATAAAATATTAAAAGTGATCCTTAAAATGGAAAATTGATTGATCTCCGAAGTAAAGGAACTCGGTATATGAAATGTTGAAATTTAACAATATTCCTTCTTTCCGGTATTTCTTCCACTAGCAACCAACGTTTTCGGTTGTTCTAAGACTAAATTTGGAGAAAATTTATGGACTAGAATTTTCACTAGAATTTTTTGATTTTCTGCGGCCATATATAAGTTATTTTCAGTTTCTGGACAATTTCTCGAAAACTTCTACTAGTAACCAATACTTTCGGTTTTTTTTTCTAATAGCTTAGGTCATACTGAGGCTATATGGAAAATTTGGGGAGAATACATGGACTGGTATTTTCACTAGAATTTTTTGATTTTCTGCGCCAAATAAGTTATTTTCAGTTTTTGTTTGTGAATTTTCCCCAAATTTTCTAAATAGTCTAAGTATTACTGAAGCTATTAGAAAACCAACCGAAAGTATTGGTTACTAGTAGAGATTTTTGAAATATTGTCCAGAACCTGAAAATAAATTATATGGCCGCAGAAACTCAAAAAATTTTAGAGAAAATTCTAGTCCATGATTTTTCACCAAATTTCCCATATTGTCTTAGTATGACCTAAGCTATTAGAAAAACAACCGAAAATATTGGTTACTAGTGGAAGAAATGCCGGAAAGAAGGAATATTGTTAAATTTCAACATTTCATGTACCGAGTTCCTTTACTTCGGAGATCAATCAATTTTCCATTTAATGGATCACTTTTAATATTTTATTCCGCTGAGATGTTTTAATTAGTGAAAAAATATATACTTAAAGAATAAAAAATTTTACGCGGTTTTACGCCATTCAACTGTTTCCCTGAATTCTGTATTGAAACCAGCCTCAAACCTGTCATGGAGTCGCGTAGTGCCGAGTAGACCGTTGAGTTGCAAGTTGACATCGGTATATTTTGCTGTGAAAATTAATCTTAGTTTTTAAAGTTATTCAACTTTTTCAAGTTTGTTCACCGGTGACATTGATGTTCATTATTTAATAACTAATTAGAAGCTATTGCGTTTTGTAATTCGTTTAAGATTCAACCGCTGATATGCTAAATTTATAAAGCAGTTTGCTTTTAAACGATTTCCAATAAATCATTTATTGCGTCCAAATTCAATGAACTTTTCGATTGATTGAAAAATCTATATAAAATTGATAAAGATCATATCGGGTCGAATACACATTTCGAGAATATGAATACTCAAAATAATGGCTCTATACTCGTAATATTGTTAAGAGATATTCACTTAATTTTATTACTTTCAAGTAGCACATTAAGCTAAGCTTTTAAGAATTTTATTACGATCGCGCATATACAAAAGGCGAGCGCGCAAGATAAAATCGACATTTTCTTAAAATTACTTTAAAACGGTTATCATTACGACTTTATATGTATGTATATCAAAAATACAACAAAAGCCATTATGTATACTGCTTTATATACTTAAGTTACTTATGTTCATAAATATTATCTTACGCGTGCCATTTGAATCGTGGTAGGTGGTATCGTTTCAACGAGATATCGATTTTAAATATTGCAACATCATCTTAGAAAGACATAACATGTACGTATTATGTGTTCGTCTTATGCTCGTACTCGTATATGTACATACAATATATGTATGGAGGCACAAGGGTAGATTCTAGTCTGTTTTTGAAAGTACTTGTACACAATAATATTAAATTAGGTTATTTGTATTTAGCAATAAATTATATATATTTTTTTTTGTTGAGATTACAAGACGATAAGATGTCATTGTAGGTAGATTAATTTATATATATTTTTTCTTAAATATTTATTTTATTTATATCGGTTAATTTATTTATTGCTTTATCTTTATTTGCAGATTTAAATTCAGATTACTTAGATTTGGGCTTTGGTCGGCACGGGCTTGGGAGTTCATCGCGCGCAAAACGTATGCGTACCTCGTTCAAGCATCATCAATTGCGCACCATGAAATCATATTTTGCCATCAATCATAATCCAGACGCAAAAGATTTAAAGCAATTGTCGCAGAAAACGGGGTTACCGAAACGAGTGCTACAGGTAACTTTTTATATATGTATATGGTGAAAAATACGTTAAATCACAAATTTGTTCGAAGGCATGTTTTAATTTTATGTTTTCTATGTTTTTAATGTGTAGTCTGAATAAAACACAGCTTCCATTACTTTTCTCAACATTTCAGGTTTTTCAGGATTTCATTTCAAATGTAGTTGTGTAGTTCCGGTATGGTCGCCGGTTTATTGGTTGACATTTCTTCGAAATCTTTGCAAAATTATTTGCTCTATTTGAAATTGAGCATCCTTTTCAAAGAACTGTGGCCAACATTTTTTTTCAGACGATAGTCTGAAGCAGTATACTTAAGCAGGCGTAATTGTCGCTGAGCTTCGATTATTTACTTAGAAAGTTAATTAAAAAAGGGCTCATTATTAAATTGTGAATGAAATCGTGATCTTCTTGAACTTTTCCTCGTAGCGCAATGGTAAAATCAAGCTGAATTTTACAGTGGAATATTCTTCATGTGACCAGAATTCTCTATAGGAAGGTTCCATACGGCACCTTGTTTCTGGAAATTTGGAACCATACGGTTTATTGTTGGTTTAGGTTTCACATGACGCATATTAAAATACCGTCGATAAGCACGCTGCTTCAAAATAAATTACCGTTGGTTTTCATAATAAAATTCAATTATTTTAATTCGTCCTTCTATTGTGTATTGTAAATTTCTTAACAAAATTCTGAAAAGTTTTTAAACATTCACACTATAGTACAGTATTTTTTGCACCACTCTGTATATTTGCCTATAAAGAGAATTATAAAAACACACATAAAAGTTGTACCTTGTTACATTTCTTCGTTTTCAAAATGGCCGCCAAAATATTATTTAAAATTTTCTCGATTTTCTTGCAAACTACGTTTAACTATCAAATTAGTTTTAGTGAATTTATATCAATTTTGAATGCAGTGTTGCCAACTATTATTTTCCTTGGGTGCATTGGATTTGTTTTACTTGAACTAAAATAAAACACCACTGAATTTTAAACTAATTACAGAATTTATTTTATGACAGACTGTTACTGCTTAGGTAATAGACTTTGTATAACCGACTAACAAAATATAAATCAATAACGCTCACATGGACTCTCCACCTGCTATTACTATCTATAGTTATGCTAGAAAATGTCAATCAAAGACGACAAAAGTATGATTTGTTAACCGCAAATTATAGCAAGTTTACCACACCAGACTCCATCTGGGCAATTTTTGATAGAAAGAGAAAATAGATTGTAATAGTAATCAGATAACAGGAGAAGCCGTGTAAATTAAAACAATTATTACATAATTGTTACTCCCGGATGACACACACATCCATTACATCGGTATTTCTTGCCTCTTCCAATCAGCCACCATAGTATTTGTCATTATCATCGAACAATCCAACAAAATATGGTTTGATATTTTCGGCGATATTATAGACGTTAGGGTCGGACCTTCCGTTTCACCAATTCTTTTAACATCGTATCGGTTTTTCCCATGTTCACGTAATTCGTAGGTACCTAGAAATTTCGCTTCAATTTTATTGCCCTCACTGAATTGGATTCGTTTTATCATCTTGTGTTTTTCCTTGTTCTTGTGTTTCTCCAAATGTAAATAGCCCTTCGTTAATGCAAACTTCCATTTGCATGTTCTTGGGCATCACGTTCTCGAGCAGCTTAAAAATCAACTTCAATTCAGCATCCTATTCAGCGGTTTGCGGCTTAAAGCATTTATGTGACGCATTCGATATCCAGGGCCATTACATATCTAAATTGGTTACCATAATTTGATTTTTGTCAAAGTAATGCAACAGTAATGTTCAAAATTGCAAGCTTCTGTATGAAGCTCAGCTTTAGCGTCCATACAATACATTTTTGAACCGGGATTCCTAATCGTAGCTTCCTTAATTGGCTTGAGCGTCGCCAGCTGCCTTCGACCAATTTTAAATTTGACGTTTTTTGATAGCAAATTTCGTAGTGGCCTAACCATAATTGCATAGCCCACCACAATTTCTTTGAAATAATCGGTGAGTCCCAGAAAGCTTTGCAGTTTCTTGACGATTTTTGGTACAGTAAACTTTCTTATCGCTAGTGTGTTTGCTTCCGAAGGTTCGATAGTGCTACTAGATACTTCATAACCTGACGACCGACAAAATAGGAACTTGCTCTATTTTATTCCTAATTCATGATCGAGCTCAATTCCGACGATTTGTTTTAACTTCAACAATGCCTCATTACTAGTCTTGGATGCAAATTAGTCCATCGAAATAAATACAACCATTAGTCCATAGAACCCGCAAAATATTGGCTTGAAAACAGCTAGGCTACCACATAATCCAAACGAGCGTTATAATGTATACTTAGCACTTTTGAGTTAGATAATCTCATCTCCGATTATAGTAAGTGGAATTCTGTCCTTAGATTACAGCATCGTTGAATCTCCTATGGTCTAAGCAAAGCCTTTAACTTTTCGACCATCCTTTTTATATATAATACCATCAAGCTTGCGTATAATCGGAGGAGCTTTGTTTTATAATCCTTTCAATTAACAATTCATCAACTTGTTTACAGAAGGCAATGGGATTCTGAGCAACGGGGATTTCATCCTTTCCGCAGGATTAAAATTTATTATCATTCTGCGAGCAACAGAGTATCACATAAATATCATTAATTTGTCTATAGAGATCTATAGTTCCACCTCATGAACTAAATAAATATTAGTCTGAAACCTTTTGACATTGTCCGGTACAATATGAAAAACAGTTTCACGTTGAAACAATCAATCAATATTCAGCAACAAATCGTCCAAGTGTATTGACTATCTGTAGAACAGTGCGTTTCATCAACGTTAAAATCGTTTCATCAAAATTTGGAGTGCCAATAAACATACCACATTAACATACCACTACCACTACCAGCCTGAGCAAATAATTCATATCCTTTGATTTCCAACTCCACTACTTAATAAGTTGTCGAAAAATTACAAATCACTGTCATGCTAGTTTCTTCCTTTCACAGTGCTTCTTATATGGTCAACAGCTTTTCACCTTGTGCTATTAAAGAATTTTTCCAAATATTATTTTCGTTGACTCTCTTTGTCAGTTTGGTTCAATTCGCCACAACTATACCATTTCAACGTAAACCGACGATTAAACTTTTGTAGGGGTTCTTTTCTTCAGTAGGGTTGGTGCTCGAAGCCTTAAAATTATTATGGCTTTCTTCTTAATTTTTTCATAAAGCTCAAGATTTTTTTTTAAGTCACGTATGTTGGTTGCACCATACAAAATTATTTTATTTGGTTCATAATCTGCAACCTAGTTTACCCAATATTGAATTGCGGCCTCACCCGTAACATTACCATTTCCACCAATTTTCGGCATTGAAATGAGGTAACCTTTAAAGATTTCGTTACATTTTTTCTTTTTTCTGTAAGTTTTTTATGCACCAATGCTTCATGTATATGCTTTCCAAATTCACTATTAAGAAAATAGGTCACTTACCAACTTCTTTGCATATTTGGCCAACCTAAACATCCGGCAGTTTCATTAACGTCACTAATAAATTTTTTGATTTGGTAACCACCATCAATTTTTTCGTATGTTCAACAAATAAATTGAAAACATTTGGTAACTTTAACTCATTGTCATTAGAAATATTTAAGCTTTCATCAGATACAGATTCAACTTCAATCATAGCATCTTCAGTTTTAGGTAGAGGTTGCGAGACAGTCCTTCAAAATAAAATAAAATATAAGAATTTTGCATTATATATGGACTAGATTTCGCCGTAACGTGTAGGCGCATGCGATTTGCCAACGCGTCTACATATTTAGAATCAATAAAATTTAAATTAACGTTTAGTCTTAGAACTATATATTTGAATTGAATCCCACTGCCAGCAATTTTAAAAACTTAAATATGCAAAAAAAAAAAATAATCACGATATTTACAAGACTTTCGTTAGATCTAATACATCTGATTTTCATCTCAACGTTGATCATAAAACGTCATGCGAGTACCGATCGAAGAATTAACGACCGATAAAAAAATTAATTAATAATTTATTACGTAGTTTTTATAAAATACGGTCAAAGAGTTGCATTTTTGTAAACTGAACCGAATCAAATGACCTAAGTGGCATGAGTGCCTTAAGCATGTGAATTATAAATTATTACACCCCTGAATTCTCATCAGAATTTATCCACAAATGGGAGGAAATTGAGCTATACATTGAAGCTTTTCAAATAACTATATAGTAGCACCAATGACAAAGCATCCGGAACGCCGGGCCAATCAATGCATTTTCAATATATTAAATTAGCAAGATTTTGTCAAATTACACCCCTGTATCCATTTAATAATTTCTCCATAATATGGACGAAGTTGACTAAGATTTAAGGCCTATGAAGTGACCATAGTTGCATCATTGATAAAGCCTGTTAATCTGGTAGCAAAGGCAGTTCAATTCATTTTCAATATATCGGATCAAACAAGTTTTGTAAAATTACACCTCTGTAGCCCCGTCAGAATTTTTACAATTTTTGGCTTAAGTGGGCTATTATTCGGGCCTATCAAATAACCTTAGTGACATCGAAGCATTTTCAATGAATTGGATTAGCACGATTTTGTAAAATTACAACCCTGTATCGCCATAATGGGGAGGAACTTGACTAAAATTATGGCCTATCAAACGGCCATAGTCACACTCTCATTTACCCCCTATTCCCCTAGTCGCATCACTTCAAGTGATGTGACTGCTCATCTTCCGGGTTACTAGATAATTAAATCAAAACTTGCAAAATAATTGTTCAATAAAGTCTTGCTGGCTGTTATTTAAATCTTAGTATGCTGCTTTATAAATATTTCCTATCGGCTGCTATCACTTCAAATGACAATTTGTATCACTTGGAATTTTGACGTGACAAATAAATCAAAAATAATTCAAACTAATGCAGCCAACTAAGATTTAAAAAATTTTTATTGAGTGTTTTGTACAAAGCTATTTAGTAAATTTTGATTTTAAAGTGTACTAACCAGGAAGATCCATAGTCACGTCGCATGAAGTGATACGTCTAAGGGAATTGAGTATTAAATATTGTGTTCAAGCAAAGTTAGCAATACGGCTTATCAACTTCAACATGCGCAGCTATTCGACTTCAACATGCAGATGGCAGCACTCGCCAACAAATTGGGGCCGAATTTTTCCTAAATTTATTACACCCCTGTATCCCGTTCAGAATTTCTCCACAATTAGGCCGAATATGACCTACTTTATGATATATTAAATGGCCATAGTGGCATTCTCACCATAATTTCTGTTCATTTGGAGCAAGGGTTAACAATAATGCTTTTCAAATTATAATTGATTGAACTCAACATTTGTATTTCATAAGTTTAAATAGAATTAGGTTTAACAACCAACTTCGCATAATAAAACATTCAAATTGGTTTCAGCTAATGTGTCGTTGAAATAAATTTTTCGAATGATAACTTTCGGCTGAAGAATGTTGATCAACGACGACGTATTTATACACTTTCGGCTGAGAAAGCGAAGACACTATCTGCATTATCGATTTTTTTTTATATTTCGGCTGGAAAATTTCAACTAACATTAATTTGTCCAAAAAACACGTTTGCCCCATTTTAAATCAAAATTTAGGTATGAGAAAGCTGTCCGCGCATTAAGTTCCGCGTTTGCGTTCTGTTGGCGCAGTTTAAGCGCAATGAATCAGCAATGTGTCAACCGTTAAACTGTAGAATCGAAAAGTCCAAATAACAGTGGACTGCGAAAAAAGAATCTGCTCCAAAAAAGGCAACGATTGTTCCTTCGGCTGGGAAAGTGATGGCGACTGCTTTCTGAGACAGTCATGGAGTTATTATCTTAATCGATTATCTTCAAAAAAAAGAAAACCATTACCCGACAAGTAAAGGCAGAATTTCCAGAAAAAGAAAATTCTACTACACCAACAGAATGCGCAGTCTCACACCTCAGCGTTTGCCATGGCAAGAATCAACAAATTATGGTTTGAACTGCTTCCCCTTACTCGCCAGATTCACCAAGCGACTTTTTTATGACGCCGAGTACTATTTAAACGTGTTGAAGAAATCAAAGCATCGCTCGGAGAAGTGTATAGACCTGCGAGGAAAACAAATCATTTGCCACAACTTAGATAAGACACAAGACATACAATCTGTCAAGACAAACACGGTCTTTCACATTATCCTTAAATCTCCTATTCTGTTTCGCAGCTTGAAAATTACAACTCCTGCTGCCGAAAATGCTCGGCCCGATTCTATACTAGTCGGAGGAATCACAATTAAATTTTTATAAACTTGTTTCAAATTATGCTCTCGGTGTCCATATCTCTCAAAGATTTTCATTTCCTTACCGACTATAGTTTCAAGATTTTACTGTTTTCCGCAGTTCCTAAGTACTTACTGTAATATCTTCTACGGAATCAGCTATTTCAATATCATTAGCACTAATTGTTTGAAGTTCCGAATCCATTTCACTTTCAACTCTGTGAATTATTACAATAATTCACAGAGACAATCAACTTTTTTTATATATGTAGTTGTTGGGACAGGAAATATGTCAGTGCCAGAAACGATTTCTTTGCAATTATGAAGATACTGCAAGACTTCACACGTTGTAGTTCTTCTTCCTTCTATTAGGATATTTAACGCATGTATTAACTCATTAGCTAGGATATTGACGTGATTTTGTAGCTTATTTAAAATAAATTGGAGCCCGTTAGAAGATTTAAATCTCTTCGGAAAAGAGCTTCAACGGTTACTTTGATGGGACGCAATATTGAAAGTAAAGCTGACGGCTGCCCAAACTTCAATTCGGTTACAAATTTCGGAGATTTTCGAATACATCCTTTTAATTCTACGAATCATTCCATCTTTAATATTAATATTGCAATTATTTCCAAAGGGAAATTTTTGGCTTGTGCCACTGTGTTAGTAATTTCTTATTCTAGTGGTTAAAACAAATTTTTATTTTTAGTTTCGAGTTTCTCTCGATGAATTGATTGAACATGATTTTGAAATGAACAAAAAAAATGGCTGGCAATTTTACTGTGTTATTTGCAGGGTTAACAATTTCCTTATATAAAATAAAAGGAAATTTTCCACTTTTTGTTTGAATGCATAATTTACAATGCAAAAAGATGTATGCCTGACTACTTTCGATTGCAAATCGTTTTGTATTTTTTTTAAGTGTGTGTATAAAAATTTAAATACCGATGCGGAATTTTTTTGAATGTGTACTATAAAAATGAATCGATTGCAATTAATTGCAAAACAAGCTCAGATGAGAACCTTGACCGCCGCTTTCTGTAACATATTTATGAAAAATGCTGTCATTTTTTGCTGGCGAATGTCCCAACAATTGTATCTATAATCGATTTAATATTAATATGTGAAACATCAAAATCATTTTGAACTATTTTCTCTTTGTCTCCTTCTGCCTATAACTGTGCGTTTATACTTGCGGAAACGATTGCGGAAAATATTTCAACTCGAATGCGGAAAAGTAGGCGCATACAGTATTTTGATTGGTTTTGAGTGAGCGATGAAATGAGTAAATTTTTATTTTTGCAAGTATGTATGTACGCAGCATAAAGGTGCATCGCTGGCACCATCGTCAAAGCGGCCGTTTATTATTTCACTTCCCAATTCATTCGAATATTGCGCCTTTTTATAAAGCGCATCTATTACGGCTAATTGCATCCGATGTGCAAAACATAGCTAATAGTAGGAAGACATCAGTGAACTAACTTTGACCAAATTACGCCGGCACCACCTGAGGTTATGCAAACGACATCTTTCTCCAAATATAACACAAATTCTTATAGTTTTGTTTTGAGGATAGCTAACACTTTTCTGCGGGCATGCTTCCGTGAACTCGTACCATTCCTATACTCCAAAATTTAGATTTACTTTCACTTTTAGAGTGCTAAACATTAATAGTCATATTGCGCTTCGATGTTCAGTCATCAAAAGTAAGACTTACTGCTGAATAAGCATTGGATTGTGCAATTCGAACTTTAATTTGCCCTTTATTTTCGCGTAGTAGAAGCAAATTACATATTGTATTTGGTGATCTATGTATGTTTTGACATCTTCTTGCTTTAAAGGATCCCGTCAAGGAAGTGCAGAACAGTTTGAATTGAAACCCATCTTAGGTGGTCATTCAATGTGTTGTTATAGTTTTACTTTTGACATAAACAGTGTTGCTTTGCACTGATCGATGTTCGTTTTTGAGCATGCATTCCTTTTGTAGAGCCCCTCACTGCTTAAAGGATTTTTGAACACAGTTTGCAACACGAAATTTTTCCAAATTGCCGATTCACTACCGGTCTTACTTTCAATAAATTGTGTTCTTGTTGTCGACGCCATTGTTAATTGGTTTTCTATAATCAAATAAATCTTTTATAAAATATAAAATTTCAATAATAAAATTTAAGATTTTTTTTACGATTTATATTGAAATTCGATAAGATAACCGCTCTCACAATTGTTTCGCCAATTGCTTTCTTCGAAACAAAATTAAACTCTCTTAAACAAATAACGAGTGTTCAAATTTCAGGAATTTTTTTATATATTCCGCCATTATTATTTTTTGTACTAGAGTATTTGTTATCAGATGGTAAGTGCAAACATCCCGGTTAGTTAAAATTGAGAAATATACGATTGAGCAACGTGTTTTCATTATTAAAACTTATTTTAATTATGGTGGAAGTTTTTTTCTCTTCGTCAGCTCTCTCTCTAGATAGAGTAAGTAGCTGACGAAGAAAGAACTCCCGAAACTAGTACAAACTAAAAAAAAAATAATAATAATAATAAAAAAAAAGTTATCACATAAAGAATAAACGATATTCTCACTTTATAGTAAAATTTAAAAATTAAATCTCGTGATAAAAGTGCACTACAGAAACTACCCGAAAAAAATAATGGTGAAAGTGATTCAGAAGTTGAAAAAATTCCCCGAAATACCGCGCTACTATCATTGACAAATTTGAAGAATCGGCGTTCAAATTAAAATATTGCAGCTGTTATCACAAGAGTTGCTGAAAAGCCAAGGACATCAATTCGTCGTCGTTCACAGCAATTAAAAATCTAATCAACAACTTTGTTTGATATTTTACACAGAGATCTTCATGTAAAAGCTTACGAAATACAGTTCACACGAAAATTAAAGCCAAATGACCACGAAAATTAAGAAGATGAGATTTTCTTCAAGCAAACTATCTTCACCGATGAAGCTCATTTTAAAATTGGCGGCCTTGTCAACAAACAGAACTGCCGCTTTTGGGATGAAGAAAATAATAGAGCATTGTTTGAAAATACACTAAAACCAAAAAAAGTTACGGTATGGTGTGAATTTCGGTGTGGTGGCGTTATTGGTCTATATTTCTTCGTACATCAAAATATCAATGCAATTACTGTGAATAGACCTCCATATCGAGTGATGATTAGAAACTTTTTGCGGAGTTAATTGGATATTGATGTGCAAAATATGTGGTTTCAACAGAACGGTGCAACATGCCACACAACAACGTAATCAATCGATCTTTTGAAAGGGGAGTTTAATAATCGAATAATTTCATCATGCGATTTAACGACATTGGACTTCTTCTTATGGGGTTTCTGGAAGAGTAAAGTTTATGCGGATAATCTGTTCAATACCTCAAAGATAATAAACCGGAACCAATGTACTTTAATTTTTAATAAAAATAATAAAGTTTTCACACAATTTATGTCTTTCATTTAAAATTTAAAAAGATACCTCAAATCTGAACCCCCTTTATATTGACTCTCGATTTTAATAAATTTAAGAGAATTATTAAATAATATTTCTCTCTCTCTCTCTGGCACTATACCCCATCAAGGGATTTATCCGCCTCAAATGTGGTTTCATAATCATAGTTCGGATGATCATAGTGATTAATTCATTGATCCTAAACCAGCCGTGAAATTTTTTCCTTGTCACCACCGGGAATTTCACTGAGGCGGCAATTAATTAAATTATATACCCAAGTTGATTATGTTCCACAAAAAAATCCCAAATTTGTTGAATGCAATAAACGTATTAACAAATTTGTTCATCAAATTTCAAAAGATTGAGGGACAAACGAATCACGAGCGTTCTAGAAAATCTACCCACATGTCAATGTTTAAAATTTTGTAGAACTGATTTCTAATTTTAATCTTAAGAGAATAAACCCTGTGTATTTTTAGAAAATGATTTTTGTTATTAGTATTTTGAAAACTCACTTGTTTATACACTTCTCTTCTTCTTATAGTTTAGTGGTATGATTTTTCATTGTATATTCTAATAAATAGGTTTTGTGATTTTATCCGTTATTTATATTTTCAACATATACGAGTAAGGTTATAACATACAATACTTATGAAACACCAACCGTAATAAAGAAATTCTTTAAATCTTTGGAAATAACGCGCTGGAAATCTGTCATTAATTTTTATTCCAAATCAATCCTTACATTTTTTAAGATTTCTGTGCAACAAATTTGGAATTTGCATGCAACAAATTTGGGATTTTTGAAACGTATTTCACACGGGCAACATTTGTTGCGGGCAGCCAATTAGGGATTTTTTAAGGGACGTATTTCACACGCATAATTATATTTACTAGGAAGCCGCTTCCTGTGGCACTATTCTAGCTTCCGCTGGGAATAGGGAATTGGGAAAAATATATTCCGGAATTCGTGAAATTCGGATTCCGACCACACCATGCCTTTTACAACACCATTGTTCATAATTTTTCGCAAAATTTGACATCCTGTATCTTTAACAACTACAACAATATAAAAAATGATGTTCCACATTTTTTTTTTAACCAGTACCACCCATTCAAAGCAATATTATTGTGGTTTCACGTATTTTTCACCATATATACATATTCGATTTTTGGTACCGAATACTAATTTAATTTTTTTTTTTGCTTTTTGTATAGGTTTGGTTTCAAAATGCACGAGCAAAATGGAGGCGCATGATGATGAAACAGGAGGGAAAAGGTGGCGGAAGTGATAAAGGTGATGGTTCACTAGATTTAGATAGTTTCGGTTCGCACGGTTCACCGTTCATGCTAGGCGGGCCGCCGAGTCCTCATTCGATAGATTAACGTCCATATTATTATTATTATTATTTGTAATTTTAATTATTAATTTTTTTGTTTAATTTAATTTAAAAATTCCTATACACAAAATCTCCCGTACTACATCTTATACATATACATACATACGTACACAAAAGACACATTTCTTAATGAAATCGTTAAATAAAATAATAACGTAATATTATCCATAATACTATTAATTAAATAATTTATTTTAAAATTAAACTAATTAATAAAAAAAACGTAGAATATTTAAATAATTTTTATGCTGCCAAATGTATTATTACTCGTATATATATAAATAATTTTTATTAATTATTGTAAAATTAATTTTAAGAATATTAATTGTTTTTTCCTATTTAATTATTATTTTTTGTAATAATTTGATTAATTAACGTAATTTTTGGTTAGTGACCTTAGTAAATTTTTTGTTTTACTGTATTACTAGTGCATATTCAATTTTTATTAATTAAAAATTGTAATAATTTGTATTTTATATTTATATAAATATTATAAATAATATTGATGAAGAAAAAAAAACGTAATTAAATAATTTAATTAAACTACATAAGAAAAAAAAATATATTAAACAAATTGAAAATATTATACAAAAGAAGGAAATTGTTTTATTTTGGGATAATGATCTGGAGTACGACGTTTCACTATATAATTTATTTGAGATGTGATGATGTTGATGCTGTCAGTTCGGGTGAGAGTTTTCGATTATTTATTTTTATTGTAATTTATTATGTTTTTAGAAAATTATAAAAGGTTATCGAAGTGATATTCGTGTCAGGGGTTAATGTATAAATCGTTCAATAAAATATTTGGTTGTTGACTGCCAGTACTTTAAGTACATGTTCGTTCATATTGATAAGAGATTATTTTTTTTTTCATATTTATGTTTTTTAAGTGTACAGCGCGTTACTTACAAAACAAACATTTTGATACATTACACATAAGTAGTAAGGTAAGTAAGTATACACGGTGATTTGTAAGTATAAATTTTATATGCAATGCAGTTTTTTCTAAATTAAATTTTAGCTATAATTTATATTTTTCATATTTTTAAATTCTTAATCGTTTCCGTCGTAAATGATATATTTTTCAAAATATTTGCAAACAACAGAAAAGCTTCTATGGAAGCTGCTTCTTCCGGTACTGATTTCGGACAAAAATCACTAGGATCTCCCAATTTATGGAAAATCTTAAGTATGAAGTTTTACCCAGTCAATCCGTTTATGCGGATGTAGAGAGCTGGTAGAGAACCAACAATATTCAGTCTGCATGATACTATGCACCCACCGATATTTTTTAAAAACAACTTTTTTAATTTTGCGATACAGCGAATGGTAAATTTGCAAGGCAGCACTCGATTTTCCTTAATGACGAATATACGAATATCAACCTACGTACTTTGATGCTGATTAACATTATCACGTGGTTTTTTCATACGATTATCACGCTTCATGAATTCGCTGAGGTAATTTCGTGTTCACAGCAGTTTATTTTGTAAACACGAAATTACTCCAATGACTTCATCGAATTATCTATTTTACAGTTTCATTAAGTGACGACCATTTCAGGAACTTCTTTTAATTATCCTCGTATTTTAAGAACCGTTCAAGTAGGTTCATTTACAGGTATTTATTAATTGAAATAGAAGGTTACCATGTTATTCCACACAATAGTGGAACAACTCTGCGTGAGAATATTTATACAGTTTCTACTTTCCAATTGGCGAATTCAATCTAGCCTATATTTAAGCCTACCAGTATTGGTGCAATTGAGTCATTTACGCCTTTCATAGTTTTTACCACAAAGCGATGGAAATTATATTTGATATATAGAGTTAGCCCAAATTAAATCGGCGGAAACCCAAAAAACAAGAATTAACTACAAAACACAACTACATAGAAAACAAACCAGTAGTCATCCTCCTTGGTTTCACGATCGCCATAGTAATTTTAAAAAATCGCAAAACCATGGCGTATGCTAACATGATTCAAAGTGGTTTTAATTCAGATAAACAAAAATTTATAAAATACAGTAACGGGTTCAACGCCTTTTTCCAAACCAAATACATTTCGTATCTAACTGGTATCCAGGAAAAAATCAAATCCAACCCAAAACAGTTTTGGGAATAGTTCAGATCCAAATGCGAAATTGAAGGATACCCCGTTAATATTTAAAATTATAAATATAAATCAGCAATTATCAGCAATCTTAAAGAAGTATACAGACTTACTGGTACACCCATTACGGAATCTTTTCATTAAGCATCGGTGTTTTCCCCCGATGAATGGAAAACTTCGAAAATTACACCGATTTTTAAATCGATTTGATTCGTCTAGAGATTAGTACTAATTTAATAGAATTCCGTAGTGTTAGGTTATAGGTTAGGTTTGAGTGGTTGCTATCGCACACTTAGGCCAATTATGGCGCATTGTGATACCACAGGATCCGACATAATTAAACTTCCTTTAAACCCATTTAATGGCAGTCACATAACGTAAAAGATCTCGCACATTACAGTTTTCGAAATCAGGGAGGCTTTTCCATAGTGTATTTGCCCAAGTGATCATGTTTTTTGCGAGCTAGCGCAGGACACGAGCAAAGGAAGTGAACAAGAGTCTCCTCCTCCTCGTCCTTGCAGCTTCTGCAGAAGTCAGTTGCATCCAGGCCCAGCCTTCTCGCATGATCCCCAAAAAGGCAGTGCCCGGTAATTATCCTTACAATTCTACCTGAATCACGCTTCCTCAGTTAGATTAAGATCTTGGAGCGACTGGAGTTCAGCTCATGCCATACTTGTTTCGCTATACCCTGCCAGTAGGACTGTTGAGGCACCTAGAATTTGCCAAGGCAACTGCCTCTTTATGGCTTGCTGCTTTCAACACAGTCATAGGCCTTCCTACATATTCTCTCTCTGTCTCCAGTTGGAGAGTCATACCGTACCTTGCTAATTCGTCTGGCCTGCAGTTTTCCTTAACATCAGAATGGCCCGAAACCCAGACGAACTGAATATGGAACAGCTCACCCATCTCGTTAAGAGATGTATGGCAATTGAATGCCACTCTTGACGCCAGGAAAACCGAATCCAGTGAAAGAATGACCACCCGAACGATGTCACATTATGTTTCAACCAGTTCATGGCCTCTTCAATCGCTATAACTTGCAGTACACACTGCAGTAATCAGGGACACGAAAGGATAGGCCCACATTTAATTCACCACAAAACACACCAGCTCCCACTCTACCATCACGCGTGCAGGCGTCGGTAAAGAGTTTATCTTTCCCAGTCTTCACGAAGAGATCACTCTACCAATACTCCATAGAGGGGAGAATCACCTTAAAACGGTTGCAAAAGCTCAACAGTGTGTTAAATAGTCAAAATTCACCAAGCCATGCCTCACAGAATTGAGTATAGTTGTGTGCCCTTTTTGCAGGTCCTTCCACCCCTAAATTGCTGATAGCTGGGCGGCCGGTGCCCCAGCTCCGCTTTCAGATCCCATTTCCTTCCCATGGAGTTTTTGTAAAAGTAGAGTGGCCTTGTTCTTGTCGTTGTAGTATTTAATATTTGTGGCTTACCACTGATGAGGGCTCACAAATAGATTTAAATGGTTTTTGTTTTACAACTGAGCTGTTTATTAAGTTGTCTTTGATATTTATACATTAATTTTGTTTACTTAAGCATAATTAACAATTATAATTTTTTATCTATCTTATAAATTATTATATGTATGTAATGCATGCAAATACAATAATTGCTTATCAATCAGTATATTACATGTGAGTTATCGTGTTACACACATTATATTTAATTGTAGAAAAAGAAATATAAAAATTCTTAGAAAGAGAAATATAAAAATGCTTAGAATAAGCAAAATTACTAAATTTGAAAATATCATGTCATTTACGTTGTTGAGTATAAACATTCTCCCGGGCCTAGCTTTCTAAGTTATAGGCTTCGTTCGGTGGAGGTCTCCTTTTGGTTCGGCATTTGTAAATAATAAAGGCGATTATGCTAAACGCAATAATTGCATAGAGAAGAAAATAATGATGAATGTCATGGTGTGATACTGGGAGCTGCTCTTCTTGTATCTGTTGTATTCGCTTGTGCAGCTCAGTTATGTCATCCGCTAAGGTTGAGTTTTCCAATTGAATTGAGTAGTTTGTACGCCTATCCATCCACTTCATTGATAGGTTGACTTTCGGTAGATATGACGAGTCAATTACGGTTTCCTTGTAGATTTTATAACTTTTTAGAAAAATTGACCCTTCTTTTAAAGTGCATCCGCCTTTAAGAGAAATTATTCCATTGCGTGGTAGTGATACTGCTACGAAATCTCCATCACAGGCTATAGTAGCCTGCCGCTCCTGGTCAATTGAGAAAATCCACTTATTGTTTCTCAACTTTATCCATGTATCTCTTGGATTTTGCGATATCCTTTTTACAATGTGGCAGTTGAATGGTTGTTGTGAAGCCAATAAGTCTAATTCACATATAGAATTGTTGTTGTATGCGGAATGAATGGGATGTAGCAGCATACAAATATACTCACTGTTGCTATGCTTGCAATGGTTGAACTCGTCCCTTGTCATCATGTAATATTCGTCACGATGTATGGAGGTAACCAAATAGTCCATTGATGCTTGAATGAAGACGCCTTCGATTGTAGGAAGAGGTATAGGTTTAAATATGTACTTGATATTTCGCCGTGTTCATCAATGGAATTTTTAATTCAAAAATTAAATATTGACCACTTAATTTTCCTCTGCATGATATGATTTGATACAGGCTCAATAATTCATAGTTTTCATTTTGCGAGGGCAGCAGAACGTCTGGAGGCATATGCTGTTTTATATCTTGAAGTGCCTTGTTAAGTTGATTTGGTGGTAGGATTGAAGTGCTCACTGCTTTGTTGTTTGAATTTAAAAGGACATCAATTAGTTTTTGCTGAGTGTCTTTGAAGTCGAGCATCAGAAGAAGTGCATGAAGGGTTAAAGACGTCAATTTTTGACTGTTGTTGATGTCACCTAATGCAGAACTTATTTGTCGTGTAATATCTTGCCAATGACGTCTATTTTCTTCATCAGTTCGTTTTAAGATGTTTAAAGTTGCGTCAGCAATCGATGTTTGGTTCTTGGCTATCATTAAAAGGTGTTGTTGATTTAATTTAACCTTTTGTATTTCCTCTTCATAGTGCTTCGCATCCCGATCATCTAAAACTCCAAATAGGTCACTTGCCAAATTGCCCACGATATTTAAGATCCCACGTTTTCTTCTCCTTTCTCTGTAGTGAAGTATTGCGTTCTTGTCCTCGATTTCAGTTAGAATATGCATGAGCTGAGTGTTGATTACAGAGCATATCTGATGATTGTCTTCAGCTGTTTCCATGCAAAGTTGATCCATGTTCCTTGCCAGACTTCTGTATGCCATCAAATCTGAATAGTAGGATGTGAGGTTGAAGTAAACTACTATTTTCCACTGCTGATTGGTGAATCGGAGATTTCCCAAATTTTCTAGATACAGCCCAGGTTGGTGACTAAGAGTGGTGATGTTGTACATCAGCAGTTCGGTCGATGACACTGGACTCGGCAGCGTAGTGATCGCCACTAAACATAGTAGAAGTAATGGTAGAACTATGAGATTGGTGGCTTTAGGAACCTTGGTACGGGAGTCATTTGCTGACTTATTTTGCGACTTCTCGGTGTCGAAAGGTAGGACGGTTACTTTGGTAATGGGTCTTTTGAATATGGAACCATTCCCACTCTTTACTGTGACTACCCTAGTCAAACCATCGCTGCCAGGATGTAGATCAATGATCCTTCCCAAAGGCCAGTTTGTTGGCGGTAAGTTGTTGTCTTTTATTAAAACAATGTCGTCTACTTTAACCATTGGTTGTTTGCTGGTCCATTTAGTTCTTTGTTGTAGTTCGGTAAGGTAGTCATTTGACCAGCGTTTCCAAAAATCTTGAACCATTTTTTGTAGTAATCTCCACCGATGATTGACAGGAATGTTTTCATTCAGCATATTCGATTCTGGGATAGTTATTAGTGAATCACCAACTAAAAAATGTGCCGGTGTTAATATCAACGCATTTGGATCAGATGAAATTGGTATAAGTGGCCTTGAATTGAGGCATGCTTCTATTTGTGATGTAACCGTTGATAACTCTTCATATGTGAGGGTTGTGTCTCCAATTACCCGTTTTAGATGGAACTTTAGAGATTTCACTGCTGCTTCCCAAAGTCCTCCAAAGTGTGGTGCAGACGGTGGTATGAAGTGCCACTCAATCCCATTGTCAGCTAGCATTTCCTGGAGGTCAAGATTTGCTTGTTGTAGAGCTTGTTGTTTATCCTTTTCAATCAGTTCTCGGGCTCCAACAAAATTGGTTCCATTATCGCTGTAAATCCGTTTGCAAAGACCTCTTCGAGCCATAAATCTCTTAAAGGCCGCGATAAAGGCTGCACTGGTCATATCGCTGACAACCTCTATGTGCACTGCTTTGGTAGCAAGGCATACAAATAGTGCTATGTATCCTTTGTATGACTTATTCCCACGTCCTTTAGAAACTCTTACTGAGATTGGTCCGGCGTAGTCAACGCCTGTGTTAGTAAATGGACGTGATGGCACGACTCGTTCTTTGGGTAAGCTTGCCATTAGTTGGTGTCTTGTTGAAGCATTGAACCGAATACACGTAATGCATTTTGCTATCTCCGTACGTATGTTGCTTCTGCCGTTCGTGATCCAATATTTGTTTCTAAGATATGACAGAGTTAACTGAGTCCCCCCATGCAATGTTTTAACATGAGCATCTTTGATTAGTAGCTTTGTGAATCTATGTTTTGGAGGCAGTATCTTTGGATGACGGGTATCATAGCTCAGGTTACAATTAGTTATTCTTCCTCCTACTCTTAGTATTTTATGTTCATCAATAAATGGATTAAGCGAGAGGAGCTTGCTTTTTCTTGATATTGAGCCTTCTTTGTTAATCTGCATGATTTCGTTCTGGAACTCCGCATGTTGAATTATTCTGACTAGTTCGTTGTAGGATTCATTAAGTTCTTCAGCAGAAAGTAAAGTTGGCGATCCGCTAACCTGTTTTTTCAAACATTTTTTTATAAATCGTCGACAGAAGCCGACAACGCGAATTATTTTGTTCATGTTTGAAAATCGTTCTATAATCTGGGCAAACGGATTGACTGCAGTTGTTGATGTTGCAAGTGTAACCAATTGTTTAGTTTCCAAAGTAGCTTCCTCTTGAGTAGTAGTTTGTTGTGGCCAACATTCGGTTGGAAATTGTAGCCAATCTGGACCCGTCCACCATAAATTGTTGTTCTTTAGTTCTTTCGGACTGGTCCCTGATGCGCAGTCTGCTGGATTGTCGGTTGATCCAACATGATGCCATTGTGATGGACTCGAGTATGTTTGAATTTCCGATATTCGGTTGGCCACGAAAGTTTTATATTTATGAGGACGCCCTCGAATCCAACATAAACTGATCATTGAGTCGGTCCAAAAGAACGAAGTTGTTTCCGGAATTTGCATTGCTTCTTTAATTTGGTGCATTAGTTTAGTGAGCAGCAACGCTCCACAAAGCTCAAGACGAGGTAGTGAAAGTAAGTTTTTAATCGGTGCAACCTTTGTTTTTGATGCGAGAAGACTCAGTATAGTAATGCCTTCTGAATTTGTAGATTTGATGTAAACGGCAGCAGCATAGGCCTTTTCTGAGGCGTCGCAGAAGCCATGAAGTTCTGTTATATTGTTATACTCAAAATGGATCCAACGTGGAATAGATATTTCTTCCAGGAGAGGTAAAGAATTTTTAAATTCCTGCCATTTTGTTGATATGTGTGACGGAAGTTCTTCGTCCCAAGATAGGCCTGCTAGCCAAATTTCTTGCATCATCAGTTTAGCTACAACTGTTATGGGTGCCAGCCAGCCTAATGGATCAAAAAGTTTTGCACTATCCGAAAGTAGGTTTCGTTTGGTAGGCTTGCCAGGCGCGGATTGAGTGACAATGAAACCGAATGTATCTGTTGCTGGATTCCAGTGTAGTCCAACAGTTTTAATTGTGTCATCAAGCTTGAATTCCAATCGATTTTGATTCCTTAGATGCACTGGTATGGATTTCAAGAGGACTGTGCTGTTTGTTGCCCATTTTCTTAACGTAAATCCACCGCAATTCAGTAAATCAATGGTTTGTTTTTGGCTGAGTAAGGCTTCTTCCAGTGTGTTTTGTCCAGAAATTAGGTCATCCACGTAGAAATCATTTAAAACTACGTTGGACGCTATAGGATAGTTTGGTTGTTCATCGATGGCCAGCTGTCGTAGTGACTTCACCGCTAAATAAGTTGCTGCTGCTGTTCCATATGTGACAGTAGTCAACTTAAACTCCTGAATTTCTTGTTGCGGAGACTCTCTCCATAAAATACGTTGATAGTTCTGGTCATCTTCATCAACGGCGATTTGTCTGAACATTTTTTCGATGTCAGCCGTATGGACGTATTTATGCTTCCGCCACCTTAACAATATGGATAATAAATCCTGTTGAAGAGTAGGGCCCGTCAACATTACGTCGTTTAACGATATTCCAGTTGTGGTTTTGGCAGAGCCATCGAAAACTACCCTCAATTTTGTAGTTGTGCTCGAATCCTTCAGAACTGCATGATGCGGCAGGTAATAGTAACCAGTCTCAGTAACTGTATCAGCAACTTTCATGTGTCCCAAAGCGATATATTCATCCATGAACTTCTTGTATTGAGTGCTAAGATTTGGATTTTTAGCAAGTCGTTTTTCTACTTGTATCAAACGCGCCATGGCAACCCTTTTTGAGCATCCCAGTGGGTTGGCAGAATATAACTCAATGTCAAAAGGAATCTTGACTACGTAGCGGCCAGATTTGAGACGTTTGTGACTGGTCGCGAATATTTTTTCACACTCTAGTTCTTCTTTGGTGAATGCTCGTTTACGTGGCACCTCCTCTATTTCCCAGAAGCTTCTCAATTGTTTATCTATATCAACTGCTCTTGTTGTCATTGATTGTATTACTGTTGAATTGTGACAATCGACTGAGGCACGGCCTAAGAATATCCAACCTAGTTTGGTTTGTTGGGCTATCGGTTCGTCAGATGATGCCTTTGCTATATTACTCAATAAAATTTCTCCATAATAGTCCGCGCCCAATAATAAGTCGATTGGGCCAGGACTGTAAAATGTTGGATCAGCCCACATTAGATTTTTGGTGTGTTTCCAGTTCCATGGGTCTAGAGGCTGCTCTGGCATATCCCGCGTTATGTTTTTGAATACTAATGCTTTTATGGCTAAGCTAAATTTGGATGGAAATCTTGGCTTCAAGGTAAATTCGACTTTTGAGTTCGCCACTCCTGCTTCGGTTTTTGCCATGCCTGTGACCTGCATACGCTGCGGTTTTTGGTAATTTTAATCTCTGGCAGGCTTCTTCTGTAATGAAGGTTGCTTGAGACCCAGGATCTATTAGCACACGAATCAGTTCATTGCGAGCACCAGAAACCGCATTCACTAAGGCGGTTCCCAGTAAGATGCATTTGCGATTCCTTGTACGTTTGTATTAGCTGGTTTTATATTTTCTGATGCAGATCGCATACTATTGTTACTATGCAGTAGGCTGTGATGTGCACCTTTGCATAACTCACAACTTTTATTGCAAGGGAGTTTGTGTTCTGGAAGCAAGCATCGTCGGCACACTGGTTTATAATATACTGCCTTAGTTCTTTCGATTTGTGGTAAATTTTGGAACTTTTTACATTCTGGTAGATTGTGCTCTCCCCAGCAAAGGCTACATTTATCGGGTTTTCTGGCTACTGCAACATTTACAGTCTTAATAGATGAATTTGTTTGTTGGTTTACTTCCTTTTTTTTATACAATTTATCTCGGGATAGTGCTCCCAAAGATTGAAACCTTACTTGTAGAAAGGCTAGAAAATCTTTCATGGTTTGAATTTCCTTCGGGTTCTTCAACGACGTCTCGTATAATCGATGAGTTTCCCTATCCAATTTTCTTATTAGGATGTTCAACAAGATAGCATCCCAAGAATCTGTATTGATTCCTTGGTTCTTGATGGCATGCAAACATTCCAGTGCATTATCATGTAATAGTTTTAGACCATGAGCGGATTCTGAACTTAAATTTGGTAGTTCTAAAATTGTGTTGATGTAAGTATTGATCAGAAGCCTTTTATCCTCGTATCTGGAGCATAAAATATTCCAAGCTGTAGAATAGTTTTCTTGCGATATATTGAGGTGGTTAATGAGCTTGGCTGGATCTCCTCCTATTACTGATAATAGGTAATGCATCTTTTCTTCACTGGATAAGTCATCATTGCATTGGATAGTCTTGTTGAAAAGATTTTGGAAGCTTGTCCATTGTTTGTAATCCCCATAGAAGTGTGGTATTTCAATCCTGGGAAGCTTGATGCTGGATCTTTTTTGACTTTGTTTCGAAGAATCTTTGTTGGCAACGTTTTCTATTTGACCTTGAAGATAGATGATTGTAAATTCATAATCTTGCTGTAGGTTCTCGTATGTTTCTTGGCTAAAGTATTCGTTGTCAAGCTCTCCATCAATCGCATTTCCAATAATCTCTTCATGATTGTTGGTAAGAGATATCCATAAATCGGTTAGTAGTTTGATCTTCCACTCGTAATACGTCCTTGAGTGCTGCACCGCATCCTTGATTTGATGTATGGTGTTAATATTTGTTTGAAATATTTTAGCTTTGGCGTGTTGTATTTTATAACGCCTCTGCTGTTGTTGATCGTCTACTTGTACCACCTTATGGTCAGATTCGCCTTGTTGTTGCTCATCTGCTAGTATATATGATGACGCATCTGCGACGTGTTTGTCCCAATCCGTATCCCGATCATCTCCTGCTGTATTTTTTCTGGCTTCTAGTAGTATTTGTTTTGTTTCTTCGAACGCTTGTTTGACTTGATCGAAGAAATGTTGTTTAACATACGGATGATCCTCTGGAAGAGTGACTACTAATGAAGCATCGGTAGTTGAAAATTTATCGAAGAGTAGCTGCAAATTTGTGAGTCTTTGGTCACAATATTGTTTGGTTTTTCTGGCAGCTCCATCTTTTTTGATGTTTGTTTTTAATTGGTTAATTAATTTACCGGTTTGTGTTTGTTCACACAAAGCTTTTACGGTATCCATGTTTTTTTTTTTAGATTAATTTTAAATACGTTTTTATGTTGTATGTTATGTAAGCGCTGTATCTCTAAGCGCTGTTCTTTTTAGCAAACATTCCAGTGCATTATCATGTAATAGTTTTAGACCGTCGTTGTAGTATTTAATATTTGTGGCTTACCACTGATGAGGGCTCACAAATAGATTTAAATGGTTTTTGTTTTACAACTGAGCTGTTTATTAAGTTTTCTTTGATATTTATACATTAATTTTGTTTACTTAAGCATAATTAACAATTATAATTTTTTATCTATCTTATAAATTATTATATGTATGTAATGCATGCAAATACAATAATTGCATATTACATGTGAGTTATCGTGTTACACACATTATATTTAATTGTAGAAAAAGAAATATAAAAATTCTTAGAAAGAGAAATATAAAAATGCTTAGAATAAGCAAAATTACTAAATTTGAAAATATCATGTCATTTACGTTGTTGAGTATAAACAGGCCTGCTTCCTACTTTCTATCGTATTTGGTTTCCAAGTGAGCTTACTGTTCAGAAGATCGCTAGGAATCTCGCTTTATCAGTAAAGGCCAACATACTACTATTAAGACTTGGTGGAACCACTTCCGGAATTTTATATCTCCTAGTGAAAAGAACCAGCTCCGTTTTAGAGGGGTTGTTCTCCAAAATCTACTGGCACAACCCACAGTTATTGAGATAGCACATTCTGTATCACATCCCTAATTGTAACAAGGTGCTTTCTCGAAATAACAATTGCTGCGTTATCGGCATAAGCAACCACACTTAATCCTTCCCCCCACTAGTTCCAATAGTAGTCCGTTCATTACTATATTCCAAAGAAGAGGAGAGAGGACACCTCCCTGAGGTGTTTCGCAAGGTCAAGACGTCTTCTGACGGAGACTTCTACCTTCCCCACAATAACCCTTCTGCTTCCCAGCAAGTGATTAATTAGCCTGGTTACTGGGTGTTCAATTTCGAGTGGAAGCAATCCTTCCCTAATTGTCTCCCTCCACCATCACGTTGTTGAAAGCGCCCTCGATATCTAGAAACGCCACCAGCGAGAATTTCTGAAAATTCAGTGACTTCTTAATTTCCCGAACCAACGCATGTCATGACGTGTCCAATGACTTACCCTTATGGTACGCATGTTGAGACGGTTGCCCAGTTTCTGGGTACAATTCTCGAACGAATATGGACATCCAGCAGCCTTGGATGATTTGCTGCTGAAAGGATGACAGAGATATTTGTCTTAAGTCCTTAGGGTTGCTGTGCGAGCTTCTACATCCTTTCGGGATGAAAATCACCATAGCCTTCCGGACCAGCTGACTTAAAAGGCTTAAAACAGATTGTATTGATTGATTCTGTATTCAGAATATCCTCTGTACACAATAGTTGGGTCCTGTAGTCATCCATAGACCCGCAGTCATCCAACCTCGTAAACAATGCATTCTCACTTCCCGGGAAGTGAGTTTCCATCAGAAGATTGAGAATTTCTTGGACTGGTAGAGAGAATTTGTCTTAAGCGCGCGGTTTTTGAGACCTCTCTATTCTGTCACAGAAAGGCCTCCACGAGTTCTTTAGCGCCTTCTTTGTCTCTCTTTTATAATTTCTGAGGCATTATGGAAGTCCTAGCGTTGGCTTTCTCTCAATCTTTTTGCTCCATTGAAAGCAGGCCTACAGACTTTTCGGCACTCCGCAAGTGCCGAGGTCCACCAAACAGGTTTTTGCTTTCCCCTCAGCTTTGTTAATGGTCAGACTTCGGGCATAGAGGTATTGCAAGCCCTACAAAGAATATCCGCCATTGAATCCAAATCACTACCCCTGTCGGGGAGTCTTGGAACTCTAGATGGAATGCTACCCTCATCTAGATACATGCAATACTGTTCTCCTGGGATTTCTGAAAACGTACTGATTTGTAATTTGGAGGTTAAGCATAAACGTTAGATACCGATGATCAGAGAAGGAATGCTGCCTCGCCACCATCCATTCCCTGATCGCAGGTTAGATAAAATCGGAGACCAGAGTGACATCCAGAACATCCTATCCATTTCTAATAATAAATATGTTGTCCTGATCTATATTACCAATGATGAGGTTAGTTTTTAAAAGAAATTCAAAACGTGACTCACTCCAATCATTGATGTTCGAGCTACCCCAGATGGTATAGTGCGCGTTCGCGTCACACTTTAACATAACTCAGACCTTCCTCCCTTCTGAATCACAAACAAGTGCCCCCAGTAAATCGTGCGGCACTGGCTTCCTGGTCCATATATGCGGCTGATCCATGGTTCTTGGATCAGAACTATCTCTTCCTTGGTTTGGTGTAAATTTATCTGCACAAACCTGATCATTGTTAACAGTATTCAACTACCTTTTTACGACAGCCGTGCTACGTCGGTTAGTTGGACCCGACGAACTCGACGGTCTCACTCCCTCCACATTCCCTAAACTTAAAGAGTGGACCTCCTTCCTCAGAGACCGGTCGGGTTGCACGGTGCTCGGTTCAACCTCAACCTCGTCGTTCTTGAAACTAATCTTATTATTCCATTGGTTTTTGCCACGGGATGATGGATAATCTAAAGCTGCCCTTAGACTACTCGTGCTTCACAATCCTCCAGTTCCCCGTCAGAAGTTCCGGATTGCAAGCCTTAATAATCCTATGGGATTCTTCTAGGTTAACCGGCTCCGTGGGAATACAGGTTTCTTGGTATTTCCTACTTAGGAACTGCCTTGAACTTGGCTCGTGACCATACCGCGCCTAACTCCACGATCGCCTTCCTACACAAGAAAGCCGATCTCAGATTGGCGGGGGTCCCAGATGTTATCCAAGGACTATAAGAAAAACGAAGTTAAGTACATTAAACAACAACCTCCCTTTTTTTCTTGTGGTGCTTCCGTCCTCATGGCTCTCGACCACGACAGCTAGCAACACCTCCAGTCCTTCACAATTTCGCTAAAAGTTTATGTCCCTTCTGCGACTGTCCCACATCAAGACTGGCCCGTTTTTTTGGCATAAAAACCTCCATGCTCCTCTTCGCTCGATCTCTGCCTTTTAGACCCAAGATCCTGCTGACATTCTTTGCTTACATCGGCAATGCAACTCCTCGCACAGTTAACAGATTTTCTCTGTTCTTGAGTCCACTGTTAATCCAGGACTGTAGCCAGTCTGAAAGATACGGAAGGCCCGGAAAGCCGAACGCCTAGTTCCGTATCTCCGAACCGATGGAACAATGAATTTCTACTTCTTAAGTCTCGGAACCAGTCCTAGCATCACTGACGACTGGAGTCACAACCCCCTGTTCCCCATTCTCTTTTATTTTGTTTTTTTATATTTATGGTATACATAAAACAAAATAAAACAGAATCAACGAAAATCGTGTAGTTTGAAGCCGTGCAATTCGAGGGAAGATATCCGCGTTCGAATACCATGTTCTTGGAGGGTATCCGAAAAAAAACTAAACCCCCTTTTTATGTTTGGTAAAACATTTAGGGGGCTAGTTTTGGGTTCTTATCACATGCTGCGTTAAATACTATGTAGAGTTAAATGTTGCGTTAAATTGTTCCGTTGATTACGTGACATTTTAACGTATAACATGTTATACAGAAAAACCTCGATATAACGGACAACAATTTTTAAATTTCATCTATCGGGCATTTCTAAACCGATTATGGTCGGACCGAGTATGTTGGATGGAAATGGGATTCTTAAATGATTTTAGGAAGATTTTCTGGAATATGGCCACTTGGACGGAACTTTATCAATTTTTAACCCATTATAATGGGATTGGGTATGCTTGATGGGAATGGGATTCTTAAATTATTTTGGGAAGGAGTTCTGGAATATGGCCACCAGAGACGGAACTCGATCAATTGTTAACCGATTATGATGGGATTTTGTATGTTGGATGGAAATAGGATACCTAAAAAATCCCTTGTGAGAAAGACCTTTTATTTTACCAAACATTTGCAGATCAGGTGGATCTTGAACCATGTTCAAGGGGACTATTCGTGTTCTTTAAAGGTTTCCTGTACTTTTATTTTATTTTTAAACGTTTTGTTGTATATTTCTAATTTGCTGTAATTTTACTAAATCGATTATTTAAATACAATAAATAAATATCCACAATATTTTACCTGTTGGTTGCGAGAGTGCGACGCACACATTAAAACTGAGCAACTATTTTGTTCAAGTTAACCTTATCAGACAGATTTTGAAATTAGTTTAGAACTTGTTCACCAGCACAATGCAAAACAAGGTGCTTTGTCATACCGAGAGTGTTTTAATATTCTGATATTTTTGCGGACAGTCCTAGTTTTTGACAAATGCAACGGTCAGAATGGTTCGACCGTTATGTAAGTGTTTCAAAATAATTTCTAATATTCCCTCTCTAATAAAAATAATTTCAGAGATTTTCGAGCATGTGGATAAAAAAGATTGGTTTCTTGCTTCAAATACGAGTTCAAAACCACTTCAATCACCTCTGTGTGATTCGAAGTGTGTTTTGTTTTAAAAAAATCATTTTATAAAATTCACTCAAAACTATAAAAATTAAATGTTTTCAACTTACAGTGTAGAAATATATTTAATATTTGTGTTTATTAAAAATTTTCAAATATTATTATGAAAGTTCAATTTTTGAGTGTTTTATCAATTATAAGTATTTTGTTATTTTGACATAAACTTCACTCCGATAACAAATTAAGGGCAAATCTGTCATCAATCACGGACACGATCAGAAGAAAGAATTGTTTAGCAGTAAACATTTGTTTATTGTACTCAAGGTAGAGCCCGGGGATTGAGATAAGCTCAACAGGATCAACAACTTTTGCCGATAACACATCACGCAGGATAATCAGTCAAACATATTTCCAGGAACCCGACACCGCGATGCAGTAAAGATTAATTTTTACATTTTGGTATGGTATACTCATTCTTATAATTTAAGCATCACCAGTGGCACTATTCTGGTAATTCCCTGGGAATAGGGAATCGAGGAAAGATTTTATATGTAATTTCTGTTTAAATATATTATTTCCGGCCTACTGACGAAAAAAGTTTCATGTAAATATTTATAAATTGAAGATAATTTTTCCATACCTAAATTGATTTTGAAAAAAAATTAACACTAGCTTTTTACCTCAGTCACCCAAAAAAAAATATTTGAACTGAAATTACATATAAAATCTTTCCACAATTCCCTATTCCCGGTTAGTTGCCAGAATAGTGCCACAGTGGTAATTTAAATAATTAGTATTGAATAAAATCAGAGCAGTGACCTGCTTTTTTCACCGAACGTCCAAAAACATTACTTCTGATGAATCCACTAAATGAGAAATCATTTTTGCTTCGCTGCTGCCCCGAACGGTTACTCATTTCTATGTATTCATATTCAATATTATTTGTTATGTCAATTTAAAAGATAAAAAATATATTGAAGCTAACTTCAACCTGTATACGAAAATTAAACTTTTGTATTCTTTTGTTGAATTTTACCATTTTAAATGGCTACAGATATACATAAATGATAGCTGTTCGATGGGGACTCCATTTTTCGATTCAAACAAAAATTATAATTTTTTTGGCTTTGATGTATTTATGGTTCGTTTGTTTTGCCAATTTTTTGTTTGTCTGTTTAAAAGATGTGACATCTTGAATTTTGTGTCGTCTTTTTATATTATTTTTTATTATTATTATTTTTTTTTTTTTGCTTTGTATCGAATAATGAATTTACAAAATGAACAAACAAACAAAACCAAAAAACCAAATCGAAAATATTAAATGGCGTCGGCACCCTTTGAAACCGTATGTCCGTCCATCGATCGTATATATATATTTTGATGTTTTAGCATTTTTATTCCGTAACGTTTTATTATTCATCCGAAGCACTTTATGCACATGCGGTATACATGCAATAATTTGAATTGATTGAATAATAGAACTTGTTGAAATGTAACGTACAAAATTTGCATAAACCAAACCAAATCAATCGAAATGCTGCTGTATGTAATCAAACTATTAGTAGATTTCTTTTATATAATTTAAAGCGGAATACCATAAACGGCATTGATACGTAATATCTGTGCGTGTCCATACTAAGAAATTGGCAGCAAGTATTTTTTTTTATTTAAGATTTGTTGCAACTATGCGAGCTATTCCTAAAACGGAAGCGTTTCTATTTTAAATTGAACATAACCTCCAAATATGTTTTGGTTTATAATTTAGTTTACAAAACGATATAGGTATATACATACATATATTCGCTAAACGGTTGTGGGAATTGAGAAATTTGTATCATTGGTATTCTGTAAGCCGATCACGAGACAGACAAAATAATTAGTATTTAATTAAATAAATAAAATATCTATACCTCTAAATAGTGAGTTTTCTGCTGCTGCGTTTTATTTTGAGTGCTCTGCGTTTTTATCTCTCGGACATACATATATTGTATTGTAAAACTTGGACATATTTTATAAACTGTTCAAAATTTCAATTTTCATCATCATCTGCCTGGTTGTCTTGTTTTTCACATTCCAGTTATAAACAATAAAAGAAGCACAAAAAAAATTATTTTATTGAAAATATTTATTATAACGAGGGCATTGAAAAATAAATATTTGCACCTGTCCGTCTGCTCTTTAAAATTTTGCTGCACAGCATAATACATATAACATTATTTTATGGAGGCATTATATAAAACCGTAAAATCCATGACTCAATCAAAGATCTTAGATCAATTTAAAAGCAACAACAACAATAATGGCTCGAAAATTTCCAAGTATCTGGTTTTCATTTCAAACGAAACCAAACTCAAATAATTAATTTATTGGTTTTGACTTCCCTAGTTTGTCCCCCGGTTGCATTCTTAAATATCATAGACGAGATACACACACGCACAATTTAAATGTAAAATAGAGAATAGGGTTTCGTTTAGTGTCATGTATTCGGTAATTAAATTGAAATATTTTTTTTTTGTTTTCCTACGAAAATTCTTAATTTATGATCCAAACCTAAAATTAATGATCCCGAAAAGTATCTAAGCTGTCTAAGAAATTATACAATTCGGTTTTAGGATACGGAAGAGTTATACAGGAAAAATAGTTTTATGTTAGTTTTGAATACCACCCGGAATATGTTTGCGATATTAGTGGTTAACTTGGATAAAACAACGTCAACTCTAACAAGTATATACGTATTCGTAAAGACGTCGCCACCCATTCATTACACCAGTTTAGTAAAATACCGGGTAATTTTTTTCAAATAGAGCTTTCAAATATATCGCTAAAATTAGTACCCCTCTCTTGTAGGTGGGCCGGGAGGTAAATTTGAAATTAAAATAGGAACCCCAATTTTTTAATGCAGATTCGAATTCTACGGCTTTAAGTATGTAGGATTTCTTTGAAACATTTTTTCCGATTCATGATAGATGGCGCTGTAATAACGGTATTAAATTTTGTTCGATTTCTCCTACTGATATCCTATGCATACGATTCTGCAATACGTTTGAATTAAAATATACACGTTTTCAATGTAAATACTCGAATTAGTATTAAACAAATTGAATTACTGACGTTTAACTCTTTCAAGTGCGTTGGTTCAAAATTTGAACCAGTAAATCAAGCAATATAATAGTGCAGTGGTTTAAATTAGAAACCAGCTATATTAATTTTCAAATCAATGACGTGTTAGTTGCAATTTAATAAAATTGTGTGCACATATGTTTTCTAGCAACTAGTAGCTAAACTACAAAACAAAATTATATCGGTAAACCACCGTATAACATAACAAATAAATTTTTATTGTCAACGATGGTCAACTCGGCAACGGTCAACTCGGCGATGGCCAACTCGGCAATGGTGAACTCGGCGACGGACAACTCGGCGACGGTCAACTCGGCGACGGTCAACTCGGCGATGGAGAACCCGGCGACGGTCAACTCGACGACGGTCAACTCGGCGGGCGACGGACTACTGGTATTTTCCAAAACTACCTCCAATAAAATTTTAGAATCCCATTGCCATCCAGTATACCCAATCCCATCATAATCGGTTAAAAAATGATTGAGTTTCATCCACCGGTGTGAAGTATTTAACGTTAATAAAAAGTGTAGCTACACTTTTTAACGAAAAGTGTAGACTCAAAATGTGTAGCTACACAAATTATTAAAAAGTGTAGCTAGAAAAGAGAAACAAGTAAGAAACTTGAAACACGTGGTTTAATTAAAATTATTTATTAAAAATAAAAAATAAATATTGAGAATCACAGTAATACAAAAATAAGTTTATATACATATTTTATAAAAAAAATTGTTTAAGTATTTTAATTCAAAAAATCATCGCAACAATGATTGCCAAGTGTGGAATTTAGTGTTTTTAACTTGGGATGGTGTTTAAAATTTGTAAAAATAATTTCAAGACAATTTGCATGTTGTGATTGACGATATGGCCCTACACGTACACGTGGAAGTATCTTTGGCCAAATTCACTTAAATCTTAAAAAATTCAAAAAATCATCGCAACAATGATTGCCAATTGAAAATATAAAAGATTCATTCTGCAAATTCATTTCCCCCCCAATTTCACCATTTTGTTTTCGCATTGCCTGCATTTAATTTTTTTCTTTAGACGAGAAATCTTATATCCAGCAACATATTTTTCTGAACATTCAACTAAAATTGGCATGCCTTCAATAGCTTTGTCGAGTGGTCATCAAAATAAACTATTTCCGATCTTATATCGCTGCGCTGTTCGTCTTATGTATTACTTGGCCTATTGTTAATTTCCAATTGTAGACAATTAGCGTTATTGGATGTAAAATAATTTCCAGGATCAACGAGTATTTCGTCGTTATCCGCCTCACAGTTGGACTGTTCAATTGGTTGTACAAGTTTTATTGACATAATTTGGGCAATGATATCATTAAATTGATGAACAGTTGGGTTTCTAGAATTTCCACCTCTCTGCTTAATTACCGCAAATAAATTCTCACATGAGTCTTGATTAAATCGAGATGTTATTATGAAGGAAATATCGTTAGCCATCTGGATATTTCTAATAAACCCATCCGTGATACTCAATATCGCATTAGTTGTTTGTATAAGCCCCGAAAAACAATATGCTTTTGACTTTGACGTTGAATACTTTTTTATATCTGCAATGAACTTCAATGAAGATTTTAAAATTTTGTATGGCTCATTTTCAATTTTAAGTGCGTTCCGGTTTGGGTTTCCAACGTATTGTTTCTTACTATTTAGGTCATCGAAAAGCACATCCAATTTTTCGCAAATGTGCATTGTTGCTAGCGCCTTATTTGGATCCGAAAACTTATTAAACTGTAAGGCAGTTTTGATCGCAGCTGTTACACTTCGGCTAAAAATTTGAGTATTTTTGTAGTAGAATTGGTTTCAATTTCATACAATTCATCTAAAACTGACCAACTTGCAACCTCTTTTGGAGTTGCTAAATCACTTGCCATCAAACTATTTCGCACACTTTTAATTAAGTGTGGAGGTTCATAAATCGCAAAGTTGTTTCGATCGTAAAACAAGAAAAATGGGTTGTCTACCGAAATCCCTAACTTAGACTAACAATTCCGGTTGCTAGAACCTTGGTCACAAACAACCGCAACAATTTTAAACCCACTCTTCTCGGCAAGATCGATATTCTCTAACAGTTTTTCCTTAACGTCTTCCCCCTTCATATTGCTCTTAGATGAATAATAAGATAAAACGTATTTGTAGTTTGAAAAGAGACCTCGAATCATAAAAAGGCAAACAGATTTCGCAATTGTGTTCTGTCTTTGACTACCTAAATCAGTGAACCCGTCTATATGATCGTGATAACAATTATAATCTAAACCACGTTTTATATTCGTCTTGAAATAAATTTAAACATGGAACCGTGCCCCAATAATGGGTTAAGTCGATTTTGAAGTTTAGAATTATCAGTGAAGTGATCTTCACACACTCTTAAACATTTCTTTAAATTATTTACATCTTAACTGTATTTTTGTATCCAATCATTATATAAAGAAGAAGTAGGAGAAGGAAAACCAAAAAACATTTTAGCTGGAAATGCTCGCTTTGTTGCATGGCAATTTTTCACTGCACAAACCACTGCAGACAAATTTGTATTATCGTTAGAAAATTCCATGATTTTATGAAATTTTATACGGAAACTATACGGCATAAACAGTTATTTATAATTAAAATTTGAAAATGTGTGTGAAAAAAGCAAACGAACGAAAAATTGTCTTTGAAGAAAAATTAATAAATCAATATAAATGAAAAAAAGACGGGAAAGGTTCGGGGCCGAACTCTTTAAGCATTTTTGTAGCCTATTAAGAACTTCTATGCCGTGTGATTGGCGTATTTTAAATATTACGACCACCCACTCCCATACCCACCTAACCCCATCTACACCCAGCCCAACCAACCCCAATCCACCATATCTCAACTGACTCCAATCAACCACATACCACCACATCTAAACATTATTACCATTCCCCACCCACTATCCAATTAAAACCCCAAAACCCTTCTCACCCGCACCACCCTATACCGCACCACCCATATTATCACCCTTTATCACCTCCAACCCACTTCCTGGCACACACACACCACCCACACAAACTCTCATCCACCAAAACCCAAATTCTCACACCAAACCCAAAACGCCTCATCCCACCCCCTCCACCTCCCATACCACCACTCCTACCTCCCTCATAACTACACTACTCACACAAACCCACATCCAGACGAGTTATATTTTTATTCCACTTTCACATGCTCGATGAAATCAAAATAGAATAGAAAAAAATTTAAAAAAATCTATCAATTTTGAGGAGGGGTTTTAACAAAACCCTAAATATCTCCGAACACCCTAAACACAGAAATGTCCAAATCAATAGGGATCATTCCTATAAATTGTTTGAACTTTAAGTGAAGAAATTAAGTTGATATCTCTATCCGTTCTCAAGTTATCGTGCACACAGACGGACAGACGGCAAACCGAAACCATATAGCATTTTTTTTAACAAAAATGCTTAAAAATGTACTTAAATTATATCACTTCGCGTTTCGAACGGTTTTAATTATAATATTATGTCTAACGACAACAAAACTTGTCGCACAATATAGACGAAATTGTATAAGGAGTTAGGAACTTACAAAAATTGAAAAGGATGTTACACACTTTTTTTATTTTTTCTTAGCGTAAATTTGGCACGATCGCGCGCAATAAATACACAACTGTAATAACAAATCGTTGTTGCTAAATCAAAATTAAAATATATTAAAAATATTGTTATGAGCCGATTGCGCCTAAATATGTATTAAGGGGACATAGCGGATGTACTACTGAATACTGGTTCTCTTAAGCCTGGTTTTCAAAAGCCTGGTTTTAAAATCCTGGTTTTCAAAAGCCTGGTTTTTAAAAGCCTGATTTTCAAAAGCCTGGTTTTCAAAAGCCTGGTTTATCAAAATCCTGGTTTCAAAATCTAGGTTTTTAAAAACATCTTTATTTTGATAAAGATGTTTTTGAAAACCAGGATTTTGAAAGCCAAGATGGAAGATAACGTAAACTATAGAAATTAAAAATTTACACAAATATTTAAATTTAGCATTTCCAGGATATTTTTGGAACTAACAAAAAAGGGTCTGTGCTAACCATTTTCTGTATGTCAAACTAGTGCCATCTATTGAAATATAAATGAACTAAAATTTAAAATTTTGTTCGTTAATCTGTGGTAAAATTGTTGATTTAATTTGATAAAGAATGCCATCTTATGGGTGTTTTTATAAATAAAATATAAAATAAAAATGTTTTTCAATATTTAGCGAAACATAAATTAACATGCTTGATTTAATGCAAAATAACTTAACAAAAAGTGTCTGTGTTTAGCATTTTCTGTATGTCAAACTAGTGCCATCTATTGAAATATAAATGATCTAAAATATAAAATTTTATTCGTTAATCGATGTAAAATTGTTGCTTTTATTTGATAAAGAATGCCATCTTATGGGTATTTTTATAAATAAAATAAATTTTAATACAAAAATAAAAATGTTTTTCAATATTTAGCGAAATATAAATTAACATGCTTGATTTAAAGCAAAATAACTTAACGAAAATTGTCTGTGTTTAGCATTTTCTGTATGTCAAACTAGTGCCGTCTATTGAAATATAAATGATCTAAAATATAAAAGTTTATTCGTTAATCGATGGTAAAATAATTTTTAATCAAAAATATATGAAATTAAGAGTGGGAAGGGAAGGAAATATTGGTACAATTGGAAGATTAATAAAAAAAACAATATTTTATTAATGCAAAATTTTGAAATGCAAGTATTGTGGCGTCCTTCACACCTTGCCCAACTAAATAAATTTCCTAATTGTCAAGCACCGTAAATGGTTAGTTGGGTATCCAAAAAAAATATTGTAGTTTTTAGTTTTTTCGTAGCTAGCTTTGGAAAAAAATTTTTAATGGTGAATGTAAAAAGATTTAAATAAAAGCTCCAAAGCAAGAATTAAAAATAAAAATAAATAAAGAGTATAAATTTAATATAAAATAAAGGTGATTACTAATATTAATAAAGTGAAACACAAAGAAAAAACAAAATACTTAACCACGAATACCAAAGGTTACATGTACCAAAAAAGGGGCCTTCAAAACATTGCCACGAACCCATCGCCCACATTGTAAGGCCATTGGCAAAGCGAATGCCAATTTAAAAGCGGAGGCAAAAACAACTGCTTCAAAACCGCCGCAAATAATACGCAATACTGTAATTGATTGTGAACCGGACTTACGCGTTTATTTACCAAACAAACATGCGCAACAACAAAACATAACTCGAGTAAGACGCACAGCATTGAAAGAGCCTGATAGCATTGAATCGATAAAT
Organism: Nephrotoma flavescens; assembly: GCA_932526605.1. Lineage (NCBI taxonomy): Eukaryota > Metazoa > Arthropoda > Insecta > Diptera > Tipulidae > Nephrotoma > Nephrotoma flavescens. The sequence continues at coordinate 183,689,823 of OW052222.1, forward strand.
TTACCGGAAAGTGTAAAATTCATCGAAGGCGAACAATTTGTTCTTTCGCAGAAATATTTTAACCGGCAATGCGTAATAGTGTTAGCAACAAATTCGAGCCTTTCATTATTGGCTGAAACTGATTGTTGGTTAATGGACGGGACATTCGAGGTGGTTCCAGGATTCATGCGCCAACTTTATACCATCCTCGGTAAAATCGGCAACGAAATTGTTCCGCTGGCATTCGGAGTAATGAGCGCCAAAACAGAGGTCGCATACTTCGAGTTTTTTATGAAATTTGCAAATGGGCGTGCGAATGGAATATAAAGCTTCAACCAAAATTAGTAATTACTGATTTTGATAAGGCGTGTGTAGCGGCATTGAAACAGTTATTTCCGGATACTCAGTTTAAAAGTTATTTGTTCCATTTTGGGCAAATTATTTGGAGAAACGTGCAGGCTCAAGGCTGTGCCATAAAATATGGCAACGACGAGAATTTCAGTCTTCAAAGTCGAATGCTAAAAAGTTTAGCCTTTCTTCCGTCGGAAGAAATTATAATATATTATAATGAATTAAAAAAAATATTCGATCCTGATGCTCGAAAGATATCAAAATGGTTCGAAAAGAACTATCCTAACTTTTGGTCGGTATGGGACAATGTGAGGAGTAATTTACCGCGAACCCAAAACTCTGTTGAAGGGTGGCATCGAAGATTACAAGTTTTAGTCGGAAAACCACATATTGGCTTAAAACAATTAATTTCCGAACTTGGAAGAGAACTAATAATGGGAAAAACCAAAATAAGTCAGATGCGTGCTGGTGTTCCACCACAATTAAAGAGAAAATCAATGTTAAGACATTCAAAAATAATGAATGTAATGGATCAGCGAGGAATTATGACCAAAACAGAATACCTTAAAAATATTGCCTATAATGTTGGGCTCACTATTTGAATTACTCGAAATCTATCTAGTCATTATTATTATTTAATTCTAGTCATTATAAATTGAATTAAAAACGTATAATTTTTTTTTGAATTTTGAATTGTAAAACGTTCTTTTCAGAACGACCACAAAATAATTTAATCAAAAGAATAATTTATTAATTCGAAAAAAAACGAGAAAAATCATTAAAATTTTAAAAAATTAAATTTATTAATATAATTTGAAATTTTAGTTCATTTATATTTCAATAGATGGTACTAGTTTGACATACAGAAAATGGTGGCAAAGACCCTTTTTGGTTAGTTATTTTGCTTTAAATTAAGCATTTTAATTTGTTTTGTTAAATATTTATATACATTTTCATTTTTGTATTAAAATTTATTTTATTTATAAAAATATCCCTAAGATGGCATTCTTTATCAAATTTAATCAACAATTTTTTAGTTCAAATTATAACCACTTAAACAAATTTATATTAAATTTTAAACCAAAGCGGAAATAATAATACGTAAAAAATTGAAATATCCATTAGATGGCTGCACATACTATTTACATTTTTAGTTAGTGTTATGTCCATTTTCACAAAAATGTCGCAACAGTCAATTTGCGATGCTCGGTCAAAAAATTTAAGGCTAGAAAAAAATAATTAAAATAACCAGGCTTTTTTTGGTACAAACCAGGCTTTTTAAAAAAGTAATTTCAAAACCAGGCAATTCAAAAACCAGGCTTTTTCAAAAACCAGGCTTTTAATGCAAACAGGCTTTTGTAAACCAGGATTTAGTGGGGCACCCGGACATAGCACCTTCAAATTTTCAAAAAATTGAATATTTTTTTATGATATAATATGTTAGAATGAACGTTTAAAAACATGATTTTAATGATATAAACATGAAAATCTCAAAAAAAAATTGTATTATATTTTTATTTATTTATTGCGTAGCGCGCCTAATGTAAAGCGCGATAATTTAAACGCGATTATCTCGAAATGACGTTTTTCAAGTTGGCGTGCAAGATCGAGAAAAAACTGCTTATCCAATCGTTCTAAAATTTTCACTCGTTGATCTACATATATTTCTGCTGAGAATGAACTACGGAAGGAATAATCGGCTTTCAATTTTCTGAGTTACAACTAATTGGAGGGGGACTAAAACAGCTCAATTTTCGGCCATATTTTTATTTTTCAACCAATTTTTTTCCTTTTAGTTCATTCCAAGGGCGATTTAATGCTGAATAAAATCCAGCTTTTTTTTTAGATATTTCTGAGAGAAGTTATGATGCACGCCGCGAATTTTCAGTGTTTTTGGAAAACCCTTGTAGCAGACGACAGTGGGCTAAGAAAAATCTAATTTTTTTTTTGTATACTTTCAGTTAAATAAAATGTTAATGGAAAGTTTCATTAAGATATCTGTTTTTATTCTAAAAAAAAAATCTTTGAAAAACTTCAGCTAGAAACTTCTTTTTTTCAATTTTGAAAGTGCTATGTCCCCTTAAATTTTTGATTTAGCGTTGGTAATGGACAACATTTTCAACACAGCTCTATATCATATACATATATGCATATGTTTAGTTATTTTTTTCTTATTTTTTTTATATTTGTGAAAATAAAAACAATCCATTCCGATGAAATACGATGAATATACGAAATCAAGAACAAAATGATGCCTTTTTGTAGTTTTTTTTGTTTATGTTGAGCAATGCTAAACTCTTTTTTTCTTATAAAAGTAAAACCAGAAAAACGAAGAAGAATAAAAACAAATCGGGTACGTATGTATTGTATTACACATGGGTAACCGAAATTGCATATACAAACATATTTTTTTTATTTAGTATGGCATGGCATACTTTTAATATTACATTGCGTTTGTGAGATTGCATAACCCATTTCGATTGTACAACCCATTAATTTTTGTATGAAATTATTGATTCTGCTTCGGTACTCTGGATATGTATTCTCTTTGGTATAAGGAAGTATTACATATACAACCCAAAAGCAGACGTTTAGATACCTTAGAATCTTACGAAATTTGAAAATACATATTCCTTAACCAAAACATGCTTAACGAACAGAGATATGAATAATTCTATCCGTTTCTCACCAATTATGGATCTTGCCCTGTTCTATTCTTATAGCCTAGACAGACTGCGGATTAGTTAAACTGGTTTAGCGAAATTCGGTTAAGTACTCTAGGAAATAAAATTCAATTCAGATCGACATACTACGAAAAATTCAAAAATCTACTAGCAAATTCAAGTTTTTCCAAAGGGTGCTTGATTGAATTTTGCTAAACCAGTTTAACTAATCCGCAGTCTGTCCAGGCTATAACGTTCGTAATAATATGACTAATACGTCGGGTAATTAAATGTAATTCAATGGTTGCGTGCCAATTGTCAGGAAAAAGTTAATTTTAAGTAAATTTTTCGGTAAATTCAATTATTTTTGAAACACTCTGTGGTAAACTGATCGAAAAATCTGTACTAAAATCGATTTTTACCGTAGTAAACGTTTTACCCGACAATTGGTACGCAGCCAATATACCTTGAATTTTGTTACTCAGCCGATGACTATTCGCTTACCTGCAGCTGTACTCCTCCCCCTTTTTTTACTATTAATTTTTCCGAACAAACCACATTTGGCTGGCACGATCAATAGATTAATAATTATTGTCTATTTTTTGTCTATTCTTTTTTGTTGCCTTTTTTATTTTTATTTTTTGTTTTTGTACTATGTGGTGGACAGAACATTAGGGACAGCTATTTGTAACATAACTAAAACTCTATATTCAATATTTCACTTTATCCCATTGATCTGACATCTGTTCTGTGACAAGAATTGTCACAGAACAGATGTCAGATCAATGGGATCTGTGACAAGAATTCTACTTTGCTCTAGTACTACAAAATATAATAAAAATGTATTTTATTTTTGATATATTTCGGGAATTCCCCTAGAATGTTGGAAACGTCAAACAAAAGTGGTCAAATAATTAGGGACACGTATTTTTTCTGTATTTTTTTTTTAATTTTTAATATTTAAAAACTGTAATTTCCTATTTAGTAACAAGATAATATTGTAGTTTATTAAAAATTCTCAAAAAAATAAAAATAAAATATCACGTTTAACGATAATGGGCCGTGGTGTGAATTGTTCACCGGATGAAAGACGGATGATATTAAAATTGACAAGTCAAGGTAAATCATACCATGAAATTGCTGCCATCGTTCAATGTTCGAAGAATATGGTTGCCAATGCCATAAAAAGAAAAAAGTCGCACAATAAACGCGGTGTGAAGAGAAAAACAACGCCTCAGACGGATCGTCATATATCCAAAATAGTGAAAAAAGACATCTGTTGACGTTAAAATGGAACTAAATTTAGAAATTAGTACGCGCACAATTCGAAGACGTCTAGCAGAGTGTAATCTGTGTGGCAGAACAGCTCGAAAAGTTCTATTTCTTAGCAAAAAAAATATCGTCGATAGATTCCGATTTGCCAAAGACCATATTGATTGGAATGGTGACCGCGGGATCCAAAAATGGAGAAACATACTATGGAGCGATGAAACCAAAATTAATCTGTTTGGTTCTGATGGGAGACAGTATGTCCGTAGGCCAAAAAACCAAGAATTTCTTCCTTAGCACACAAGAAAAACGGTGAATCATGGCGGAGGAAATATTAAAGTATGGGGATGCTTCTCTTACAATGGTGTTGGACCTTTATACTGGATTAAAGAAATAATGGATCAGCACGTTTACGTAGATGATATACTTCAGAACGTCATGCACCCGTATGCTGAAGAAAACATGCCTTTAAGGTGGGTCTTCATGCAAGATAATGTACCTAAGCACACGTCTAGGAAGGCAAAACAGTATTTTGTTAGCAAACATATCAATCTTTTATCTTGCCCAGCACAATCTCCCGATCTCAATCCAATTGAGCATCTGTGAAAGGACCTTAAAGTTGCCGTAGCCGGCAAAAAAACAAAAAATAAGGAAGAACTGTGGAAAGCCGTTAAGGAAGCTTGGGAGTCAATACCTATCCAACGATGTCAAAGGTTAATAGATTCTATGCCACGACGATGCCAGGCAGTGATTAAAAATAAAGGACAGGCTAAAAAATACTAATATTTATATTAGAAATTGGGAATGGAATTAGTTTTATTCGCTTGTAACTCTATAGTGTCCCTAATTTTGTGTTCAGCCTTTTTTTATTTTTTTGGATATTTTAAGAAAAGTTGTTTATTTTTGAAATTATTTCTACTATCATACGAAGCGTATACAAAATTAGTCGTAAACCAACCATTTGGAATTAAATAAATTATTTGAGTTTTGTTACATTGTTAATTTTATATTTTTTTTTTTGCTGTCCCTAATTTTCTGTCCACCACTGTATATGCAACTAAATTTTTACTTTTAAAAATCAGTAGTAAAAATTTAATTAAAATTTCAAAAAACCAATTTTTGCAAAATAAAAAACAAGTGTGTAATAAAATGTGTTTATTAAGTGTAAGTATGTTTTGCCAAGTTCCAACGGCAAATAGAGTAAAAAATAATATCCAACAATTGTGGAGGTTAAAATCGAAGTAAATCCCTTTGTCCCTTTAAGATACTTTTAAGATACTACATTTCTTTGGATAAGTGTTTTCACTTCATACTAGAACCAATTCACGTAGAAAACATGAGTTTTGTGAAAAAACTAGGCAAACACAGGGATTAATACTCAAAAGTTGTATAAGTAAAAACCAAAGTAAAAACCCTTTGTTCTAAGATGCTTCTGAGGGGTTATAAAAAAAAAATTTTAAAAATCGTTCCGTTGATGAAACCTCTGCCTATTTCATTGATTTTTATTTCAATTTTCGTACCGCTCTAAAACTAAAAAAATGACAAAAGTCTCGGGTCAGTGCGACATCATTTTGAGATTTATACACTAACAGCTAATTTTGAATCAAATTAGAAATCGATCCATGGCAAGTTTCCGAAAATGAACGGGGGGCTAGAAATTTCACTGACGATTGACATGTATAAGAAGTTGGCCCGAAATTTCCACCCCAACATTTGCATATGGAGTTAGGTGGGCCAATGTGCATAGAACTTATATTCAGGTGTCCGTTCGAAAATAACGAGGATTATAATAATGTGTAAAACGTTTAAAAATGGTTTTCGTGATAATCAATATTCAACATCAATCTTCGTTATTTTCGAACTGACACCTGAACATAAGTTCTATGCACATTGGCCCACCTAACTCCATATGCCAAGGTAGGTGGTTATCTCTGTGTTCGCTACAAGGAAATTTGGTACTGTACATATTTTCTTTCAGTTAATATAGAAACTGGAAGATTTGCAAGTCGCCGCGGCCTGAAGAGATGACTAATTTTTTCAAATCAATAATCTCATTAAGTTCGAAACTGATTGTTGCGATTCTTGCAAATCTTCCATCTATAATTCAAATTAAAATTCTAATTTATCCGCGATCCAGCGTTAAAGAAAAGAAAAAGTATGGGGTGGTTGGGAAGTTGATTGTGTCTAAGTAAGTATGAATTATCATAGTCGTTGTCACACAGGTTTGACGCCAAATGGAAGAATTTCCTACGATTGTGTATTTAATTCGAGATATACTGAAATAGACCAATGTACGGAACAATCACAACAAAAAACCATTACAGTAAAACAACAACAACGTAAAAAAATGTATCATTTTATTCACATTCGTAAATAGGTAAGCGGGAGCTGGTCAGATACACTAAAAACTGCGGAATAAATATAAAATAAACCAAACTGATTGTGCTTAGGTTATCCAGTGGCAAGTGCAATAGGCCAACATTTAGGAAAAGTAAAACTGTGGAAATTAAAATTAACGGGTTAATAGTCAAAGTTACCGATAAGTTCAAATAATTAAGAGTAATTTATACTAAAGTTCAATTCCAATGTGGATTATGCGGACTCTATCTGCCCGAAAAGTCTTTGGTATACTCCATCCTATAATCAGGCAAATGCATATGAATAAATCTATAAAAGAAACATTGTTCAAGCAACTGACAAGCCCCATACTGTGCTACGATTTCTCTGATGTTATTGAAAGGAAAATCATAAGATCAATTACAGCAAAGCCAAGTTATATACTTAATCTCAAAGTATAAATGTAGTATGTGAAGTATGTGACGTTATACGAACCACCTCTATAAAATACTGAACATTAAATTTAGTTGCGTAACAAGCAGGTTTTCAACATAAATACAACATAATTTGGATGGATGACATTATCTAATGTTCGCATTTTTTTGTACATTTTCAGACGCCAATGTTTCCCATAATTTATAATTCATATCGGAACGCATAAAAAATTGTTTTATATATGAACAAACAAAATATATAATAAATTAAATAAATAAATAAAAATTACAATTGAATGTATAACCTCATTGATAAAAACAAGAACCTCCATAAATTTTTCTATACGCGTATGTACATTATAAATTCAGGGAACAAGTTGATTGGAAAAACATGTTTTTTTTGTACACACATTTCCATCAACAATTTCATAAAAAAAAACAGCAAAAAATTTATTTTCTTTGTTTTAAATTTCCATCGAACCGTGGAAATTAAAGAAGAAAATTGTTTTTTACTGTATATAAATATTCTCTCGTTGCGCTAGTGTTTTGTTATACACTCGCGTCTGAACATTATCGATCGATATATTTTCATTTAGCAAAGCGTGAAAATTTTTTGTTTTAATGGAAATTGTTTTATTTTTTTAATTAGTTGTAAGTGCGAGAAAAAAAATTTTCATTTTTCCACTTGCGTGGTTGATTGGTTTTTGTTTTTGTGTGTGTATACCAACGTTGTGATTGATGTTAAGATCACACAACAAATAGGTATATTGTGCTGTTACACGAAAAGCAATAAATACACACAAATTAAAAGTTAACAAATTTTTATGTCACCTAAATCACCGCGCGCACACACCAAATATGGACATTCCCGCGCTATACACAGCAAAGAATTACTAAATTAAAGCAATTTGGTTCAATTATGGTGGAACGCGATCGCGATATAATTTTAGTATTTTATTGTCGCATACACATTTTGAAATTCTGGTCCGCCATATTACATATACCTGTCGTCGTACATCTTTTGATACAGTTTTTTTTGTATACCTATATGCTTTTACCGGTTCCCATCATCTTCATCTTGTTTTATATAAATTTATTTATTATTTAATTCGTGAATGATGATCATCGATCGCATCATCGTTTCAGCTTTTCAAAGAGAATGTTTATAAAAGTATTTTTGACATGTCGTTTTTTTTTGTATTGAATCGAAAATTTTCAATTGAATTTCAATTCAATTTTCTGCTCAAAACAAGAATTTTGGTTTTTTTTTTATTTTATGTTTTATTTCCGCCATAATTTTTGTTTATTTTCCATTGTGTAATTATTGTGAATCAATTGGAAGGAATATTTATATATCAAGGTACATACAAAGAAACTCCGATTAAAGATCTAAATCAATTCAATAAAACAATTATCTTATTTTTTGTTATATTTTCATTTGGTAGCAAAATCATTGAAAACTTTATACTCTGCGATCACAAATTGGTTTCCCAATTTAAACAAAAAATAAATAAAAGGCAAGACGGAAAGGTAAAAAAATTTAAAATCAATTGATGAATAAATTTTTTTAATGTAATGCTAATATAATCGTCATATATAAAATGATCAGACAATATCAACCCAAACCAGTAGCGTTTAGGGAATTCAGGACAGGCTTAAAAGAAAGCAACTCCAAATTTTCGATCATAGTTCGTAAAAATTATAAAATAAAATTGGATTTTTTTTGGCATGATTCCTTTTCGATCAAGAAAATTCTAAGATTTCTGTGGCGTATGCTCTGATGTATCTTCAATTATTTATTTATTTATTTAATCTTACCAAACAAGGTATACATATATTATAAAAATATTCTTATGAAAGTAATTTTGCATAGTTAAATATATAAATTCATATTTTCTAACAAATTTGTAATACATTTTCGATATAAAATATTTCGATAACTTATTCTTTCAAATTTTATTTTATTATTATTTTTTATTTTGATACTTAAAAATTAAATATAACATGTTCTTGCTACATTTATTCTTACGGGTTCGTACAAACATACGATTGGTGTGACTCGGAGTACTTAGTATCCTCACCAATAGTAGTTAGGTAGCAACCCAAAAATACAGTCCGTTATATAAACTAAAAATTTATTTAAATTGCAATCTTAAAATTTTTCTTACATGTTTGTTTTGTCAAGTTAGTACCTGGCTTGTAAGCGTCAATATGGTTATTAAAAATTTTACATGCTCTATTTATTGGTTCATTCATTCCATAGTTGGTAGTGAACTTCTTTTAATTACTTTGCATGTCGAGTACGTCCTTGATTTAAAACCACACCATTTGAAATTTCTTCGACGTTGATGTTTTTTTTTAACACGTCAAAAATGAAACTGGCCGCGAGTAAATTTCGTCTTGATGAAAGAGTATCTAAACCTATTATGTCTAATCTAGAATATTGTAACTTGATAGGTTGGTATAATCTTGCGGATCGAACATATGCCTGACCACGAACAATAAGAATTGCTTCTGTACTGATTCAAATTTTATTGCATATTTTGCGGTATATGGCATCCAAGCTACCGAAGCATACTCAAGGATAGAACTCACAAATGAGCAATAGAGTGATTTCCTTACCCATAAGTTGTTGAATTCTTTAGCTCTTTTTTTCATGAAACCCAGTACTCCATATGCCTTTCCCAACGTTACATCATAATGTTTATGGAAATCGCGTGTCAATTATTACATCTAAATCTCTTATTTCGTCCACTCTCTTCAAACTCCTCCCATCAATTGCGTAGTCAATATTATGAAAAACAACATTCCTTGTAAAACTGATCACGTAACACTTGTCAACATTTAGGTCTAATTTATTACTGTTGCACTACGATATCAATTTGTTTAGATTTGATTGCAAACAAATTGCATCGTCTGTATTTTCGATTTTGTGATATATTTTTAGGTCATCAGCATTATTCTATGCTTGATGTTTTGCAGTACTGTAGACAAGTCTGATATGAAGAGATTGAAGAGCAATGGCCCCAAGTGACTACCTTGTGGAACTTTTTACGCTATTTGCCGTAGGCACTTGGTGAAACACACTTATACTTAATAAACACATTTTTATTAATCACTTGTTTTTTGTTTCGCAGAATATTTTGAATACTTTCCAAAAAGTTTAAAAAATCACTTGATCGATTTCGACTTGTTAGGTCATCATCAGGAGTATCTACTGATTTGTATTAGTAAAAATTTTTTTGTTATATAGTAGAAAAAAGCAAAATATAAATAAAAATAAAAGAAGGAGGGAAACAAATAAGCAATAAAAATTAATCTACGGATCGCGCAGGTAGACGATGAGTCATAGGCTGAGTAACAAAATTCAAGGTATATTATTGCGTACGTGAGAATAGAAAAGGGCGGGGTCTGTAATTGGTGAGAACCGGATTTCTCTCTGTTCGTTAAGGATATTTTGGTTAAAAAATATTGATTTTCGAATTTCGTAAAATTCTAAGGTATCTAAACGTCTGCCTTTGGGTTGTATATGTAATATGTCTAAATTGTTCAAGCGTATGATTTTCTAAGGTTAAGTGGTTATGGAAAGTTGATTGATTGCAACCAGATAAATGTTCTTTAGCTCTAACTCCAAAATTGCGCCCAGTCTGACCAATATAGGAGAAACTACAATCATTGCAATTGATCCTATAGATACCAGATTTGGAAAGGCGATCAACTCTAGGTTTATTGTTAAAAATCATTTTCTTTGTTGTGTTATTATTATAAAAAGCAAAACTAATATTGGTATAATTGGACACGATGTTGCTAATCCGTTGGCTCGTTTTTCCTATATACTCTAAGCGACGCCAATTTTCCCGCGTTGGACTATCCGGTGGATAAATACCCGTTAGAGTTTTACGCTTTAGCTTTTTATTCAATAACTTTAATATAGTCCTAGTTGCATATCCGTTATTCGTTGCTATTTGAAGAATTATGTTAAGCTCAGTGTTATAATTTGAATTTGACAGAGGGATGTTTATTAGTCTATCTATGAGTGAGTGAAAAGCTGACATTTTAATATTATGGGGATGGTTTGAAGAACTAGGGATAACAGCGTCTGTATACGTGGGTTTCCGATATATTTTGGACCATTTAACTTCAGAAAATCATACAGCTAGCTTGAACAATTTAGACATATTACATATACAACCCAAAGGCAGACGTTTAGATACCTTAGAATCTTACGAAATTCGAAAATCAATATTTTTTAACCAAAATATCCTTAACGAACAGAGAGAAATCCGGTTCTCACCAATTACAGACCCCGCCCTTTTCTATTCTCACGTACGCAAAAATATACCTTGAATTTTGTTACTCAAACTATGACTCATGGCCTACCTGCGCGATCCGTAGATTAATTTTTATTGCTTATTTTTTTCCCTCCTTCTTTTATTTTTATTTATATTTTGCTTTTTTCTACTATATAACAAAATTTTTACTAATACAAATCAGTAGATACTCCTGATGATGACCTAACAAGTCGAAATCGATCGAGTGATTTTTTAAATTTTTTGAAAAGTATTCAAAATATTCTGCGAAACAAAAAAACAAGTGATTAATAAAAATGTGTTTATTAAGTACCTTGTGGAACCTTTGAATTTACTTGTACTGCTTGTGACATGTGTTCAAGTCCGAACATATTGAGTTCGGTCTTTTAGATATGAGCTCAACCAGTAGAGTAATGAGCCACCTATTCCCATGAGTTCTAGTTTTTTAATCAACACTTATGATCCACTATGTCAAAAGCCTTGCTGAAATCAGTGTAAACTGCATCAACCTGAAATCCTTTTTCCATTTGTTTTAATAAGTAAGAAGTAAAGATTGTCAGGTTAGTTGTTACGGATCCACCTTTGATAAATCCATGTTGCTGATTATTAAGATTGGAGACAATGGTTTCTGCAAGCTTATCATGAATTAATTTTTCGAAGAGTTTGGGAATACAAGATAAGACAGCAATTCCTCTGTAGTTAGCTACATTACACCTTCCGCCAGATTTGTAAATGGCTGTCAAAAATAACAATTTACAAAAACTAGGAAAGATTCCTTCCATACTAGAGATCGGTTAAAGATGTAATATAATGGATTAACTAGAGAGTTTGCACATTCTTTCAAAAATATGGGCGGAACGCCGTCAGGCCCCGATCCCTTTTTAATGTCCAGACTTCGCAATCCGGTCAAAATGTCCCTCTCTTCCAAATCCACATTCTGTAGCTCATAACGGGGTGATATGTTTTCCTGGTAGAAATCAGGTAAACTGCTTTCATTGCCGATCTCTTTTATAAATGGATTGAAAACGCTCAGTAAAAAGATCGGAGAGAGTTTTAGGGTTCGAGGACGATATCTCGTTCAAAAAAATTGTTACTGGGTATCCTCTAGTGTTCCGTTTAGAGTTAACAAAATCATAAAACTTTTTTGGTTCTGAAATTATGTTCTCACCGAGTTGTTTGATGTAGTTATTGTAAGCTATTCTTGATGCGGACTCAAATTCTTCATATAACTGATGGTGTCGTGTTTTATTGTTCGTTGTTGGATTCTTTTTGAAAACTTTAAAAGCTCTGTTCCTTCTATTGCGTATAGATTCTTGAGACGTCTGTCTAACCAAGGTTCTTTTCTATTTTCTCTTTGTTTTACCCAGTGAACATGTCTTGAAATAATTCCATCAATAATAGTATGAAATTGATGAATAGTGAAATCTAGGTTATCATAGGAACATACTTCTTGCCAATTAATCATATCAATTTCTGTCTTAATTGAGTTAAAATTTGCTTGTTTGAAATTATACGCGTATATCGATTCGATTTGAAGTTTGCAAGGTGAAGTAGATAGGCTATAGTTGGTTATTAATGCTTTATGATGTATTGAATTAGTAAAGCAAGCCTCAGTATCATCAGCTTCTCTTACGTTACAATGTTCGAAAGCTGTTGCAAATATTAAATCAAGTTGTCTATCGTTACTGTTTTTAATATCAGAGATTTGGTACATATTGTTGCCGTAAGTACAATTTAGTAATCTAATATCAATGTTGTCGTTTGTATTTGTCGGTAAAAGTAAATTTTCATCGTCAGGATCTCTAATAAATTGTAAGTGTGGTCTATTAAAATCTCCAGAAATTAAAATTTGACTATCGTCATTAATGTTAGTTGAAATTACATTAATTGAATTAAAAATACTTTCATAGATATTTTCGTTCGATGCTGGAGGGACATAGATACAACCAATAATTAATGTTTTGCTGCTGCAATTAATAGTACACCATATCTGTTCAGATAGTGGGTGTATCGAAACGTAGAATTTAGAGTCAGAATTTATTTCGGATGAGGGGATGGACAAGTGAATTGCTAACAATACCCCACCTCCCCTTGTGTTATTTCTTAGATCATAATTTCTGTCTTTTCTATAGACTAGCCAATCAGAATTAAAAATCTCATTGTCAGAAACACTATAGAATTTAGCCAGGTCTCTGCGAATGCAAAAATTTTAAACTCTGTGGAATGTAACCTTCGATAGAGGGAGCTTATTTTACTTCTAATTACTCCACAATTAGCATAAAAAATATTAAAGCAATGTTGGTCAACATTTATGGCAATATTATTATTTAAATTAGTTTCACTATTATAATCAATATTGCTGTCTAACCTATCTATATTGACATTTTTAGAGTTAATCTCTGAAATGCACGTCGTGTCAATTAAAAATTTTTTTTGTTAAAATAAAATTGGTTAAAATTATTCTTACTGTTATTCAGGTGATTAATTTTCTCGGTTGTGGTGAAATCTCGGAATGCAGATAGGGTTTTCTCCATATCCTCTTTTGAGATGTCGTATGCATGGTAAAAGTTAACCAGAATATCCTTCAACTTCTCCACACAGGTTGGAAATCCTTCCTTTCTGAGAATTAACTTAAGATCTTCGAACGTTGTGTCTCGGAAGCTTGGGCAGGCTTTTAAATCCTTGTACTGGGCAACGTATAGTTTTGCCGCTTCCAAGATTTCGTCTTCTCTGAGGTGCCCGACGAGGTATCTTCCATTGCCATTAGATGAGATAATACCGATCCTCACTGCTGGTGAAAAGACTGGATCAACGAAAGATGCTGATGGGGAGCCTGAAATTAAACCTCCGTTGTTGTTAGAACTGGGTGTGCTTGTGATGTTCATGGTGGGCTGATCCTCGATGTTGTTGGAGTTGAATGAATTTTTGACTTTGACGTTGCTCACACCCTCAGAATGGATTGTTGGACCTTTTAAAAAATTTGGGTATTCTTCGGTGTTGTTCTTCCGACGGACGGTGTGTCTTGAGGGATCGTTAGGTCTGAAAATTGAGGATGTCGGTGGAGGAATGTTGATACTTGAAGGCGGTGTACCGGTGAGTGGTTAGGTGTCGATGGAGCACTATTGATGCCTGTAGTCGATGGAGGTATGATGTCAGATCTTCGGAATTGTTTTGTCCTTGTCATTTTTGAGAGATGTGGTGAGCGGGCGTGTCGCTTAAAAGATGAATTGATCTTCAAGTCATGATTTGTCCAGTCCGATTTATAAATTATTTTACCGTACATAAAACGCCAACAACCAGTGTCTTCCTTGTTTTTACCTATAGTGTGTCGACTGTCACATGATTTTGGTTGTGATCCAGTTTGTTCGCGGATTTTTTGTCATTATCGTTTTCGTTATTCCTATTGTTGGCGGAGTCGTTTTTTTCCTTAAAGAATTTTTCACAAATCAGAGTCATGTCGTAGAGTGTTAATCGCTGCTGTATCGTCAATTTCTTGTGCTAGGAATAGAGTAGTTGACTACTATCATCATTGTTTTCATTTGGAGGCATAGTTCCGGAAATTGTTGCATTTAGAACTGCTTGTTCGATGGTCTTGTCAATCGATGATAATCTTTCCTTCAAGATGCTTGTGACGTTTGATTGCAGCCTCTCGATTCGCTTTTCTAAAGACGTTAAGCTCTGGACGAAGATCTGATGCTCGTCTGTTAGCATTTTAAACTGATAAATGTTTAATCTTGTTGTGTGTTGTATTGTATATGAGCTAATGCACGCACCACAGACATAATGTGATGTGATTTGCGATCGCAACGTGCTTGATAGTGTTTTCCAAGTTCTCGGAAAACCCGCACATATGGCGTGAAAGTGTTTTTTGCATAGTCCGTTACATTCAATTAACTCATCACTAGCACTAACATTGTTTTTATTAAAACAATTTGGCCATTCGCAACCCATGACGATTACTATGAATTTTTGTCAACGTTTGAAATTACTGACCAGCCCAATACAAATGGTAAATTTACAGTTTTATTTTTGCAACGATCGTTGTTTATAAATTCGGCTATTTGCACACAGATTAAAAGTTAAAATAAAAGTAAACCGCCACTACACTAAATATTGAACTAATTAGGTTAAAATAAATAAAATAAATTTATTTATTTATTGCGGAGCGAATTAAAACAGGTCTGTTTACGACGAAAGTTGTGCAAAAACTATGAAATACCAAGCCATTGTCAGAATACAGAAAATGAATAGCATCTTTGCAAAATGGCCTAAGCCAAAATGAAAATTGTGTTAAGTGGTTTTTATATTTTGTCTAAAAAGTTGAGTAAAAGGGGTTGTTCCACCACTCAGTCGCTAAAATGGACCACTGTAATAAACTCCCATGAGACCACTATGCCCGAAAACGATTTGTTTGACATTTGATTTAATATCATTTAGGCAGGAGCAGGTCCCATAAGTGGCAAACCACCTGCTTTAGCTAATTTCTCCGCCTCGTCATTTCCGTGGATGACAAAAAATTACTAAAAATTTAATAAAACTAAATAATAATGGGGTGGTCGTGAGCATAGTGAATTTATTTTATAATAGATGGCGCACGAGTCACACTACAAAATATCGCGAACCGCTCAACTGATGGTCGTGACCGTGTACCAACTGCATGCTCAGAATTAACTTTACGATATTTTTGAACAGGTTGAACCCCGGGGTCTAGGGGCCTCGATCGTCTTAAAATGTTGACCGTGTATAAGTTCCATGTCCAGAACCAGCCTTACAATATTTTTGAGGGAATTGAATCTCGGAATCTAGGGCCCCGGTACAAATTTATCTAAAACACTACTAAATATCGCGAAACGCTCAACCGATGGTCTCGAAATTTTGACCGTGCATAAATTGCATGTCCATAACCAACAATACAATATTTTTGAAGGGGCTGAACCCCGGGGTCTAGGGGCTTCGGTACAAATTTATCTAAAACAATACCAAATATCGTTATTTTGACCGTGTATAAGTTGCATGTCCAGAACCAAACTTACGATATTTTTGAAGAGGTTGAACCCCGGAGTCTAGGGGTCCCGGTACAGATTTATCTAAAACACTACCAAATATCGCGAACCGAACAACTGATCGTCTTGAAAATGTGACTGTGTATAAGTTGCATGTCCAGAGCAAACCTTACAGTATTTTTGAAGGGGTTGAATCTCGTGGTCTAGGAGCCTTGGTACAAATATCTCGAACCGTTCAACCGATCGTCCTGAAATTTCGAACATGTATAAGTTGCATGTCCAGAACAGACCTTACAATATTTTTGAAGGGGTTAATCTCGCTATCTAGGGACCTGGGTACATATTTATAAAACTATTTTTTTTTAATTCTTTGACAGAAAACGGTTAAAGAAAAATCTTATATGAAATTAGTGGCATGTTTGAACCCAAGAGGTTCGTCCCCCATTTGAAGGGGGCTCTTCTTATAACTTGATACACCCCTCATACAATCGATTTCAAACATTGCATAGGGATTTTATAACAATGAGCAGGGTTTCATAATATTTTTGAAGCGATCGGGTCCCTGGCACTGGGGCTCCGTACAAATATTTTCCGAAACGAGCAAAAATTGTATTGCAAATTAATCAGAGCAGAGCTATCAATAAATTGTGTTTTATTATAATTTGATTGTTCGTTACTATACTTCTATCTTAAATATATGGAGCCCATATAAACGATTTCTCTCTAAGGATGTAATTGTCACTCGTCAGCAATTGGGGATGGCTTCGCTTCAGTGAACAAAAGAGCTTTCTGTTGACAATGAAATATTGTACAAAACGAATTGCGTTATCAATCAATTGAATAGATCCGTCGAAATAAATTGATGGACTCAAAAAGATGTTTATTAATTTAAATTTAATTAATTTCGATTTAAAATTAAATTTTTGCATTTTTAAGCATTTTTTTCCGACATTTAAAATGGTGAAGCTTAATTAAATAAATGAAATAAAAAAAATAATACTTTAGACTTAATATTCGACTAACTCGATTTTCTATATAATTTCCATATAACTTCAGAAAGCAATCCACATGCAATCGATCCAGAATTATTTGAAGTAGTCACCAAAAATATGATCCATGACCATACGGAATCATCAATCCAACGTCTTCGTACATGGCACATGAAAAATGCAAAAATATACAAAAAAAATTATTTAAAGAAACCATCAGTGGCAACGATGGTCAGCCGCTCAATCGAGGGACATTCGCCATTGCTCTCCAAAACATACAAAGCCCATATTAATGTGGAATGTGGTCAAATCGATCAGATATATCTGAAAATATATAACAATGAATCGGACATGGCTGGCTTTGCATTGGCCAACAGAAACGATGAAAGCACGAAATACCAAATGGGTCGGTATATAATAAGCAAGAGGCAATTTGGCGGTTCATTTGGCTGTTGATCTAGAAAATGGATAGCGTGTGCATTTCACTGCAGAGAATACACGACATAGAGCAGATACACCACCAGCCACAACATTGACAGCATTCTTCACATTAAACCAAAATGATGAATACGCTAGGACCTTCCTATACTCAGACGTGCCAACATAATTCAATGGAACGCAATATCAAAACAATTTCAAAGACGCAAGCATGTAAAAGCTGTACAAGGATGCTCATCCCAATAATGCAAAATGCTTTTACTTGCGATTATTGTTAGTTAATGTACATGAACCCGTATCGTTTCAATAATTGAGAACAGTTGCTGCCCAATTATGTAAAACTCATCGTGAAGCATGCCACAAAATTAATTTTTTCCATCGTTTTGACAACTTGCTTCCCGTCTAATCCGAAAAATTTGTGAGAAAAATACAAAAACAAATGAGTGAAGATATTTTACGTCGAGTGCGCACAGCCAGCAGCGTAACAACGCAAGCATGCAATTCTCATAAGAAATGTATAACGAAGCGCTAATAAAGATTGAGGAGTGAGGACAATTGTTTATCAATACAGAACGCTCATTTAATTAGGAATGGTTTCATCGAATCGATAATCAGACGATGCATACGATCTAGATTTGTACAGAGAACAGTAATTTATTGTCAGCGGCAAACATTAATTCAAACAAATCTGCCAAAACTATGGATGCGATTTTATACAAATTGGCGGGTTGTTTTTCCTCGATGTACCCGTTGGAACAGGCAAAACATTTTTTTTTTCATTGATTTTGGCCCTCGCATACTAGAACAGCGCTCTTTGCTATCAAATTACCATTGAATATGCAATTTTCTGAGACACCCACAGGGAACACATCAAAGAATTCAGTGAATGCACAATGGCCCACAAAAAGTCTTGGATGGCTGGTGATTTTCGTCAGAATCTACCAGTTATACCACGTTCCACATCAGCCAATTAACTAAATTCATGTCTCAAATCATCTGTTCTTAGGCAAAATGTTCAGAAAATTATATTGACCACCAACATGCGTGTTCAACTGCAACAAAACGAATTCGCTGCTCGGTTCGCAAAACATCTTTTAGATCTTGGAAACGGGAAAATGCCAATCCATGATACCGTAAATTGCATTATCATTTTTGTTCTTTATTGACGAGTTGATTAACAGCGTATTTCCTAACATTAACCGCAATTATAAAAACCACCAATGGCCAGGATTACCGCCAGATGGGTCCCATTTGAAACGCGATATTTTAAAACGCGAATTATCAAAACGCGATATTTCAAAACACGATACGGTACAAAACGCGATATTTCAAAATGCGATATTTCAAAACGCGATATGGTACAAAACGGGATATGGTACAAAACGGGGGTTTAGGATCGAGTCATATCATTCGGGTGAAGGGGAAATTTAATTTCAGTTTATAGCAATTTAAAAATCGATAGGAACGATAGTATATAAGATCGATATCAGGTGGGTCGCTGCGCTCCCGCCGCTTCGCAACGCATATCCTGTACCATATCTCGTTTTGAAATATCGCGTTTTGTCATATCTTGTTTTGAAATATCGTATTTTGAAATATCGTGTTTCGAGCGGATCCGCCGCCAGACGTATTGATATTGAAAATTTGTGCACCCATCATTATGCTTCGGAATATCGATCTGCCACGACTGTGCAATTGATTGATTGATTAATTGGACTGTAAAACCGAGTACTTTATAACTACTTTACAGTTTATACATAACAATATGCTGGCCTCGTAACTCATTGATGAGTTGGTTTCAGATGGTAGTATGTTTACCGACAAATCCATTAGATGGTACAATATTCAGCAAAGCTGTTGCGCGGATCACATGTATATTCGTGTATACAGATGTTTCGCAAAAAATATCTTAAATAAATTATTTCATTATCCAATCATCTGAAACATTTATATTGGAAATTGCACATCAGTGCATAAAAAAAACTTAAAATGAAAATCGAAACAATCAATAATCAATTCTATAAGATCTCGCACGATCGTATACGTAATTGCCCTCAATAAATCATAACAAAAAAAAAAAATTGTTGTTCGACTGAATTTTTTTTTATCTTAAATTGAATTTGATTGTTTCGCGCTTTCTTCAAGAGAGATACACAACACAGTAGCTGTATCGTAATGAAATGCCGCACTATATACAGATACATTAATTTCAATTGGTCAATTTGGATTGGAATAAATAATATTGGCGATCGTGTTAAGAAAAACAAACAAAACAAAAAAACAATTGAATACGATCACATAATTTTCTTTTCACAAAATTCACCATAAATGGAAAATAATTATTCATTTTCATCATTACACCATAACATGATTATTTTGTGTGTCGTCGCATTTTGCGGCCTCAAAAGCAAAGTGAAAATTCTGTAAACATTTTTTTTTTGTGTTGCCAAAATAAACCGTTACTGATAATTGTTTTGACATTTTTAGGTAAAGGTTTTCTTTTTTGTTTGTTGCATTCGTCCTCTATATACCTCTTTCGATCACACTCGTTCGTATAATATGAGCGCGATCACTTCTGATGTCTTGAATTGGCAGAAATTTTTTCGAAATCATTTCTGACTTAATATGGAGTCTCAAGAGTATTTAATTGCATTAAAGAAACACGTAACAACATCCAATTGATGGTTATATTGCTTAATAGAAAAATCAAATATGAAATGAAAAAGTGCATAAAGCTCGCCATTTTTATGTGCAAATTTTTTATTTCAACATAATATTTTGTGCTGCTGCGAAATTAAATGACCAAATTAAATCTCTAATACATAACATTTTTTTGTTTCTATTTTGCTTCTTTACTATATAAAACCATAATATAAACGGAGCGCGTAATGTTTAATGTTAATACAAAATCCTTATCAATGTGAAACGATCGCGAAATTATTTTATGTGAAAAATGTTTTTGGAATATAAATCAGTAATAATATGTTTGTTTGCTTGCACCATGACTATACAATTTTTCACCAAATATTTCGTATGATTTATATATTGTTGCTCTTGCAACTTTGTAATGGAATTTAATGTATGTATATGACATATTTGGAGGCCATGTTATTACGATCTATGGGTTGCCCATATATATTTATATTTCAAGTATTAATTGAAACGATTAATCTTTCAACCAGTTTTCACTTTCATTTAATCGTTGCAATCTGTTCTGAGGCGGAAGCGCTCCCAACTCTTTCGCAATTCGCTTTTGCCGTCCTACTTTACGCACTGTCTACCAAATCGAGGACGTAGGTGGGTCGGCCTATGAGTTGTGCACTCCGACAAGGGCTCATAGTTGTGTTCATTTCCATCACCGATCGTAACCAGATGATGAAACATCCATTTTGCATCCTGCCAAAGCTTTAACCACCGTGCCGTTTTGTCGGTATGATTTTACTTTTTTTTTTTTGTTCTTTATTGCTTTACATATGTATAGTTAACCAATTTTGTTACATAACACAAATAGTGTTGTAAGTAATGTATGATGTCTTCAATATATTGGCGCAATATTTTTTTTAAATAAAAATAATAATTGTAAAAATTAAAATATATATAAAAATGCTTTAATAAAATAAATAAAATGAAATTTAACAATAATAATATGTAAAATAAAAAAAATTAAAAACATAAATTCAAATATCTTACTTCCTATCAAATCAATCCTATCAAATCAATAATGTAAAACACAATAGAAAACACATTGTCTAGTTCCGTAAGAGCGCATATCGTAGGTGTGTTAAAGAGACCGATGAAACATAAGCAAGCCTTTAAGCATTTTAAATGTGGTCAGAAGTTCGTAACCTATTATTTTTATAAGTCTAAGTTGTGGACTAAAGCAACGAAGTTGGTATATTGGTTTTAGAGTCCTTTTTTGACGTACATTACACCAAAAATCTGCACATCTGCCCCACGCAGGATTAAGATATAGGTAAAATGCGGTAGAATGAAGGCATTGTAAATTAGTAAAATATATTTTTGGGGCAAAACGTACTCCTTGTATATTGGTACAGCCTTTGCCATTTTCAAATTGTCAGAAAATATTCCCTCAGAAAGTGATTTAATTATCAAGCAGGTTAGAGCTCTCTTCAATTTTTCATGAAGCTCTAAAATTTTGGGTTATCTCAACTTCATTTATATCAGACAGATCCAATTTGTAGTTTATTCGATGATCTTTAGCACTTAAATTGAATTGTGGCCAGGGAAAACGAATGTGAAGTAAATGCTAAACTTTTGCTAGTTTCATTAATTGTGTTTGTGTTAGTGTTATTACCTGTGTTAGACGGAAATTATCGAAAATAAGAGTTTTCTTCTATGTAGTTAGTAAATCTTATTAAAATTAACTGAATAATATAAAACCACTTAATCTGGACTAGTTACATAAATGTTTAATTTGACTCAAAATTATAATTAAAATTTAAAAAACGACAATTACACTACAAATTATCAAACTATTAATGGGCAAATTTGCCTTAATTCAGGGAATGCAAAGTAAATATTTAAACAAGTATCGTATGATAAATGATAATTTACCGCTAAGGAAAACATGCTCCTATTCCGACAGCAAAAATAAATCGTATTCATAATTCTAAGCACCAAATTATCCTATATTGTATAGATAGAATAAATACAACTATTAATTAAGAATTCTTGAATATGAGGTATCCCTAGAGATCTAAACACAACCTCAGGTATATGGGGTGTTAGTTGGGGACCATGTCAGATAGAAAATATATTCAGGTTCTCCCCATCCAGGGAAGGGATCAGAAAATAAAATATTGTATTATGACCAAATATAATCAAAATTCTTAGGCTAACTGAGATATCCCTAGAGATCTAAACAAAACCTCAGTTATATGGGGTGTTAGTTGGGGACCATGTCAGATAGAAAATATATTCAGATGCTCCCCATCCAGGGGAGGGATCAGTTAAAAAAATATTGTATTATGACCAAATATAATCAAATTTCTCACACTAACTGAGTTATCCCTAGAGATCTAAACAACACTTCAGGTATATGGGGTGTTAGTTGGGTACCATGTCAGATAGAAAATATATTCAGGTGCTCCCCATCCAGGGGAGGTGTCAGTTAATAAAATATTGTATTATGACCAAATATAATAAAAATTCTCAGGCTAGCTGAGATATCCCTAGAGATCTAAACAAAACCTCAGGTATATGGGGTGTTAGTTGAGGACCATTTGAGTTTGAAAATATATCAAGTTGCTCCCCATCCAGGGGAGGGGTCAGTTAAAAAAATATTGTATTATGACGCAATATAATACGATTTCGTAGGCTAACTGAGATATCCCTAGAGATCTAAACAACACTTCAGGTATATGGAGTGTTAGTTAGAGACCATGTCAGATAGAAAATATATTCAGTTGCTCCCCATCCAGGGGAGGGGTCAGTTAATAAATAGTGTATTATGACGAAATATAATAAAATTCTCAGGCTAACTGAGATATCCCTAGAGATCTAAACAAAACCTCTGGTATATGGGGTGTTAGTTGGGGACCATGTTAGATAGAAAATATATTCAGTTGCTCCCCATCCAAGGGAGAATACAGTTATTAAAGTATTATTTTATGAAAATGAATAGCGTTGATGGTTTACCGGGTTTCGATCACGTCACGTACAACTGCCCATGGGGAAATTACTACAATTCAAGGTCAATTCCACATACTTCCAACGGTTGGTCTTGTCATTTATTAATCGTCATTGCGAATGCAGGGCGATGCAGAAACTGAACACGCTTAAATTGAAATGGCAAGTCGGTTGGAATCAGTGGTGGTCTTAGAATCAGAACTTCGTCGCCTTTGTACTTTCCTATGATTATCGTTGCTTCAATTACGTTGCCCATCATAGCTTAAAATCTAGTCTTTTTTTATTGTGTTGGTTGGTTCAGGTTGCAACATGATTATCATCAAACTGACCTTGAGATGCAAATTGTGCGACGGCATTCCTGGCAAACCCAATGAATTCAGGAATTCAATTGGATAATTGACGACTTCATCTACATCTCTAATTGAATTTATAAAGTTAAATGAATGCAACTAGCCAGCGATTTTACGTCCTTCTTTTTCACTGCCAAAACGGCCCGTTCCAAACATGGTTTTTGTAATTTGCACTAATAATATTTTTTTTTTTTTTTTATTTTTTTATTATTTATTCTCATTCAATAACAACTGCGGATTATCCAGTGAAAAGAAATATTCTGGAACACTTTCGAAATCAATCTTCTTTAGAGATTGTGAATTGACAAAATTTCAGTGGAAATGAAATGAGGCCAGAATTAATATTTTCCACTGGTCATTCATTCGATTGGTCCATTTAAAGCTAACCCTCACAAATACACCATCTGCAGCAAAATCTAGCTCTTTCATCGTTTCACAGAAAAGCCCCCTAGGCGCTGAATGCTAGGTAGTCTGGCTGAAAAATGATGCATAGATCAAATGATGTTGAATCTGGGACAGAGGTTTTTATGCTAATTAGCCCAATTAAGGGGTTAATAAAATAATAAATTTCAGTTCAACATGGTTAAAGTGAAATTGTCTTATTTTTTTTTTTCAAGAAATTTAATTTTTTATTTGGAGGTGTTTAACATTTCTTTTGTACTTTCGAATATTTATTTTGTGGATTGAATGTTTCTGTTATGCATAATTTAACGTCTCTCTAGATGTATATTTATAATACCTGCCCTTTCCGCTAGATGGGGAGCAACTGAATATATTTTCTATCTGACATGGTCCCCAACTAACACCCCATATACCTGAGGTTTTGTTTAGATCTCTAGGGATATCTCAGTTAGCCCGAGAAATGTTATTATATTTGGTCATAATACAATATTTTATTAACAAACCCCTCCCGTGGATGGGGAGCAACTGAATATATTTTCTAATTGAAATGGTCCACCATATGTACCTGAGGTTGTATTAAAATGTCCTGGAATACCTCAGTTTGCCTAAGAATTTTAATTATTTTCGATCATAAAACAAAATTTTTTTAACGTTCTTCTCCACTGGGTCGAGCCATCGACCGGAACATGTAAAAATCCGAGAAAGCCAGGTCTGGCGAACAAACGGGTGCGATAACAGATCCCATCTCAGCGTTTTGATGGTGCGCTGGACGATGGGAGTGCGATGGCTTGGAGCGTGCTGTCGTGCTGCAATATCACTCGTTAGTGTCTCGTGTGGTTGCAATATCACTTGTTAGTGTCTCGTGTGGTGTCCCATTCTGGCCGTTTTTGGAGCAATGTTTATTTAGATTGATGAGTTGTTGTCGGTGTCGTGGCCCATTGACGGTTTCGCTCTGTTTTAACAGCTCACAGTTCACGATTGCTTTCTGGTCTGACCAACCACAGAGCATTTGTTTTCTTTCCGAAGGGATTTGGCCGTGCCGTCGATGTTGAAGTTTCGCTTGGTGAAAGCCACGACTTTTTGCATTTGGGTTTCTTAAAAAAGACTCACTTCTCATCTCCCATAGCAATTCAATGCATAAAGCTATTTCTTCATGCCGTGAACGCAAAACTTCGGAAGTGGCTCTTCGGAACTCATGCGGCACCGATTTTATTTTCCCTCCTTTGAAATTTTTCCTATAGCATGTAAACGTTTGGAAATACCTTGGCGAGTCGTGTTTAAGGTCTCCACAAGTTGATTTTGCCAATAACGCTTGCAGCTCAGTGTCTTTAAATGTGTTTGGTCTTCCGGAGCGCTTCTTGCCCTCAATATCAAGCAACTGACGTGCTTCAGCTGCATTTTGTTCAAGTTGAAGTAGAAAAGCAAAAGCTTCCCGCAAATGCTGTTTGTTTCGTGCAAAACTCAACAGTTTCGTACTTAGATAAAATATTTTTGCGTTGCAATATGTGCTGGTATTACCACTGGTTATCGTTATCAACTGTCTGCGCTATGAACAAAACACAACTTCTGACATAAATGATAACTAGATGTGTCGCTAGCACCATCTGTGTATGAAACCCGGAAATTTAGAAGACAGCCAATGGGACTCTTCTTCAGCATGTTAGATGCAGCGGGGTTTGCCACGTATAATTAGAATAAATTAACAAACCAACATCTCTATGACTCATCGGCTTCTTCAGAACGAAAAGAATTTCTCAATAAATTGACATTGCAGCTGGTGAACAATAAAATCGAAAAGCGACTTGCCATTCCTAGGGCCTTGAAAAAAGAGATTAGGACCAACCGCTCAAAAAGAAAACAAAACCAAAATTCGTAAAACACAAAGATGTAATTTATGTCCACGGAGTGCTGACGTGAAAGCAATTGGTACTTGTCGCTTCTGCGATAAACCAGCAGGCAACATCAACCCGTGTGTGATGATTGCATTACTTTAGAAATAAAGTAAATTACATATAAATTACGCAGTTTGAAGCAAGTTCCGGTAACCTGCACAAAAATAATATATTACAAACGTGAATAAGGTTGATTTTCCCTTCACTATGCTTACGAAGTAACATTTGACCCAATATCTGGTGGTGGTCTGGCGTATAATAAATTATTAAATGTGGCAAAACCAACATTTGTATTGGAATTTGAAACCTACATTTTATGATGCCAATTCCGTCTGATATAGCAAAAACATATTTTATTACGCACCTGGATAATGTTGACCTACATTAAATAAGACTTCTAGTGTAATATTTGGCCTAAAACCTGGTGGCAGTCTTGTGTAATAAATAATTTGAATTGGTCAAATTGACATTCTTGTTATAAATAATGTTTGGGGTGAAATTTATCCTTACGCAAGTTATAGGGGTGGTTTTGAAATAACTAATTCAATGTATATAATTAATTTGTAGCAAATTCTGCTCCAAGAACTATGCCGATATTATAGTTACATCAACAGTTACAATTTTGGCGGTGCAGGTTTAATTGTAAACTGAACTGGACCACTCGTTCATCGAAAACAGCAACTGTAATGAGATCGGGATTTTATTACTCTTGGATGATGAGCTCCTGATTATATTTTCTTTAATTCACCTTGGTATTCAACTAACAGTCCATATGTGTTTAGATTTCTAGGGATATCTTAGCTGATCTAATAATTCTTAATATATTTTTGGTTATAATACAATATTCTATAAATTATTCTCATCCCTAGATAAGGATGTTCTCACTATTTTTCTTACTACCGTGAACCCCAACTAATAATTCATACAAGTAAGGTTGCATTTATATCTCTATAGATATTTACTGTGGTCCTAAGAATGCTCATTATATTTGTTACCATTTCCGAAAATAGGAGTTCCCTGCAATTGGAGCTTGGTATTATTTTTCTAATTTTTCTATTATCCCACCCATGTGGGTGAGTAGTGGGTAGTTATGTAGTTCAGTGTGTAGTCTTTGTTACTAATCTGCCTCGGATACCGATTTTCTAGTTATTTTTTTAAACTTTTATTAAATAAGAATATTAGTATATAAGAATATTGCGGTTAATAAAAGTTTTAATTAATTATCTTTAAAAAAAATCGAAAAAAACATAATATATTTACTATTTCATTAAAATTGATTAATTAAATGGTACATATATTAGAATTTTTTTAGGTTTTTTTAAAGATAATTGCCAAAATAAACTTAATAAAGTGAAAGTTATGTTAAGTTCCGCTTTATACAGGTATCATTTTGATATGCACCAACACATATAAATGTTTAGCACAGATTTAGTAAAAACTTCACACTGCTATATAAGCATGTGAAGTTTTTGCTAATTTGTTTACTAGTAAAACTTTAGCAGTAACTTCACACGTATCCAGCGAAAATCACATGCATGCGCAAAGCACGAGTTTATCGCATTGGTAACTGCAGCTGGTTCATCGATTGCTAAACCATCTATACTGAGAGATATTTTTGTGGTTATAGCGATTTTCATAAATTTCCAAAATTCTTGTGGTTTTCCGTTACAAGCGTTCAACTTTGTTGCGTAGAAGTTATGCTTTGATCTTCTAATTTTAGTTGCAACCGAAGCTTTTTAAATTTCTCTGTCATTTTGATACCGAGGAGTAATTCCATTTGTCATCCACGGTTGCTTAAAACTAGAATGCCGAGATACAGTTTTTACTTGTGTAAAATGATCAACAAAGCTTCCGAGACCGGCAACCAGATGATCGAGATTTTAGTAACTCTCTATGCTTTCCTAGAAGAAGCTTTTCTCATAGCTAAATCACAATTAAAAAATTTCGCACATCTCGTGGCCTTTTCGAGTATTCTGAATTCCTTTTACTTGCAAGCATGAAATTATTTGAAGAAATTACATCTAGGTATTTCCCAACTTTGGGATTTCTATTATTCAAAACATTTAAATTTAAATCCCCGACAATTACCGCATTAGGAAACGTCTCTACAATGGCCTCGAACTCGCGCAGAAAATTATCATTTTGTGATCCTGGACTTCTATATTATATTCAGATTTTCTTTGATCAGTTTTAATACTAAGTAATTATTTTTGTCTAAATCTTTTCCTAATGCAACGGAACACTGGATATTATCGGATATTCCACCTTCCCTAGTATCTCGATAACTGTGAAATACGTTATAGTTAGGAAAATTAATTAAGGTTTGTATGAAAGAAAATTTCCGGAAAATCCACTAGAAAAGTCGGCAAATTCGGAAAATCGAAAAATGATATTTATGTACGGTTTTTTGCACGTATCCGATCCAGATGATCTTTTAGAAGAGAAAAATTGGAAAATCTTAGTGGAAAACTCAGAAATTTCCGAAAAAACTTGAAGAAAATCGAATTTTTTTGCATCGCGTATCAGTTGAGAACGGCTTAATCGATTTGGCTCAATCTTGTTTTGTTGTATCCGCAATTACCAGAAGATGGATTTAGGAAAATTTTGAGAAAATCCACTGGAAAAGTCGGAAAATGGAAAATGATGTTTTTGGTCATGATTTCGCACGTATCCAATCCAGATGTTCTTTTAGAAGATAAAAATTGAGTGAAAAACTCGGAAACTTCCGGAAAATCCCGAAGAAAATTGATATTTTTTTTCTAGCGCGTCAGTTGAGTACGGCTGGACCGGTTTGGCTCAATTTTTCTTTGTTGTGTTCGTGATGTTCAGGACAAGGTTTATATGAAAAGGAAAATCCACCGGAAAAGTCGGAAAATTTGAAAAATCGAAAAATGATGTTTTTGCGGCCAGGATTTTACACGCATTCGATCCAGATGGTCTTTTAAAAAAAGAAAACTTAGAAAATCTTAGTGGAAAACTCGGAAACTTCCATAAAAACTGAAAGAAAATAATTTTTTTTTCTAGCGCATCAGTTGAGAACGGCTGAACCGATGTGGCTCAATCATTTTTGGTTGTATCCGCAATTGTCAGGAGATGGTTGATATGAGAGATTGCTTTGATATGTATGTCGAGATCAAAACGGAACGTTTAAATCTCATCCGCTTCGATAAATCAAAACTACCATCCGAACACTACATTCATCTGCGCGATGCCATCGCTTCGCGGCGATGCAACCAACGTCGGTCAATTGACCATTCTCCCAGTGACATATGTTGGCAGCCCACGGTATATGCATGAATATCGCAGGATGCTATGACATATGTGCGGCATTACGGACGGCCAGATTTGTTCATCACGTTTACATGCAATCAAAAATGGCCTAAAATTACCGGTAATCTACTGCTAGGATAAACTTCCAGCAATTGCCACGACATCGCCGCACGTGTGTTTAAACAAAAGCTCAAGACCGCAATACAAGATCCATAAGCAGACCCGGTGTAGTTCGCAGTAGTCGCAACAAACACAATTCACGGTCCGTGTTATATTACGATTGGCTCATCGAACGAGAGATTTTGGCAGAGAAAAACAACGATGAAGACAGTCTGAATTACTTCACTCACGCTTGTTTTCTTTTAAATTTAATTGAAGGAGGCCCACTTCGACCTGCTCAATAACTTCAATGCTTGGTCTCCTGGTGTGGTAATCCGGCCATTCACAAATTATAATCGCATAGCAAAAAACCGGACAGGGGCCATGCTTAAACATCTAAAGTAACTTGAACGTTACTAAACACACAATTGTTTACCCCTTGTAGCAGTGAAGCAGTTCTCTAGCCGTGGTCATTCTTAAATATCTACTACCATAATTCAAATAGTATCCAAGCTAAATCAAAATCTCTGTATTTCACAATTCTGGAGGAATATTTTGATGCCATTTGCATTGTTGAAACGTGGTTAACAATCCACTTCAAAACAGAGGAGTATTTTCCATCATCTTATGCTGTTTTCCAGAGGGATAGGCACCTAAAAAAGAACACCTATGAAAAAGGTGGCGGTATTGCAGCTGCAGTCTCCAACAAATATTCATCCAGTCCGATAACATTGACCGATAGTGGCAATGTGTTAGATCTGGCTTTTGTACGATTTGATCGTGAGGTGACCGTATCGACGTGTGAGGATTTGGCTGGATCGTTCAGTATTTTCCACTCTCCGTTGAATATTTCAGTTATGTTCGAATCTTGTGAGTTAGTCACAGAAAATGTTAATTCATGGATTTATAAATTTAAAATGGGCGATTACCATTCTTTAAATGCATTTCTGGATATGATGATTGGTCGTGTTTTTATGCTTGTAACACTATCGACGGTATGTTAAGCGAATTTTATAGAAATATTAGTTTTTATGAAGGAACCGTTGATAAATCTAAAAAATAGAAAGGACAAGCCTCACAAGAAATATAAATTGCATCATAATGTTATTAATTACAACTCGTTTGATCTATTGCGTAAGATATCTAAACCGATTTCTTTACAGCATTTATTTTCTGGAACTTGAATATTTATTAAGTCAAAGCTAAGTCATTTTTGGCATTTTCGTAATTACAAAAGTACATAAATCTAATGGTTACCCGTCCACTATGTATTTGAATGATCGTCCCTGTAATAATGTACAGGATACTTGTAATTTATTTGCTGATTTCTTTGAGAGTGTATACAGTTCGAAATCAAATGTTGGTAATTTGAGTAATGTTGTAAGTAAATCCAAATTTTCCATGTTTCGTCTGCGGAAGTGGATACTATTTTATCCGAATTGTCTAATCTTGATATTA
This sequence comes from Nephrotoma flavescens, assembly GCA_932526605.1. Taxonomy (NCBI): domain Eukaryota; kingdom Metazoa; phylum Arthropoda; class Insecta; order Diptera; family Tipulidae; genus Nephrotoma; species Nephrotoma flavescens. Next base: position 183,720,716 of record OW052222.1, read on the forward strand.
ACTAAAGTGCCGATTTTGATTCTATTCCACCTATTCTTCTAAAATTAATCAGTAAGGTATTCTCTCACCATATCGCTGTTTTGTTTAATACAAGTTTCACTGAAGATTGCTTCTCTATGGTATGGAAACGATCACTTATTAAACCGATTTTCAAATCTGGATCTCGAAGTGATGTGGAGAACTATAGAGATATTTGTATTATTTTAATTTTACCAAAGCTTTTTGAGAAAATAGTTAAAGATCAATTATTGTTTCATGTTGAGACATTCATTTCTCCCAAACAACATGGACTTTTTCCAGGTAGGTCAACTATTTCTAACTTAGTTTTGTTCACTAATTGTATTTCAAGTGCTCTTTTAAATGGTAATAATGTGCAGGTTGTGTACACTGATTTTTGTAAGGCTTGGACAAGATCGATCATGACTTGCTATTACGGAAACTCAATTAATTAGATTGTAACTACTTGCCAGTTGATTGGATTAGATCTTATATAGAATCCAGAACTCAAATAGTGAAAATTGGCGGTTTCATTCAAGGGTGATTGATGTTTCTTCGGGAGTCCCTCAAGGCAGCCATTTATGGGTCCCATGCTCTTCATTATTTTCGTAAACGATGTGGTCAACTGTCTAAGTTATTCCGACATTCTCAATTTATGCGGATGATGTAAAAATTTTCAAAACTATTTCATGTGCCAATGATGCAATTGATTTTCAGTCCGACCTGAAAAATTTTATTTATTTATTTATTGACAAAAAATTTCGTGAACTTCACACCCCTTTTTCAGCGTAGAAGCCCATTCAAACAAGGTGCAAAGTTCATAATAACATCCAAAACTTCATAGAGCTATCTTTACCGTTTATAGATATTTTCCTGGCAATCGGTTGCTTCCAAAATTGTGTGTGCATCATTCAACTGGCAAACATTTTTCAATTTGAGTATGTTTATTCATGGACGGTCCAACGCGACTCCCAAAAATTTTAATGCTTGGTGTACGTCGCATAATTTGATTCTAAACATCTCAAAATGCAAAATAATGAACTTCATCCGCGTATTCTTATCCACTAGTTACAATTACTGTTTTGATTTAGATATAACCTTTACTTTGAATTTATCGTTTCATGAACATGTTGAAGACCACCATGAATATGGTGTTATCATATGGAATCCATTTTATAATAACTATTCAGATCGCTCTCTATGCGGTTCAGAAGCGATTTTTATTGTACGCACTACGAAGGTTGCCTAGAGCTGCGAATGTCCCTGCGTTCATACTCCCAGCGTATCGAGGCAGATGTAAATTAATAAATATAGAGCCACTGTTTATTCGTAGAATTAAAATTAGCGCAATGTTTATTCGCGATTTATTAGTGTCTAAAATCGATTGTTCAAAAATATTGAGTTTGCTTGATGATATATATACTCCATTACCGTAACCATTAAACTACATTGTATTGATTTGCGTCTGTATTCGATTTCGCTCGAATAAATTCATTTCCACGCCGAGAGAAAAATCCAAAAAACAGCTCAAATTGCGATAGATGCCTGAGTTTGAATCGAAATTTCATTCACTTTTCAACACATTAGTATTGAATTCGATGAAAAAGTGAATGGAATGTCCACACAACTCAATCGTCTATTGAGAATCGAGTTGAGTTGTTTGAGTTTTCTCTCATCAAAATCAAGTTTCGTGAAGACAAAAGTATTTGGTCGGAACGAGGTATTTTGGGGCGGAACGAGGTTAGCCGAACTAGCTTGTTTTAAATAAAAAAACTAAATTTTGATTTTCCAAAAATTGGTTAATTTTTTTAAATTATTGAATCTTAGTAGGCTATGAAAAAATTACCACGATTTTTTTTTTATATTTAATGCTGAAAAGAGATGTGCGGATGTTACGCATGCAAATACGCATGCGAAAACGCATAACTACATGAGCGTATTTGTCTGACATTGCGTTTTCATTTTTCGGTAGAGTTTTTAATAAACAATATACAATTTGTTCTAGAATTTCTGTCAAAATATTTAAAAGCCGTCGTAATGTTAATATTAATCCATGATATTTTTTTTTTTGTTATGTAGTCAACACTGCCGCGGTGCGTTTTTTTAGAAATAGAGACAACTTGAGGAAAAACGCATCCTATGCGAAATACATATATTTCTGTTCATTTAAGGCGGCTGCACGAGTCCGTCTCGTGCGCGTCGCATTTTTTTTAGTTCAATATGAAGATAGCAGCATAATCAATTTTGCTCAAAGATTGGCCTATTTTGATTGTCATTTTCAACTACATTTTTATTGTTTTAAATTTGTGCTTGGCGTTGTGACTTGTGTTCTGGAATAATTTTTAAATAATTTTCTCGTGATTTTTAATGTATCGTGTAACAATATCTTACGTATATTCTTTTTAGTTTTGATTTTTAGTTAAATTTTGTTTAAATTCCAATTATTTTTTTATTTTCAATTTAATTTTCTGACTCGTATATTATTCATTTGTTACTCCTTTACTTGCTCGTGTTTTGTTTAATTATTGTTTAATTTCTAAATTGTTGTTTTATATTTTGATAAAAATGTCTTTTTCAAGACAAACCGCTAAATATCGCTAGTTCCCTTTTGTTGGCGTATTTAATTAAAAAACGCCGTCATAGTGCTCGTCGTTTTGGTGGTAATCCAGTGAACAGAGGTAGACTGCGTCAAGGTTATCACAATAATCTTGTTGCCGAAATGATGCTAGATAATAACGAAACGTTCATTAATTTTCATCGAATGTTACCCACAGCATTCGATGAACTATTAGCATTGGGTGGCCCGTCAATACAACGGCTTGATGTGGGAGAAAGATCCATCAGTGCAAGTCAACGCTTATCTTTGACACTTCTGTAAGTAGCATTATACATTTATGTTAATATTAATAAAATAAATTAATTTCTCATAATTTGATTTAGTTATCTAGCTAGTGGTGATAGCATGGTGTCTTTTGGGAGATATGGGTTTCGTATAGGACAAAGCACTACATCACAAATTATTAGGGAAACAGCCTAAAATTGTGGGAAGTTTTAAAGGATTTAGTTTTCCCTACTCCTAGTAACACAATGTGGAAAGAAATTGCAAGAGATTTTGAGCAGCAATGAAATTTATCACATTGTGTAGGAGCAATGGACGGCACGCATGTGATTATTCAAGTAAGTTTACCATTTTAAATATATATATATATGTGTATCTTATATTATAATAATATTTAATTGATCTTTTCAGGCATTTGGAAATTGCGGATGGAATAATTTTAACTATAAGCACAGCCACAGCATTGTTCTTTTTGCCATATGCGATGCCAATTATAAATTTATAATGGTAGACATTGGGGCACCAAGTCATGTAGGCGACAGTTCAATCTTCAGGAGAAGTGAGTTTGGAAGAGTTGTAATTCGAGGAGGGGGGGGGGGGTGAATTAAGTATCCCACCACTAGAAACTTTACGTGACGGCAACGAATATCCGTTCGTTTTTGTAGGGAATGAAGCATTTCCGCTCCTTCCGAACCTCATGCGGCCTTCTCCAGGTTGAAATACATCAGTATTGCCTGTTTCTAAAAATGTATACAACTAGAGGCTATCAAGAGCTCGAAGGGTCATCGAAAATGCCTTTGGTACCCTAGCAAGCAAGTAGAGAACATGTCGCAAACCAACTATTGCTAGCAAATTGACGGTAGTGGCAATAGTAAAAGCAACCGTTGCTCTGCATAATTGGCTTCGAGAAAATAACTTACGGGAATATGGCAGAACTAATTTAGTTGATAGCCACACTGTTGGAACAAATCGCCTAGGAAGCCAAAATGAAGATAACAGTGGAATACGACAAATTCAACGAGTCAGCTCAAACAACCCCAGCCGACGATATTGATATTTTCCCTTGGCAGTTTAACTCAATTCAATAAAAAATTAATAATTTTATTCATTTATTTTATTAAAAATATCACAAAATATAAAATTACATTAAAAAAATCACATTATATATTAATTCATAATCACATTATATTAATTCATAATTCACTTAAAATAATTCATTTAAATTAAAAAGTTAATAATTCATTAAAAAAAAATGGAGGAAAATAGAAAACCTTAAAATTAAATATTTAAATATTGTGATATTTTAGAAAACCTTAAAACTAAATAAAAATAAAATTAACTCATATAACATAATCACATTTTGTTTTTTTTTTATTTATATTCTGCCATTTGTGATACAAAATGCTCACTTGATGTAAGAATTTTGTTTGGCATAACCTCGGCCAATTTTTAAAATCACGTGTGGTTGACTCCGTAAATGTTGTAAGTATAGCTGCTTCTTTCAAATTGGACGTCAAAGCTGGTCTGTTTTCCTTTATATTTTGTAGTGCGTCTTCTAGCTACTTCTAGTACGTCTTCTACTACGACGTCGCCCTACCTTTTCCTTTTCTTTCGGCATGCTAACCCAGATGGTCCTGGAGATTTCGTGTTACTGTTTTGATTTTCTTCTGGCAGTTTTTCGGTTGCCACCCCGGTGGCAAAGTGGACAACATGCTTGCTCCAGCGACCGGAGGTCCCGGGTTCGATTCCCGGTAGTGACAAGGAAAAAATTTCATGGTTGGTTTAGGATTAATGAATTAATCACTCATTATCCCAAATGAAAATATGATTATGAAACCTCATTTGAGGCGGCCAAATCCCTTGATGGGATATAGTGCCAGAGAGAGAGAGAGAGAGAGAGTTTTTCGATTAGTAGTATCGGTGGTACTACCGTTTGTGGTTTCGGTTGTGGTACCATAAAATTGTCCAATTCCACATTATTATTGGGGTCTCGGTCTGTTACCGACACTGCAGCAGACAAAAAATTGTCACATTCCACATCATTATTTAGTAAATCTTCGGCAGTTTGATTAAAAAAATTTTGTACTTCAACATTTATTGTGGTGGATGGTGGGTTCATTTTAAAACTTGTTTCTGTTGGCCTAAAATAAACATATAACATTAGTTTGCACTGTAAAAATAAATCAAATATAATATGGAATGAACGCAAAATTAAATTCCGTACTTTACATGTAACGGTGTAAACGTTTCTGTTGAGTTCATTCTAATTGATCGAGATATTTTCTACGTTTTAAGAAAAGGAATGAATACTTTATTAGATATAATCAAAATAAACATAATTTTTTAAATACTTCACTTATCAAATAAAAATATTTAATATGTTTATCCAACTTACTCATCTATTGTTTGCTCCCTGTAAAAGTCCATCTCCTTTACCAGCCAGGATTCGTGGTTTTCTTTTTTTTGTCCAGCCACTCCCACTTTTTGCTGGTTTAATTAACCGTGTATACCTTGCCTTAATGTTTTTTTACCGCTTCATGCATTCTTCAAGAGATTTCCCGAGAGCTTCACCTATTTCGCCCCAAACAATCCTTTTTAAGGGGTTATTTTTATAGTTTGGGTGTCTCAAATTATAAAGCAGCACTTTACTTCGCACCTGATCAATTAATATGATATCAATATCACGACATTCACGAGTCACTGAAACAATACACATAATAATTAGTTTGAAAAAATAAATTTGTTTTTTTTAGTATAATATTTTTTTACGAGATATCGGAATTATTTTAATTAAAATATATTATTATTTATATACATATTACTTACTTTTATTTATATTTATATCAAATCAAAAATTTTATTTTCACAACAAATAACAAAACTGGATGACATTTACAATTATGAAAATATTTTGAACGATGACTACGATGAAAAAAAAAATTATGCCAAAAGTAGACAAAAAAAAAAAGAATGAAGCTCAAAAATGTTACTCAATATTTAGTTTTTTTTTGTTTTTATATTGGTCGCTTGCGTCGTATTTGCTAAAAATTAAACATTTTTCAACTCAGGAGGTGATTTTTTTTTAGATTAGGGTGGTTTGATTGGTTAAAAAGCGCGACGGACTCGTGCAGCCGCCTTTAAAGTAGTGCATTCTAATTTAATCGCAAGCGTTTTTCCGCACGTCTGTTTCCAGCATACCATTAAAACATTAAAAAGATTAACGGATACAGGTTCGGTAAAACTAAGACAAAAACTCGGTTGTTCAAAACGTGTGAACTTAACAAATAGTAGAAACTGGATGAGAACGACGAACTCGAAGAAATCCTGTGGAGAATATAAAAATTCTAGCTATACGATTCTGAACGTGGGACCCTTACAAATAACGCACATAAAAGCCCACAAAAAAACAAATACATTAGATGATTAACTGAGGCTTAGCAGAAAGCTAGGATCGCAAAACCTACCGATACTTCGCATCCTCTATAGTTGGCCGGGTGTTGTTTTTTATTGTTTATACACCTTGCAGGTTCGTTTTCGAAACAAAGTGTTCTTTTCTTTGCAAGGGAAGCTATATGAGTAATTTCAAAATAAATTGTTACCACTTCGATCGATGTAATGGCACCGCAGTTCCTTGACTTTAGTATTAACAGATCTCAATATAATTTGCATAATATTCATATTGTCAAAAATTATCTTAATTCAAATTTTCATTCTTAACTGAATCTCTCTGGTGTAATAATCATATTACGGTGAAATATCTGCAAGTGCATAAAAACATCAACAACAACAACAGCTTTAGGTTAAATTATTTTAATTGATAAATGTAATATTTTATGGCATAAATATTCGAGTATCCGGTGATAGTTTATTCTTGAAAGCCGCTTCGAGGTATTACACTTACGTAAAGTTAATAGCGCTATGTAAATATAACTGTACACAGTGTACACGGTTAAACAATCTACGTATATAAAAAATGAATTCACTCAATTTGTCGAGATTCAAATTAAATTAATTATTTTTAATCTAAATCGAAAGTTATTTAAATAATTTTATTTTATCTCTTACGAACTTGTTGTATTTGAGTGTAAATCAGAGATGGTATAATGTTGCTGCGGCATGAGGAACATACATACAATAATTACGATAAAAATCACGTTGTACACGCAACTATTATATATGTACACAAATACAAGTTTTAAAACGTTTTAATTTAAATGTGATTTGGTGTTTAGGTGAAAAATTGCAACGGAAAGCTCAAAGGGCGATTAGAATGTGATTAGAAAATTAAATTGTTTCCGTTTTTGTTCGGTCGCGTTTTTTATGATAATTTTAGTTTAATGTTTTGTTGCGGGTGTGATTATAATCGGATCGTGATTTATGGCCATTTAAATTGGTGTACTGTTAACACGAGTTGATACCTAGGGCTAAGATATAAATCTTTATACTTTATATAGTTGCTTTCGTACATATTCTGTATATGGGGTTGAATGATTGGCATAAAATTGTATGCAAACAACAATTATTAACGTAAACCGCGGTATGACTGCGCTAATTGTATAATATCATAATTATTGCTTTGCCATTTTATTATTCATTTTGATATGTTGTCACAGTTGACCAATGAATTTTCATTGTGTCATAATTATAGCGGAAAATTATATATATTTTTTAATTAACTTAATTAAAAAATTTTGTTTAGGATTTTAAATTAAACATTTTTTAAAATGATAGGTTTATATCGTGTGTGGTGTGGCTACATGTAATTATTTTAATAACTACCTTGTAGGTAACATATTTGATTACTTTATCTAATTAAATGATTATAATAATAATAATAATAATAATAATAATAATAATACGGTAATTGCATTAACTTATCAGTGTTTTGTTTATTTGCATTAAAAATGGTATTAAAATAATTAATGTTAAAATAATTTTTTTAATAACTGCGATAGAAATCAGTTCGGCTTGCTTTTGAACAAAATATAGTCACGTCATTTATTAAAGTCAGTATGATAACACCACTGATTAAAATTAAACGGAGTCCGCCCATATCGCCAATAACCACGAAAGTTTTGGCTGACAAGCCTATACTTAGTCAACACAACCAGGTCACCGACAAGCAGATCTGCGACACCCCAAATTATATTTTTTATGGAATTTTGGTTTGTTTTTGCAATTGCACGGTAAAACAACACAAAATTTTATGTTCATTTTTTGAAGACTCAAAATTTACTGTGCAACCGCAATAAAAACAAAAAAATTTGGAAAACATATTTTGAAATTCAAATTTCCTTGGTAAAATTGGTTGAGTAGCCAGGATTGTTTGCTTGCTAGCCGATATAGTATCTATGAGGTAGATACTCGATCTGCTAGCAAGCAAGCAATTTGCTAGCCAAAATCCGGACTACTCAATCAATTTTACAAAGGAAATTTAAATTTTAAAATACATTTTTCATAAAATTTTTGTTTATTTTTGCGATATTACAGTAAAATTTACGGCTTCAAAAATTAAACAGCAAATTTTGTGTTGTTCTACTGTGCAATCGCACAAAAAAACAAAAAGCGTATTGAGAATATAATTTGAAATTTAAATTTCCTTTGTAAAATTGATTAAGTATAGTCAGCATTTTGGATAGCAAATTGCTTGCTTGCTAGCGGATCGAGTATCTACCCCTATATCTACCCCATTAGCAGTTTTTCCATTTAGCAGGCCACAATTAAAAAAAATAATTTTTTTTAACAAAATGCGCTAATTTCTCTCTACCTCTACTGCCTTCACGGTGGATCTTCATCTAGCTTCATAGCATCTTATTGTTCGCAGGTCTTATTCGATATAGTCATTCAAATGTATAGTCTAGATTTTCCCCTGCCATCTAACTCGGTTGGATTTAATCAACCCGATAATGTCATAATCTTCAAGGAAACGTTTGATTTTAAAATTCATTCGAATATGATATTCGCTGTTCACAACCTTAACTCATCACAATCATCAGTGTTCATGAGTGTTTTGTTAAGTGTAAACTTACACGGTTGATTTTGATCGCAAACACCTTTCCTGTTTTTCTTTAAAATATTTGTGCTGTTATATAACTGACCCGAGATATATCTATATATATATATCGATATACATATATGTGAAATCTTCCACGTTGTGAAATTTATGGTAGGCTGTTCCGAGATTTACCGTATGGATGCTAAAAGGTGTATATAGACAGTTTTATTGCTGTTTACATTCAGACCCAGTAGATTCGCGTGGAGGATAAGCGGTACTACATTATCATTGATAACATTAGGATTCCGGCCAAGAAGCAATGTACCATCTGCATATCGAAGAATTTGTCCTGACATTGTAATTATACACCATTTTATTAAGTCGTGCTTTGGCGCTAGATTAAACTCCCTGTTGTTTACCTGATGTTATCTTGAAGAAATCAGACACAGACCTTTTCACTATAATTTCACACATTGGGTCAGATGTATTAGTTTACAGAGAGAAGTAAGGTTTTCTGGAATTCAGTGACAGCTCAGTTTTCGCAGTTGACGCTGTCATAAGCTTACTGAAAATCTGTATGAACGGGTATGCTATACAGACTGCTCAGTGGTTGATCGGTTGGGGTGAGAGCTACGTTGCTCGCCGATGGTTTTTTCGGCAAGAGGAATAATTCGGAAGAGTACATTAGAAATTATTTGTAGGTGGTGGTTAACTAACAGTACTAGGGGCACTTTAATTTTCTCATTTTAGATGGTCGCCTTTTTATGCAGCGGGCACATAATGCCGGCCCTCCATTACTCGGGAACCTCCTCCTGGTCCAGATCGTAACGATAAGTTCGGTATACCAATAGCTATATCTACTCATTTACTTCCTCTGATTTGAAGTACAGAATGAGAATTTCCTCAAAGTCATTGGAAAAATCAAAATTTTAACAACCTGAACGAACCCACATCATAATCTGGTCGGTGTTTATAAAAAAAAATCTTTATCAACAAACATTGGAAAAATAATATTTTCAACCCACAACTTCATCAAGAGAGTCATAACGTTGCGCTCACCCGCAATATTTTTTTTTTTGTATTTATTTCTAAAAATTTCGTTACCATCGAATAATTGATGCATTTTACTGATGGCATTACCATTTGTTGTTCTATATTGCATTAACACTAAGTTTTTGTTTTATTGTGAATTGGTTTTAACGTCATGGGTCCATCTATAGTGAATCACGTAAACTTTCAATAATTGTGAACGCGAGACCAATGTGTACACTTTGTGCGTGTGTGCGACGAACGGTACCACATTTCGACGGGGTACCTCATTTTCAACGGGTACCGTATTTCAACGGGTACCGTATTTCAACGGATGGTTTTTTCATTTGTAAATTCTGGTATCGGTGAAAGGCACCGCAACGAGCTGGTGGCCAGCGGGCCATTTGAATCTACGGTTAACGGCGGGAAGACACCCACGAATTTTACGATTAAAGGTGGGAAGACGCCCAACAAAATTTACGGTTAACGGCGGGAAGATGCCCAACATTAATTTTGGTCCAACATTTGCTGACCGGCGAGCAAGGACGCAGCAACATTACAGAGTCCAAAGGTCCAAAGGTCAAAAGGTCAAAAGGCAAATTTTTTTATTAATTTTATTTTTTTTTCGGTTTGCTTTTTTTTTTTTTTTTAATTAAAGTGAATGTAATTTAAATTCCTGTTTTTTTTTCAATTTTAAATTTTCATTTTTTTTTATTATTTTTCAATTTTTTTTATTTTTTTAATATGTTTGTAATCAACTGCCGAATAATGATTGCTTGGCACGCACTTGATGCACATTATTTCCGCTTCATAATTGTTCAAATACAGCGACTATTTTTTTTGTTCGATTTATTTTTTCTCCTCTTATTGTTGATGAAAATTATTTAAATAAATAAATTGCACCGCGATTTATTTAGGCATTCGGTTTTATGTTTTCCCCATCTGTCTCGATTTATCTTTGTTCAGTTATTATTCTGGTTATTTTACCTATTTTGGTTTTTTTTTTGTAATAAGATGAATTACTAAATTTTTCGGACCGGTATGATGATCCATTCGTTCCTCAAACTTGGGCCGACAGATTCTGGTGCAGGTTCAATATAGTTTCAGTTTATTTTTATTTTTTCTATTACACTGTGTAGGTCAGGAGCACGCAAGCCTTAACGCAACTTCCCTACGACCCAAAACCCTGAGATCTAGTCAGCTCACCTTGAGAGAGACCTCTGCGAGATACTGTTAAAGTTAGCCAAAAGTTTCCAGCCGAAACATGGCAATGCAGATAGTGTCTTTGCTATCCCAGCCGAAAGATGGTAATGCAGATATTATTTTTTCTATCCAAAGTCGAAAATATTTTAAAAATTCCGATAATGCAGATTGCATCGATAAAGAAGATAAACTTCATCAAAAGTTACAAATGAATCATCAATTACCTAACCTAAAATGTGAAAAACAAACATATATACATTAGCCATGAGACACAGTCACGTTTAGCTGAGGAATAGTTTGTATATCAAGATTTTGACAGAGGACCGACGATCTGACTGTACCAATTTGAAAAACTAAGAAGAATTTGATTATATGTTTGGAGTAGGTTTTATTAGGTTATATTGGTGAAATGTTCCATTTTCCGGTGTTGCGACGATAAAATTGTCCATCATTCGAGATTTTGCCAGATAGACACGAATCTACCTGCCGATTCGATAGCCCATTATCATAGGTAGAATTTAATTATAGGTTAGGAGTGGTTCTGATAAGGTTATAGAGATAAAATACAATATTTGCTTCATACAACTGAAACTAGTCGATAAAAAAGATTAAAAATTATCAAGCATTAAATGGTTTCTAATTGTCGTTAAATTTGTTTGTAACTCAAGATTATGCCAGCTTATGTCACCGATCTGACTATCCCTATTCAATAGCCAATGACCATAGGTAGATTTTGATAATAGGTTAGGGGTAGATCTGATGGGGTTCTGATGGGGTGAAATTTTGATTTTCCACATTTTCCATCGATAATATCGTTCATCATTCGTGGTTTTTTTTATATAAGACACCATTCTGACTATGCCGATTCGATAGCCCATGACCATAGGTAGATTATAAATATAGGTAAGGGGTGGTTTTGGTGGGGTTATAAATCAAAATTTCACCCCTATAGCCCCATCAGACAAACCCCTAACATGTACTCAGAATCTACCTATGGCCATGGGCTATCGAATCGGCATAGTCAAATTGGTGTCTATATGCCAAAATCATGAATGACGAACTATTTTATCGACGACAACCGAAGAAAATCAAAATTTCACCCATATAACCTCATCAGACCCACCCCTAACATATACTCAGAATCTACCTATGGTCATGGGCCATCAAATCGATATAGTCAGATTGGTATCTTATAGCCAAAATCACGAGTGACGAACGATTTTTCGTTGAAAAATAGGGAAAATCGAAATTTCACCCCTATAGCCCGATCAGACACACCCACAACCTGTACTCAGAATCTACCTATATGGGCTATCAAATCGGCATAGTCAAATTGGTGTCTGTCTGCGATGATCACGCTGACCATTCACAGACTTTTTCGGACCGGAATTTTTCAACACAAAACCCCCGCAGATTCTGTGTGGCTTGAGTGGACTGTATTTTTATTTCCCTTCACGCACAACAATTCCACAAAAAAACTAAACTCAATAAATGAGTACAACTTAGTACAACTTAGTTTTATTCTTATTTTAAATTTTTTAATGTATTTTTCTTAATTTGTGGTGCGCGCTTGTTCACGGATATTTTCTAACAAAATGTTATTTCTTACAATTTTAATTTGTTAAAACACAAAATTTACATTCGTAGGAAAGTGACATGTAGTTTTTCATATATAAACTTATTTTTGCTCGAATTGCTCTAATATTTAGTACAATTTTTTCCTATTAGTTATTGTTCAATCTAATACATTCTTTACTCAATTTTTAATTTATCTGTCAGAATTTATATAAACAAAATAATTTTTATGAAACAGAACTGTAATGGTGAGCTTTGATTTTAAAATTAATTAACTATAATAATTGAAATAATTTTACTTTACTTTTAGCTAACAGAACTAACTAATAACTATGTTGTGGACAACCAAAGCATCCTGTAGGATCGACCCACCATGGCGGACCAGCCGTAACCTTCAGATAAGTTCAAAATTCGATTGTAGTTAAATTTCGATGATTCTTTGTTCTTCCCTTGTTTTCCTTTTAGAGTTTTGATGGAGACCGATTGTGGGATGGATCTGGGAAAGTGAACTAATATTGGAATCATATTGTTATCGTGTAATTTTGTCATGTGAACGAATTTGGATTATGTGTTGTTATTGTTTTTATTGAGTAATTTTTTTCGTTGATGTGTTGCTATCGAACAGTGTCTTTATGCCAAAATCATGAATGCCGAACTATTTTATCGACGAAAAATGAAGAAAATCAAAATTTCACCCCTATAACCCCTTCAGACCCACTCCTAACCTATACTCAGAATCTACCGACAGTCATGGGCTATCAAATCGTTATAGTCAGATTGTTGTCTTAATGCCAAAATCACGAATGACGGACGAATTTTCGTTGAAAAATGGGGAAAATCGAAATTTCACCCCTATAACCCCATCAGACACACCCCTAACATGTACTCCGAATCTACTTATGGTCATGAGCTATCGAATCGGCATAGTCAAATTGGTGTCTACATGCAAAAATCACGAATGACGAACGATTTTATCGACTAAAAATAGGGAAAATAAAAATTTTACCCCTATAATGCCATCAGACCCACCCCTAACCTATATGCCAAAATCTGGAATGACGAACGATTATTGATAATTTTAAATCTTCTTGATCGTCTACTTTTGGCTGTCTGCAGCAGATATGCCATTTCATCCATATAAAAATGGGGAGAATCAAAATTTTACCTCTATAACCTCATCAGACTCACCCCTAACCTTAAATCAAAATCTACCTATGGTTATGGAATAGGCATAGTCAGATTGGTGTCAATCTGATTCCAACAAGGTTTCTGCGAGTTTAGATGGAATCTGCGGGTTGGCTTTATGCCACCGATAACAACTTGGTGTCATAGGCCTCCGAATAGGCATAGTTAGATTTTATTGGCAAAACATCGGAATAATTAAAAAAAAATCTCCATAACTCCATCAATCTCCCCTCAAATCTATTGGTGCAGCCAGTTCGGCGTCCTTCTGGCAATATGTTGATTTTTACATTTTTTTATTAGTTCAGCATGCCAATGTTCTGCTTGCTATAATAAATCCCATATTTACCGAAATTTTTTGACCGTAAAATTTATATGCATTTTTGTGCAACCAAATTTGCACTGAAATATTTTGGCTGACTGTTGAAGTTGGGTTTTTATTGACATTTTTCTGCTTAAAGATTTAAAATTGTGATTTTAATCCTAATTAATACAGGTCCGACACTTTTTGATTCGCAAGTTTGATTGTTACAGCCGAATCTGTAATTTCGACATTTTTCGGCTGAAGGTTTCCAGCTACCTTGAACAGTATTGTTACGATATATACTCTACATAAATATAACACTCCATATGGTTGACTTTTTAAGCTTTAAGGTATAGACCACCAAGTGTTACCATCCCAAAGGTCGCTGGTTCAAGCCAAACTATACAAACAATTGTTTTATTGAGCAGGTGTTATGAGTCGATCTGACCAGATCGTGCACTCCTGCAATACTGATTTGAAATTGGAAAATTGATTGACAGTACATCTGAAGACCTTGTTAAAGTTAGCCGAAAGTTGCCAGCCGAAAGATAATGCAGATAGTGTCTTGACTATTTTTAAACTCTCTTTATACTCTCGCTCCTATCCATTTTTAAATTCCTATAAACTGAAATAATTTCCCATTCACCCGAATGATGTAACCCGATCCTAAATTCTCCTAAATTCGAGTTCATGACTGATTTTTGTTGTATCCAAAACACTATCTGCATTATCTTTCGGCTGGAAACTTTCTGCTAACTTTAACAGTATCATCTCAAGAGAAATATGGCAAATAACGAAAGCAATATTCGTGATAGAAAATACTGGAATTATTAACGCCGTTAATCATCATCAAGATAGCGGACAATGATATAGTGAGACGTAACAGATGTGCATTTGCAAGTTATTTACAGATGTAATACGGACACATCGCAAAATATAGTAAATGGAATAATCTCAAACAGTGATGCAGAATATAACCGCGAGCAGATTGCCATACAGATACAGTTGTGATTAACCAATGAACAGTGCAAGTTAAGAAGTGAAAAGTGAACTGAAAACAAAAGCAATAGTATAAGTTGCGAAAGTGAATTAGATAACAATGATAAAGAGTGAAATATTGAATTATTCGAAAATTCATAGGTACGTAAAGGGGTAAACCATACAAAAATTTAAAAAAAAATTATGAACGTAACTGTAAAAAAGTTATGTTTGCGATAACTGCCGTTTCTGTGCTTTCGCCCATTGAAAAATTAATTTAAATTAAAAAAGTTAACGAAGCTTCGTTAAATATGAATTGTCACGTAATAAAAATTATTGGAGCGAAATTTTGAGTCCAAACTTAAAAAAATATATGTATAACAAACAATAAATATCCTTGGTCCTTTAGTTGTAAATAAAATGTGTAACTTAGGGGCCAACCATAAAAAAATTATAAGATAAAACAAAAACAAAAAATTTTGACGGCACTAATTTTTAATGACATTCCAGCCATACTACTCGTAACGAGTATGCCATAATTACTGTTGATTATTGAATGACGGCTATTTGTTATTATGACGGCTATTTATTGTTTATTGTTTTTTTTAGATAACACGATACATATTTTATTTTTTTTTTAAGTTAGCGTCCAAACTTTCGCCCCAATAATTTTTAATAGGTGACAATTCATATTTAACGAAGCTTCGTTAATTTAAATTAATTTTTTCATGTGCAAAAGCACAGAAACGGCGTTCATCGCAGACATAATTTTTTAAAGTTACGTTTATAATTTTTTTTATTAATTTTTGAATGGTTACCCCTTAAACCGCTGAGTGTTTTATTTGCAAAATCAAGTACGAATCAGTATCGAACGACCAAAATTCGTAGCATTTGGTGTCAGAAGTGGGATTTTGCCAACCTGGCCATAATGAGATTAGTAGACATTAATTTCAGCAAGGCTCAAAATCTAAGGGAAATTCTTCTGAGTAGTTTTTCTACCGACGGAAGTAAGCAAGAGTTATTGTCTCGGCTGCAAACGGAATGATGGGGGGAGCAAACCCAGGCATATGGCTATTAATTTGGAAAGCGATCATGAATGCTGTCGTCGGTTCCAGAATGATCAGTTATGATGCTTCTTGGAGCATAGGAAGGTCAACATGCTCAGCCTACTGAATACCAGTTAAAAGTAAGAAAATCGGATCAGTGCGTGAAACAGAAGCTACAATTGCTGTGCATTCACTTACCCCCAAGTAAAAGTACTAGATGTTAAAAATCGATGGGACAACCGACTTCATAGATTTGAGAGAAAAATCAGGTAGAAGCACGAAAGGCAGATTAAGGTAGATGGAATCCGCATATACCATACAGGACACGATCTCAGGAAGCTCGAAACAAGATTTCGAAACCTCAATCGTTTGGTGGTAAAACTCAGCTAGAAGACCTCGTGGTTCCAGAGGCAGTACAACAAGGCGATGGTACCACACGAAGTGGAACAGATGCGTAGCAAGATAAGCTCAATAAAACGAGAAATCACGACCAATTCATAAGACACCTGAAGCTGCACAAATCTGACGGGGGGAAGTGTGGGGGCGGCGGTTGTTAAGTGAATCGACAGTTGCCACAGGTTATGAAGTCGAACAAGTGCAGAGCGGAGCGAAGTGACTTCAAAAGTATAAGAAGATGCTTTAGATGCGGGAAGCTAGGTCACTGCCACAGTTTATCAGATTTTGAAAATTAATTAAACAATTTATTTATTAAATGTCTGGTAAGGCTTTAGGTTTGCTTGCTCAAACAACAAAAATCAGTTCTTTTTGAAAACAAAATCTGGATGTTGTTTCTTAAACAAGATCCAGATATGCCAAGTTTATTTGGTTTGATAAACACAATAAATATGTCTGAGTAAAATCCCGGTAAAACAATTTTTCAGTTTGGCAAAAATCAATACCACCTATAGTTTTATCTGGTTGCCACATTGTGTTAATGGTGCAGGACATACTGCACCAGCTATTGAATATCATTGAATCAAACAATTCTGCAGTAGGTAATTTTTATTTTAAATTTTTCGGTTCTAAAATTAATTTTGTGATTTCTGCAGGCCAATTGTGTTACTTATCTTATATTTGGTTGAAGTTGAAATCCTTTTAATTATTTTTTGGCATTAGCACTAGCTATATATTTTTTGTAGTTATATGCACTGCCCAATATGTGCCTTGTGCCTGTAAGTGTTAAAATTGGAAATTATTTATTATGAATTGTTAAATGAATTTTGTTAAATGAATTTTACTTACCTAAGAATGTTAAATTCTATTGACATTTAGAAATGTCATCATGAATGTAGATAATGTAGTAAACTGTTTTATCGGCACTTGATATTGTAAGGTGCGCTCTATGTTTGAATAGTTTAAATAATAATTGGCAGCACAAGTATTCAGCATATTTATTTGAATTTATATTACCGCTTTTTTATATGCTGATAAGCTCAAGCTGTTATGAAATTTATTTTTCTCGTTCACTTACCTTTTGACCGCAGAGCAGCTTCATCAAATTGTTTAATAAAATTATTTTGTGAATAAAATAAAAAATTATAATTATAACGAACAAATACTACAGTAGTTTTGTTGAGTTTTTTTTTCTTTTAATAAATTATATTGGAATCTGTACACATCCGTACACCAATAGTCTGGTAAATCGTTTACTTTTGTTAATATCGGATTTAGTACAGATTTTTCGATCAGTTACCATAAAGTTTTTGAAAAATAAATGAATTTACCGAAAAATTTACTGGAATGTGCGACCAGGCATAAAAGAGAACAGGAACATGATGAACCAGTACGGGAAAGCGTTTAGAGAAACGAGTCGAAACGACTGATTTGTCAAGTAGTAAGACACCGTTAAAATAAAGTAACTCATTTACGACACGGAATGTACAAAGATCGTTCAACATTAGAGGTACTATAATGATTTAGTTTGGGTGCAAAATTCAAGGAAGCGAAAAAGCATGATTTCAAGATGCACAGCGAAGTTGGAAAGGCTACCATAAAATTGTCGTGTGTGTGATCAGCCAAGATGTGTATCAAATACAATAAAACCTAGGAGATGGACGAAAAATTATAAAGCGTGATAGGCTGAAGCGATACGAAATAGGATGTGTCTGTTCAATACGAACTTTAAGGACCACCAAGTGTTACAATCTCAAAGTTCGCATGTTCGAGTCCAACTTGCTGCAATAATTTTGTTGAGGAGTTATTATTCTAATTGTGCGACGCTGTTACCAGATCAAATAATCCTTCAATACTAATTGAAAATTGGAATGAAGAATGTGGAGAGGAATATGGAAATAAAGAAAGCAGTTGTAGATGGTGACAATAATCATCATAGAGAAAATACTGGAATTGACAACTTAGTTAATGATCATTAGTTAATGATCATAATGATCGTTAATCTAGAACTGCAATGCAGAAGTATATAGGTGCGAGCAGATTGCCATACAGCCACGGTTTTGATTTAGCAGTGAACAGTGGAAGTTAAGAATTAAATAGTGGACAGTGTGAAAAAAAATCGTAAACGTGAATTAGTGAACAAGTGATAAAGAGTGAAATAGCAGTTCGAATGGGCATCGAACGCCCGAAATGAAGCTGATTCAGAACCTATAGGAATAGCCTATGCATTCGCTTAAACAATTTTTTTTGAAATATCTACATCAAAATATTTTCGGATTATACAATTTATGAGGCATCGCATATTTAAAAAAAAAATAAATATTTTCACCTGCATTGGATTAAAATATTTAACCCCATATGTATCAACCAACCCATAAAAAAAAATCACCCACCGTGCTACTTAAAAATTTTATATATTCATTTTTTATGCAATTCAGATATTTTAACTTCACGTGTTTATTTCATGTAACAAGTCACGTGCAAAGTACGGGAAAATCAGCTTGTTTTTCCAAGACACGTGTACGTCTAAATAAACTTCTTACATATCCTTTACAAATGGATATACGTTCGGTATAGTTTTGTATTTTATTTCGTAGCGGATAATAAAAAATAATTGGTAGTTCATTGACAGAACCAAACTTACACACAATGCAAAAAGTACTAACAATAAACGGATGAAAATTAGAACAATTAATCCAGAAACATGACCTTAATGATTTCGTGTTTTTTTTTTGTGAAGGGTGGTTTTGAATTGCATAAAACTCATATTCATCATCATTATTATATTGAATATAAGAATCAACTCCTCCCCCTCTGCGTAATTGTTATTATTAAAGCTGTATGTGGATGTTTGTTATAGAAAAATACACTTGTGAAAATGTCTCAGTGAAATGGGAAAAACTATAGACCAGATACTAAGTAATAGTTTATGTATATACGTATATGTGAGAAGCATATGCACTAAAATATTTTTATTTTAGTTTCGAATGAGTGAAAAATAAAAATTGAATTGAATTCAATTGGAACAATAGACCCTCTTGTCGTTGTTGGTAATATTACGTATCACCCACTTTATATTATGGTATATGAATTGAGAAGGAGACGTTAAGGAAATCAAAGTTTTTTTTTTGTGTTATTTTCACAGTTGGAGATGCGGAAAATTCCTTCCATTTCCGATTCCTGTCACGTGACTTCCTCATTATTTTTGATACGGTGAGTGTGTTACAGAAAGCAAAAACTTTTGAACAAATTTGTCCGCAACACAAACACAACAAAATCCTAAAATTTAACGATTTCATATTTTTCCTCATTTATGATTTATGAAAATTAAATTACCACAAAAGTGTATATGTATAGAGGCAAAATAAAAAGTAAAAAAAAATAAAATTTTAACCACATAATTCAAGTTTAACAAGAAGAAAACCCCATAAATAATTTTACAGATCCATAAATTTATGGTTTTTCGAAAACATCATGTTGTTTACATAAAAATGTTCATTCCAAATGAATATCGATTACAATTTAAATGCCAAAGCATTTAAAAAAACAAAAACAAAACAAAAAAAAAATCCAATTTTATATTAGCAAATATTGAATTTTTAGATTATCCAATCAGATTTGCTGTGCACATACCAACAAAAAAACAACAAATCATGTTCGACTAATAAAAATGAAAATTCATCCCCCTGAGGGGGTACGATGATGATGTTGATGATATGTACTATGCTCTTCATCATATAAGCAAACAAAAGTTTTTTTTTTTTTTTGTGATGAATTTAAAATTTTTCGTATTGACATTAAAAATTAAAATAAATAAAACTTTTTTTTTTTTTTATATACGTTTGGTGAAGACAGAAAACTAAGGCGAAAAAGCTTTTCCACACTGTGCGTCTTCTTACGCGAGGGAACGGGGGGGTACGAAGAAATTGGATTTATATATGTTGTTGGTGTTTTATTGTTCTCGATATCGCATACACATATTTTATATATAAAGCGAAGATTAATATGCCTTAAAGGTGTATAATATCCGCGGAATTATGATTTTATGGTGTAAAATACGAATTTCTAAAGTGCAAAAATATAAAATAAATAAAATAAAAATTTATTTTCGATTTATACCAAAAATGTCTAGACTTTATTAATATTCATAAATAAAATATATATATATGAATAAGAAAAATAATAAAAATTATTTTTATGAGGTTATGTTAGTTTTTATGATTGAATTTTATGTTTATTGTTTGAAGAATTTGGTCGATTCGATATATATCCAATAGATATTTTCTTGTTTATTGCATTTCGTTTTATTTTTATTTTTTTTTAAGATGATTTATAGATTTTAATCTTTAGATCTGTCTTATAGGTTATACAGATGATAAGATAATTAATTGTGAAATGAGATGATATGTTCATAAAAGTGATATTGAACCTTGTAAATGCAAGAAATTTAATCGCGAGGACTTACGTTAAGTGACAATGAAATCGTTTGCTATTATTTTTCAATAACAACAACCGAAATTTTCTAATCCAAACTGTAACGTATAACTAAATTTGTTTCTCTATTAACGATATTAGAACCTCACAGATTTAATATCTGCGCTTTAAACTATAATTGGGTGTTCCATCCCAAAAATCACAGAATTATTTTGCACTTAATTCTAATTTTTTTTCTTTTTGAGAAAAACATTAAATCGCACTCTAACTTGCATTTTGTTAATTTGTGAGGTTAACTTGATTCTGTTAAACTCGACTGTGTTTTGTAATGTAGGATTTTAGAAGGTTACAGATTGTTGTGTTAAAATTTTGTAAGATAATCAAAAGAAAACTGATTTTTCTGCACTATCCAACCAAATTGTACTTACTATACACTTATTCACAATTCAATTTGCACTTTCTAACTGGCTGACATACAATAAAAGCTTCCCAGCTAATTAGGTACTGTGCTTTTTATAAATAATGAACACCACATTCTTGGAACGTTTATTTTGTCTTGCATAGTATTAGAATTACAGATTAAGACTGTTGTTCAATGGTTTCGTGCTAAAGACTAAAACTTGGTATTCCCTGTAGCTCAGACAGTGCAAACTGAACTGGTCTAACTTTAAATTTCGGCATTTTCTACAAATTTAGAGGCCTCCAGAGAATTGTAGATAAAATCGGTTCACCGGAAGTGGAATATTCCAAAGAAAATTTTTGAGATATAAAAATTTATAAGAAAAATGGATGGTATATGTGTTATGACCAATACTCGACTATCTTTTATTAGAAATATATAAAAATCTCGAGTAACCCACTTGATTTCTAAAGCGAAACACTAACCTTAGCAGATGTTTGCTAAAACGGTACGATGTAATGCAAAATCATCAACCCCGGTTAAGTTTCTTGTTAAACCAACAAGAACTACACTTGAAAAAAAAATGTATTCTTTAAATTTATTAGAATTTTATAACTCTTTGTCGATTTTCGTTAATGCTATACTTTTCAATATCTTTGCTACAACTGTAAAGAGCACTACAGAAGCTACCACTTCCAATACACTGATTTCCGCTAAATTTTCATCGCGAATTCCGGACTTCGTGATGAAACTTCATTCTTAAGTTTTTTTCAATAAATTAAAGTCATTTGACGACATAAAAGTTTTATCAAAACTTATGCTCTCCTTTAAAATTTGAACCAATTTTAGACCAAATTTTTATTAAGTCGTTTAAAGCATGTTTCAGTAAAAAATACTGAAAAAACGAACAGAGAAAGGTAATATTAAATCTACAATAGAGTGAAAGAAAAACTACGAGTTGTTTATTTTTTTTGAATTGTGTGACCTCAAGTATTTTTAATTGACGTGCAAAAATGAATTCTAAAAATCAATTAAGTGTTTGTTGATTTTATGGATACATTGTGAGCAGCAGCGAAGATGAAGTCAATTGTAGTTGTGTTCCAAAAAAAAGAAAATTTTGGGTCCGCCCATAATATATGGAGCTGAATTCGAGCGATGGATATAAATGTGTCTTTAATCAATTAAAGCAAGAAGCTCATTTATTTTACAAATACAGTCGGATGGATTTAGCTGAATTTGAGGATTTATTAGAGGTGGTTGGTCCATTAATAGAAAAGCAAACGGCGCTAAAAGAACCATTAAGCCCAGATCTAAGATTAGCGGTAACATTAAGGTATGTAAAATATTAAAATATAATAATAGGTTATTATGTGGAGGTGGAGGTCGTAATAAAGTCCTTTTTTATAGAAAAAATCGATTAAAAGCTTGTAATTCGTGTGTTTTTAAAAATAAAATAATAACAGTTTTTTTCATTTCACAAGGTAGCAAGGTATCGCTACTGGCGAATCTCAGGCGAGCTTAGTTATCGCGTTTAAATGTTCACCAACCTGCATTCATAGGGTCGTATGCGATAACAGAAGTCTTAAAAGGAAAGGTGTTCCCAAAAATTACAACCGAATATTTTCAGACCGTTGCAGCAGGATTTAATGACCGATGGAACTTTTCATATTTTATGGGAACAATTGACGGAAAGCACGTCGCCATTCAAGTGAGTAAATAATTTTAGATTTGAGAAATACTTTTATTATTTTAATATTTTTCCCAGTCACCTCGTAACTCTGGATCCGAGTTATTTAATTACAAAAATATTCACTCGATTGTTCTCATGACAATTTGCGACCATAATTATAATTTTATTTGGTGCTACTAGTCAGGTCGATAGAGTGACGGTGGCATATTTCGGTAAAGCAAAATTTTTATGATCACACTCTTCCATAAGTTTTGATTATAACACATAATTCCCAGATATGAATTTAATATATTATTGTATGTATAACATCCATTTAGGATTCCTAAACCGACAATGGTAACCGATTACTTTATCGATGCACCTACCATACGTTTTTGTGGCGGATGTTTTGGTATCGTTTCTTCAAAGTGTAGGATCTTTAGAACACCAATTATTGCGGACGTCAAATTGGCAGAAGATATGATAAAATGCTGTGTTTGTCTTCACAATTGGCTGAGACAGCAGCTCCAACTATATATATTACTCCGGATATTTTAACATAGCATTTAAGAGGAATTATAGTACCAGGTACAGTTTGATATTTAAATGATGAAATTAATTGATTTGTAATAATAAATATTTTTGTAGGCTCGTGGAAAACCAAGAGAGCAACTTATCGCCTTTGCAGCCAATGAACAAAACTTCGACTAATAGCGCAAAGGTCGGGATCGCTTTGCAGAATATTTTTCTGGCGAAGGACAAGTGGAGTGGCAGCTTTTAAAAATATGAGGATCTTCAATTCAGAAGTTAAGTATTGATCCATAGTTTTAATCATTTAGTTCAATTATTTTAGTATATGGTGTTGCTGTTCGAGAACTACATTTGATGATTTTAAATTACGATTTGGAATTGTATTTATGTTTTTTTATATTATAGTTATTTTATTATTTTCGTGATTTGCTCAAAACTTTAAATAAAATATTAGTTCTTTGTAAATAAACTTCTATTAGCTTATGCGCTTTTCTTTCACTAAAATATAAAAATTATCAAAATCTAAAATTTGAATTTTCTTTTCAATTACCAATATTTGCTGTAAGTTGTTGCTGTTTATTGTTTTTCATAAAAAGTTTCTGCTATACATTCGATGAATTCTCAACGCGTATTATGATTGTGTTTTGGGTTTTAATTTATTCCGCTAAATAATTCCAAATCATATATATTTTCATCTGTATCAAATGATAAGCTGTTATTAAATGATGAATATTTAAATGTTTTAAATGTTGATGAGGTTGTTAGACAAATTCTATGCAATCAAACCCCAATAAAGTCAAAAAGAACAATTTTTTAATAAAATTCGTCTAAATACTTAATGAATTCCCTAAAAATACATTACATACATTACATATTTTAATTAATTTTAAATGAACTAAAAATCAAAAACGCTATTAAGAATAAAAAAATTTCATTTTAAAAGTGATCGGTTAGAATTCAGTTATGCTTTCTTGTTTTGAAACATAAAAAGTGGCCAAATATGATAAATGATTTTTTGTACTGCGATAAACAAAAACAAGCAAAGCCCTAATTCAAAACCTACCTCCCAAAACAATGCAGCTATTTTCACCGACCAAATTGCTTGCTTTCCCGTTGAAATTCTTTCGACATTGTAAATGTCAAGAAAAAGAAAACTATTTTGTTTGTTTTTTTTTGCCATATGCTATTCCACATTGAAGCAGTTTCAAATTCTTTTTCAAGTTCAATTAGGCATTAAACCCTTATTATTAATTTAATTAATTTACATATAAAATTAAATCTATAATCAAAATAAAAAAATTTAATCCGAGTTGTTGACTTTCCTCGTGCCTCTATCACATGGAGTCCCACTAAAGCACAACAAAAAACTATTAATCCAAATGAAAACAAAAATAATAATTATTGGAATAAAGGTACTATTCCATGGAGAAAACACAAAAAATTTTGCTGAACAAGTAACAAAGACAAGAACAAAAATTTAGATTAAAGCGACTGAAACAAAAACATTTTTATTTTATAGGAGAAACAATTGAAGAAATTTTGACATCAACAAAATGTAACCTATAAATTATTAAAAAAAATATAATATTATTTTTGACCAGAACAGTATTACGTGATTTTAATATTTTATTTAATTTTCGAAAATATATAAAAAAATACTTTACCATAAATATGTAAGGGGAAAATTTTAGCATCAATAAAATTCATCCTATAAATTATTTAAAAAAATGAAAAATCTTTATTTTTAATCTTTGACAATCAATAATATACTTAACATTACTAATAAATTAAATAATATTTTCGGGACAGGCAGAATCATGTTATTTGATTTCTATATTCTCAAAAATAAATAAATATTGTTCTGCTATAAAATACATAACCTACAAAATAACACATGCAATCGCGCATTAAATTATTTTTAATAAAAAAAAATTTCTTCTCATACACAAGACGTCTGTGAAAGTAGCCCGTAAACGATCCATGCGATGGCGGATATATAGTCGGGTTTCTGGTAATGGGCATCTACTACAAATTCAGACGACTATGGCGGAGCTCTAAATTAAAGAATTGTTTGCCTCTGTTTATTTAACCTCAAACGACTATAGCGAAACTCTAAATCATAGAATTTTTTTGCCACTTGTTGTGAAAACAGGCCAATTCCTAAACTACAATTTTTTGAAGTACACAGTAATTTATATACATAAGTGGTATTAAATATTAATTAAACTGGGATATTAACAATTTTTAGAAGAAAACAAATTTTTGTGTCATTGTTGTTTTTTACAAATTTAGTTATTACTTATTATATCAATATACCCACTCGTTTCTTTATCAATTATATAATTTTTATTTTGCTTATAGTGATTAGCTATATATAGCGCAAGTTAAAATATTCCAATCGGTTTTTGTTTATAATGGCCGCCATGTCGTGTACTAATTTTCATAATAATTTTTCTTACTATCGTTAATCGTTATATTTTTATATCGTGATAGTTGTAGTTTCATTAAAATTTCTAAAATATATAATGGTGTTGCCATATTTAACTATAATCATTTTCCGGGATGACTTTACGGGATAACTTCACAAAGGTATACACAAGAGTTTAACAAATTTTTTTATTTAAAATAATTTTTTTGACATGAATCAATTTTTACACGTATATACGAGACGATTGCTGCGTTTTTTTGAAATCTGGTGTTCGAGACCGCGATAAAATACAGGGAAATTTTGAAAGGAACATTTTAGCACAACAACTTTTACTAACTTCAAGTCAATCATTTTGACGTTTAAACAGATTACAAATTTAACAAAAATATTTTATAAATTTTTAGTTGTACTCAATAATAAATCTAATTAATAAGTTTTTAAGTTTAAAATTTGAGTGCTTTGTTGTGAAAATGTAAAGCAACGATTAATGGTAAACTAAATACCTTTCTTGATTCCGTATTTGCCGATATAAAATCCAATTTAAGCGATATGAATAGTTCGAATCGAGCTTTTCTAAATACGCTGGTATCGAATAACTCGGAAATTTTATTTGATTACGATAATCCGTACTGGGATAATACACAAAATAAATTTATACTCAATGAGGGCGCACCCGTTGTAAATGAACATTTTTATGTGATATACAAAAGGCTGGACGGAATTCTTATAACCATTAGGGAATACAATATTAGTGATACGCCGTGCGACATGAATAAGTACGTATTTGGCTGGAAACATCTAGTAAGGGAGCGATTCTTAACGATCTTTTTAATTTCAGAATGCTGCAATCAACTGTAGGTGATAGTAACATAAATTTAGATGACAGCGATAGTGATAATGGATTTATGGGTGATGATTTTCATAACCAAGCTGAAATGGATGAGCCATAAGAGTTGCAACTACCGATATGACATTCGCATACGATGCAAATGCCGAAATTGAACAAGTGCAAGAGTTGCGAATAAGTGGCGGGTGCTAAACGCTCCCAAACCGTAATTGATTCACTGCAACCGTCTGTCTGATGCGTCGACGAAAATTGGAATATTCGTATCGACCCCGTCTGGACCATCTTATTTGAAAATTAGACCATTGGCAACGGTTCAGACGGAGAGACAACAGATGAGGCGAACCAGTGAAGCGATAAAAGCAAATTGGAATGCTGCAGCTAAGCGAAAACAAAAAAAAATATACGTGATATGCGATCATATTTAATAATAATACAACACAGGATTCCGATTCATTGCCATTCAGTGCGGATACTAATTCGCTTAATTTAAACAATGCGTATACTGAAGAATATCGTCGAATGGATTATATGTAGTAAGTGGTAATACATCTAAATCAGTTCGAATCAACTTGTATGCTTCATTTTATATGCATATTATAAAGGGAAGTGACAAATGATGATGTTCCAGCACAAAAGTGACTTAATAATTAATTACAAAAGAATTAAATACTCTAATATTTTTTTATTTCTAGTTATATCCCGTTTGAACGGAAGTATGTGGCAAATCAGTAATTCGTATGATGGAAAAATCTGACTTAACGGCAAAAACCTGCCAATATCTGGATCGAAATTTAACTTTTCCGTTGTTGGAATTTTTGTGCGACAAGAAAGTATCAAGTGTCATCATACACAACATAACCTACAAATTATGCATTGAAATATTTTTTTTTCGATATTATGACAAAAAAGAATTACACGGAAAAATTTTGGAAACCGTGAATCCATCAATGCATTACCTTAAGTATGTTGGTTGATAAAATAAACATAAAATCAAAGAAAGTAGATTGTTGGATTGTGAATTTAATTCGTAATGTTCGACTCGATGCTAAAATTATCTCGAAATTGGGACCAGTTGTAATGGGAACGCGACCTTTGTCATCGTATCAACAGCTAGTTGAAATATCGATTCCTTCTCGGTTCGTTCGTATGCTCCAACTGGTACTGTAGAAAGAACATAAAGTTAAAGCATAAATGGTGAAAATTGGAAGTACTACTAAACAATCTGTGGAACGCATATACATTTTTCTTTTTATAGTCACCCCATAAAGTTGAGAATCAAGAAAAGTGGAATTTATGAAAAATAAATTTTAATAAAAAGCCGGAAATTTGCATTAATCAACAGTAGTGTTTTATTTTTTAAATTTTCAAATAAACTACATGTGTTGTTTTGAACACAATAATTGATGATATTTCCGCCAATTTTACTCGATGTGCAGTATATTGGGCTTTTCATTTCTTCGTAAGTTATAAATTGAAGTGCCCCATGAGAAACGCCAAACAATTCAGGAATGAAATCACGAAATATATTGTCCATTAAATTTGTCAATTTCTTATTTATATTTCATCCGACTCGGTATATCCCCAAAAACAACAGAAAATTTGAAAATAAAATGACAGTTCTGTCTCTAAAATGAAGTAAGAAACAATCAAAAAATTGTGTACTAAAAAATTTCCCTAGTTTCGTCAGTTCAGGAATTATTACGTTTTGTGATGAACTCGGTTGTACTCTACATAATATCAAGTGTAGATCAGAGTTGTTGAGTACAAGCAAATATAAACTTTATTCAACAATATAATACATGATATGGACTTAATATAAGTTCTTTAGGATTCGATACAGTGAATATGACGCACAAATATTTTAAAATTATAGAAATTGTTTAAAAAATCAAAATATAATTTATCGCGGTCTAGTGCAGCATTTTCAAAAAAACGCAGCTGATAATATACGTAAGCGCAATGTTTTATCCAATGTTTTATTGTTATTAAAAATATTTTAAAAATAAAATTAAAAAGAAGTGCGGATGGTTTTTTCGTTTTGCTTTCTTTAAAAAATACTAAACTTTATATTTTTTATGGAAAATTATGGCAACACAAACACAACAACAAATTGTTCAGCAAATGCTCAGCAAGCTATGATCGGATGCGCCTTTCTCTCAAATAATCAATCTTTATTTTTGTCTCGTTTTAGTTTTGAAGAGAGATTTGCTGGTAATATTTTGTTCCCACGGAATGGTACCTACTCACTTTATAAATTCATTGTGTATTCTCGCCATTTATGCTACATCAAGTTCCGCATGCTAAAGTTGTCATGTATTCAAGTGTTTTCCTCAGAAAATGAGTAAATATGTTAATAAACATTAATAATTTGGAAGATTGTTAATTATACCTGATTATGTAATGCTTCAGTGAGAATTTTTAGCATGTCCTGGTGAACCTACAATCTGTTGAGCAAGGTTTTGCGTCTCTAGTAAGGCTTCATTGAACTACAAACTGCTTCGATATAAAGGTCAACCTCAACGGAGCTTGAAGTACGGCTCTGGACACTTTGCTCTAAGACGCTTATATACCGTCGTTTTAAACTTCTTGCTTCGTCATCACATTTTGTTTTTCGTTTACGGGGTTGCTTTTCTCCATGTTGCTGCTCGTTAGTGGTGGATTCCAATGACGGCTGTGTAGTGTCCAGAAGAGAGATGCACAAGTGGCTTTATTCTGGTAGTTTCCTGGGAATAGGGAACTAGGGAAAGATTATGTAAAATCTATTTTATCTATAAATCTGTTTTTTCTGGCCTACTGAGAAAAAAAGTTGGATGTAAATATTTGTAAATTGGGAATAATTTTTTCATAGCGAAATTATCAGGGAAAGTTATTCCCAATATTATTTTGTTTCTAAAAAAATTACGATTAATTTTTTACCTTAGTATGCCAGAAAAAAATTATTTAAAATGAATTTATAGTATGTAAATTCATTCCCTAATTCCGCATTCCCGGGGAGCTACCAGAATAGGGCTACAGTGGCACTATTCTGGCTCTCCCTAGGAAAAGGGAATTGGAAAATATATTTTCATACCATTTTTGCCTAAATTATATTTTTCTGGCCAACTATTGGAATTAGTTGGGTGTAAATATTTTTGAAGCAAAGGTATATTGGGAATTATTTTTCCCTATAAAAATTTTGTGGAACAACAGTTTCCCAATCAACTTTGTTTAGAAAATATTTACATCAAACTGATTCCCTCAGTAGGCCAGAAAAATAAAATTTGGACAAATATGCTATGAAAACACGTTTCCCAATTGCCTATTCCCAGGGAAAGCCAGAATAGTGCCAAAGGAATTAAATTTAATTTTAAATAATTTAATTTAAATGGACTGCGACTTAGTGTTTACATAAAAATAAAGGTTTTATTACTCTCTGGGATCCGTCGTATCTTCAAGAAACGTAAGGTTGTTCAATTTATATTCATCCTCCAGCAGAACCACTGGCCTTTCGTTTTTTGATCTGATATAAGTCGCCCTTATTGTGTCCTACTGTCTTCTTACTTTTAAAATAGTTGAAGCGGTAACCGGAATATCTGTAGAAAAAATAAAAAATTAAAAATGTAGATTCTGTATTGAGCCAAATATTTAATAAAAAATATAAGTTAATGCTGTTAGTTAGAGTCATTAATAAAAATTTGTAGTAATTGTTTTTTAATTACTGAGGTCTCCATTAAACTATAGTTTTTATTTTAATTTTAAAATGATTGTCTAAAAATATAAAGCATTACAAACGAGAAATATTTACTTTTTTCGGCTGTCACCACGTCAAACAATCTGTTTTTAATTGACCGAATTTTAAAATTAGGATGTCTAATGTTCCAGATTGCCGATCGAGCACTGATAGCATCAATAGTTAATTCTAAAATTATTTAATAAAAATAGTTTTTTATTACATCCAGGAATTTTCATCAAATATGACAAATATGTATCATTACTGGTATATTTACCTTGTACCGAATCGTCAAAATGTTTGATAGTGAAGTTTGTGCTAAAAAAATTATTAAAATATTACACTGTTAAATTTATTATTTTTCCTATTGGAATTTATTTCCAAAAGAAAATTATTAAATTGGGTTCATTCTAAATATTGTGTCGTCGAATCTAGAAATATCTACAGATTCTGGCTGACATTTTTGAGAAGGTAAAGCATACACCTATTCCTAAGATTTAAGTAAACTATATTTTTGACATTCGTTCTATTAAAAATTATATTTAGAAATTGAGCATTTTTGACTGGTTTCAAATAATATTCCAGCCAATTCTAGAAATGTCCACGGGGTTTCACTAACATTTTCAAATAGATCATTCAATTTAGTAACTCTATAGCAAATCGGATAAAACTATGATGGGCTTTACTATGTTTAAAGATGTTAGAAACTTCATAATTATGATAAATATTTAAAAGTTTAATAAAGATCGAGCTAAATATATATTTAGCTAGAGGTTCAGGGCAAAAAATTTCCGTTTTTTATACCACCGATCGTAGAGATGTCCACAGGTTCTCACACACATTTTCGAATAGATTACATAATATTCTACCGTTATAGTGATTGGCGTCCGATTCTAACGGGTTTGGCTATGCCTATAATATAATTCATGTTTTTATTTGTACTGTCACTACCAGAGATGTCCACGGCATCTCGTCTACATTTTTTGACAGCTTATAATATTTTCTGTCTATGGAGCGGGGTCAATTGTAATGAGTCTAACAGAAAAA
Source organism: Nephrotoma flavescens (assembly GCA_932526605.1). Lineage (NCBI taxonomy): Eukaryota > Metazoa > Arthropoda > Insecta > Diptera > Tipulidae > Nephrotoma > Nephrotoma flavescens. The sequence continues at coordinate 183,752,322 of OW052222.1, forward strand.
TGGGTCTAAAATGGGTCAATTGTAATGAGTCTAACAGCGGTTTTTGGAATTATGATTGGAATTATGCGACTAAGTAAGTAATTTTCACAAAAATATTATTATTTCCTTCTACGCAAGATTTTAGCAATATTTCCAATTGGATTTTAAATTGACATTCCCAAATAAGCGACGAACCCGTTTTCATACATTTGTAGTATACGCTACTCGCTTCTAAGATGAGCGTTGTTCTGTTAAATAAAATTTAAAAATTTTTAACAAATTTTCTTTTTATATCGGCGATCGTAGAGATGTCCGCAGGATCTCGCCCACATTTTGAATAGATTTCACAATATTCTGCCTTTATAGTGATTGGTATCCAATTCTAACAGATTTGGCTATATCTATAATAAAATTCATGTTTTCATTCGTACTGCCATTACACAAGATGTCCACTGAATTCAAATTTCTATCAAATAACTAAAATTATATATGTGTCCGAGTATACAAAACTACGTTTAGACGGAATACTCTGGTAGCAATAGTTACGTGGTTAAAACAAATTAATAATTAAAATTAATTAATTCAATAGACCCATATATAAACATGGTTTTTTATGATGGCCTTGGTATGTTCTTTAATACACAAATGCCAAATGGTCGGTCCCTGGGGTCGGCCATATGAATAACAAGCAAAAACTGCAATAGTTGTTGCACGAAACTTCAATGAAAAATTTTGTTCTACAGAAGTCAAAAGTCCCATATACAGACATGGTTTTTTATGATTGCCTTGGTATGTGTTTTAATACAAAATCACCAAATGGTCGGTCCCTGTGGTCAGCCATATGGGTTTTGGTAGGAACACGACGATTTGTTTAAACAAATTCGAAAAGTTCCGGCTTCTAACAAAGTCAACCCAGCACTTCTTATTTATGGAAAATTTTAAAATTTGGTTTAGTAACATTTAATTTTTTGTTTTATTGGATTTATTTTTATTGGATTGTTTTAATAAATGTTATAACTTATAAGTGTTTGATAATTGTGAGATAAACTTTGAAATATAAGATAATTGGTGAATAAACTTGTTATATACAGAGAAATAGAAGTGGTTCATTAAAAATATAAAAGGTTAAATTATTTCGAATTATCCATCTCAAGGGGCATGTTTATATTAAAATACATACCAAGGCCATCATAAAAATTAATTCATATACATATAGGACTTTTGACTTCTGTAGAACAAAATTGTTTATTGAAGTTTCGTGCAACAACTGTTGCAGTTTTTGCTTTTTATTCAAATGACCAACCCCAGGGACCGACCATTTGGCATTAAAGTATTAAAGTACATACCAAGGCCATAATAAAAAACCATGTTTATATATGGGACTTTTGACTTTTGTAGAACAAAATTTTTCATTGAAGTTTCATGCAACAAATGTTGCACTTATTGCTTGTTATTCATATGGCCAACCACAGGGACCGACCATTTGGCATTTTTGTATTAAAGCACATACCAAGGCAATCATAAAAAACCATGCCTATATATGGGACTTTTGACTTCTGTAGACCAAAATTTTTCATTGAAGTTTCGTGCAACAACTGTTGCAGTTTTTGCTTGTTATTCATATGGCCGACCCCAGGGACCGACCATTTGGCATTTGTGTGTTAATGAACATACCAAGGCCATTATAAAAACCATGTTTATATATGGGTCTATTGATATAATTAATTTTAATTATTAATCTGTTTTAACCACGTAACTATTGCTACCAGAGTATTCCGTCTAAACGTATTTTTGTATACTCGGACACATATACAGTTTTAGTTATTTGATAGAAATTTAACTTCAGTGGACATCTTATGTAATGGCAGTACGAATGAAAACATGAATTTTATTATAGATATAGCCAAATCTGTTAGAATTGGATACCAATCACTATAAAGGCAGAATATTGTGTAATCTATTCAAAATTGTGGGCGAGATCCTGTGGACATCTCTACGATCGCCGATATAAAAAAAAACTTAAAAAGTTTGACATGTATACTACAAATGTATTAAAACGGGTTCGTCGCTTGTTTGGGAATGTCAATTTAAAATCCAATTGGAAATATTGCTAAAATCTTGTAGAAGGAAATAATAATATTTTTGTGAAAATTACTTAGTTGCATAATTCCAATCATAATCCCAAAAATCGCTGTTAGACTCATTACAATTGACCCATTTTTGCTCCATAGATAGAAAATATTATAAGCTGTCAAAAAATGTAGACGAGATGCCGTGGGCATCTCTGGTAGTAACAGTACAAATAAAAACATGAATTATATTATAGGCATAGCAAAACCCGTTAGAATCGGACGCCAATCACTATAACGATAGAATATTGTGTAATCTATTCGAAAATGTGTGTGAGAACCTGTGGACATCTCTACGATCGGTGGTATAAAAAACGGAAATTTTTTGTCCTGGCCCACTAAATATATTTAGCTCGATCTTCATTAAACTTGAAATTTTTATCATAATTATGAAGTTTCTAACATCTTTAAACATAGTAAAGCCCATCATAGTTTTATCCTATTTGCTATAGACTTACTAGATTGAATGATCTATTTGAAAATGTTAGTGAAACTCCGTGGACATTTCTAGAATTGGCTGGAATATTATTTGAAACCGGTCAAAAATGCTCAATTTCTAAATATAATTTTTAATAGAACGAATGTCAAAAATATAGTTTACTTAAATCTTAGGAATAGGTGTATGCTTTATCTTCTCAAAAATGTCAGCCAAAATCTGTAGATATTTCTAGATTCGACGACACTTTATAATGAACCTAATTTAATAATTTTCTTTTGAAAATTTAATAATTTTTTTAGCACAAACTTCACTATCATCGAAATGTACGTTTTCATCCAAAGGAGTGGAAATGTGTGACGGTTGGCCGTTTACTGGATATGACGGATTTTGCGCGATATCCTCCTAGGTAGCAACGCTTACCTCTAAACCTTACTCGAAATCAGTGAAACTGTTAAAATAATTAACGAGTGTGTCATTCCTCGTTCTCCTATAGTTATTTTGTAAATCCTCGGCATCTACCCGTATGTTTCCTAGCACCACAATTTTGTTTCCTACAATTAAATTAGTTTAGATTAAACTTGTAGGTAGTAAAAAAATTGTCAAAAAACTTACCGTTATGGTATTTGCTGTAATTACTCATTTGAAAAATTACAATTTTAAATAAAATAAAAATAAACTAAGCTGTGTAAAATAACTCCTGCAACGTGCGCACAGTGTGGAAGAATTTTGTTCATATTGCAAAAGAATATTTATGTAGATGTGCTAGAATGTTGCCATAAAAAGTACTCCGTTGAGTATTTTTTCCCAATTTTTTATGGCAGTACACTACTACTAATACAATAATTTTGTCAGTAACATTGTACTGGATACAATTTTTGTTTCTCTCCCACGCTTGACAAGTCGATAAGTTGGTCTCGCTTTTTTCTGAGAAAAACTTTTTTACAGTGGAAATTTCGCTTGTTGTCTATTGATATTTCATCGCAGCAAATAAAAAAAACAGTGGACAGTACTAAAATGTCAAATTCATTTCAACCCATAATTTGATTTTCGAACTTCGGTGCGAAATCGCCGTATGAATGCGGTTTTACTGGGACGGCGGCTCCAAGAAGTTCGTTAAGTCGAAGTGTTTCGGTGGACAGTTAGAAGACGACTACGAGAAGTTAATTTGACTGCACACAGACTAGCAAACGGGCCGAAATTGAGCACAGCCCACCGACGAGCCCGTCGTGATTTCGCTCGGGAGCATTTGAATTGGACAGAAGAAGAATGGAGAACAGCCCTGTCCAAAATCGGTTCATTGGACGTAGCAGCTTTCATATGAGCTTTTTGGTTCTGCAGTTATTTTAAAAAGTGTATCATTTACAAGGAAAACGGTAATGAACTAAAACAATCTAAATTAATTTTGTAACAATACCGTCCAGATTTGTCATCCAAAATTTATGTGGGAATGACGGTGTTTGTCAAAAAACTGTTTCTATAGTAAATATTTGGTCCCTATACAGCCCAGCCCATACGGATTAATTGAACGGGATGAAACTTTATACTTAAGATGTTTTCTTAAATTAGGAGATTCAAATCTTTTTGGTCGAGATCGGTCCAAGTATGGCAGCTTCCATTAAATATTTTAGTTTTCTGCAAATAGTTTGAAAAGTATAGCATTTACGGGAAAAGCGACCAACAACTGAAAAATTAAATTTCCAAACAAATAAGTTCAAATTAACCGGATAAGTGGTGCAGTGGTTAAAGTTTCGGCACTTAGACCGGGAGGTACTGGGTTCGAATCCCATCAGAGGCTAGATACAACTCGAATTTTCATCATCGATCACAATCGGTGATGTTAATAAACACAACTAAGACCCTCTGCTGGAGTGCAGAATTCAGCGCGTTCCCACCGTCCACGTCAATATGGAGCTTGCAATGTGCAGGTATGCGTGGTATCACAATGGGCTAAAATTGGCCTAAGTTTTAACCACTGAAACCTAACCTAAGTTCAAATTAATTTTCCATAATTTAAGTGGAAATTACTTTTTTTGGCAAAAACTGTTTTAACTTTCTTTTACATAGTAAAATATAGTATGTAAGGAAAAATTTCCACCCTGAGATTTTTGTTGATTTATCTTTCGCCGAGATAAAAAAAGGTTTTAAAAATATATCTGTGTGTAAGCGCTTGGTTCAGTGCATAAAATCTCTCTCTCTCTCTCTCTCTCTCTCTCTCTTTCTCTCTCTCTTTCTCTCTCTCTCTCTCTACAGCCCAGATGGTATGCCCGATCAGGATAAAACTTCATACTTACGTATTTCATTATTTTGGAAATCACAATGATTTTTGGTCGAAATCGGTTCACCGGAAGGAGCAGCTTCTATAGGCGCCTTTGTGTTTTATGCAAATATTTTGAGTAAAATATCATTTACATCGAATTAAAAGATTCTAGCATGTGAAGTTAGTCTAGTTTTTCATTACATAAAAAAAATCCTCATATAATATTTCATCTCATTTCAGTTTTTTCTATTTAAACTCGTATAAGACGGAAATATTTTATATTTTTGTTTCTCTCAACAATAAAATATCCATCCCAGATTTTTTCATAACTGTTGTTTTTATACTCTGCGCGTTTGGTTTTTTGATCAGAAATAATGATTGATGATTACTCAAGACAATTTTTATTACAAATCCGGTAGGTTCAATTATTAGTAGTGTCCATTTTATCCGCTTTTCGCCTTCAGTTTGAACTTGTCGTCATTCTCCTCTAGTATTAATAAAGCATTCATTTCATTATCAAATAAATTTACACCTCGACATATTCGATATGTGTACCATAAATATTTATTTATTTTATCTTATAAATTTGATTTCTTTTTTAAAACTTATTTAACAAAAATATAAATAAAATAACCATTGAAAGATGAATTTATAGATTTTACCCTGCAGGTAATCGATTTGCAAACCTAAAAAGCTGTCAAAAACATAAGTTTTATGATTTTCTTATTTCGGTTTTGTTTGGTTTTTTTTTTATTACAAAATAAACAAAAATTTATCCAGAAATACCATCAAAATCAGCAATAAAACCAAACAACTTGTTATAACTGAGAATGCGCGGCGCATGAAATTTATTAGCCAAAAGTAAATTTTGTTAATTATGTCAACCGAGTAATATGCAATAAATAAATATGTTTTTATATTTTAATCGCCTCCTGGGAAATCTATTTAGAAATCATCCCTCGAAATAACTAAACCTTATAGGCGCTTTCAACTTGTTTGTTTTGTAAATAAGACAAATTCCCTTTGACGAATAGAATTTTGTTCCCATAAGACACGTGAGCTTTGCGTAGATACATACATTTAATACTTTTATTTTTATGAATGTACCAACGGTAAGTTTTTAAGTATTTCTTACATCCTCAATATAATTTTTATTATTATTTATATTTTCTTAAAATTTAAAAAGTAATAATAAAATCTTATTACAAATTCAAATATGAAAAAAGGCAGAAACACCTTGTAATGAATTTTTTATTATTTTTAAGAACAACAACAAAATCTGATGTAAGAGCTAAGACATATGAACGCATAAAACGGAATAATAAAAAATACCCTCCAATCGTATTTTTTATTTTATTATTTTTTATTTTTATTCCATCTTAAGTAGATTACAGTTTGATATCCAAAAATAACTCGAAACAATTTTCCTAAGAGAAATGTGGCCCTACTTTATTTGATGATGGTTGTTTTTCCTCCTCCCCCCGAAAAAACCATTTCTTCATTTGGTTATGCGTACGACACAGCAATCGTCCCAATCAAAATCGCTCAAAGTACAATAATCTGACACAGAACGATTTCATTTTATGTAACAAACTATATATAATATTCTTATATATACGGATACACATACAGAGAGATACGAGAAAGATGTCTCAACAAATAAAAGACGATAAAAAAATGTCATAAGATAAAATAAGAAATACACGCGATAAATAAAGTTAAATTGGGCCCTTTGGGACAATATTGGATTATATTAATATTATAATGATGCTGATGAGATAACACGAATACATAAAGAATTTTTTTTTATCTCCAGATGTACCGATATACGAGTGAATTTCCATCTCTTTAGCACATAACCATATTTTAATCATTTTATTTATTAAATAATCGATTAAATAATTTTTTGTTAAAAAACCTTGTTTTAACCATAAAAATTGATGTTTCGATAAATTGTAAATTCGTTTTTGGAAAAAATTGAAAATTAAACAAAAATAAATTCCACCAATTATCATTTGAAAATTTTCTCATTGCAATTTCCACGTATACGGTACGAGTACAGTGTTGAAGTTTATAGAAAATGGAAATATGATAAATTGATGTTATATTTATGATTTATGTTGCAATATTAATTGTCATGTATTTATTTATTTTTAATTCAGTTATTATTGGTTTCGTTTTCGATATAGTAATATACAGCTACGAGAGGATTACATAAACGGTGCGAAAAGTTGGTTGAATTCGCTTTCATATTTGATTTGAAATTCAATTCGTGATTGATATTTTTGTATTTAAGTAGCTATAATGTATAACTAAATGCATTCAATCATTCATGTTTTATGATTGTATAGTTGATACATTTAATATAGTGCAGCAAATTTTAAAAGGTGTTTGTAGCGGAATAGTTAAAAAAATCCTGTTTTAACGATGTATGCCAAAAAAAATTATTCCAAAGCAGAAAACATAGAAACATTGCCACTACGTTTGACTCTAAAACTAACGATATAAGGATTTTTAACATGGTGTACGACGACCTAGAATTTATTGAGGCTAATAATCCAATACAACAACAATAGAAAGCTGATTACCTTGATCATCTCAGCCGGGTTGAATGGAACAGGAAACGATGGCATTACTAGTCTAAACCTTCAAAAAGCCCTTCAAGCATCACAAGTTTCATAAACACCAGGTTTGGTTCATAAAACGAACTACAAACCAGCCCCAGCGCAAATAATAAGCGGTAGAAAGCTCAGAATTTTAAAATAAGGCAATTATATGACATGCATCGATGCAGCAAATGACGAAGAAGGAAACTAGCAATACTTCTTATACAAGACCATTTTGGCACAATTATGGAAATGTATGAGAAAGAAGGGCAAAGCAGCGTCAACCATTAAAAACCAAATAAAGTAAATTAAGTTCGAAATATTAGAAATATGCCAAAATTACCGCACATACAAACTCCAACCAACAACAGTATTTTAAAAACTGGACTCAATAGACGACAAGTTCAAGGAGCAGTATTACAACAGACGGATGATTAGAGCTGAGCGAATTAAGACATGTTAAATATCCAAAAAGTTCAACCAAACGTAACCAAAGAATTCTTGATAACTGAAAAGATATCTGAACTAGAGATTGCGATCGGGAATTCCCGGGAATCGAACAATTTTTTATTTCTCTTTTCTCGAGAAATCTAGTTTAAAACAATCTTTCGGTTTCTCGAGAAATGACGTGTTTTTATTGAGACTTTAAATACATTAAATTGAATAAACTAAAATCAAACATAACAAAATAAATAAAAGGCATTTGTATGAAGATATCGTGTTTACGTTATTTGGGCCTGCAAACATACAAACCGTATTTTCTATATTTTTGCTTTTAATATATGTGATATAATCATAGTAATAAATTCACAATCTAGTACAATTTTAACACAATTTTGGAAAACAATGTTGGCAACAATGCATGCATTTGACGTTTAACTTTTATTTCTTTTATTACATATACAAAAAACAAATTCAAAAATAAATATTTAACCTCCATTCTTTTTCCCTTGTCGTCACGTTAAATCTTTTTTTTTGTTTCAATTTTGGGAAAGTAATTTTTAATTTCTCTGTGAGTATCTTGTGTTTTTAGTGTGTGAAAATCATAAAAATAATAAGAATAGTAAGCAAACAATCCTAGCCAAATTAAATCATAAGTGGTGAGGAAAACTAATCCCGGTAAAACAAAGAAAGACGAAATAAAGTTTATTCGCGAGGTGGAGGACACGAAGGCGTCCATATTGCATACACATTCAATACAAAAAAACATGGTGGAAAAAGAAAGATGGTAAAATCAAAAAACGTAAACCAAAGAAATAAAACAAATCCCAAGTTTGAGTCTAAGCTAAAAATTGAAATATCGAAGATGGGGCTTGAAATGTTGCTTAATGCCTAAATAAAAAAGCTTAAGCCTTCTCAATTGTTTTGGGCTAGAGTACTTGTATTTTTATAGTAAAAATAAAAAAGTTTGAGTCCAAAAATTGATTTTCGGCGGCGCACCAGCGTGTTTTGGTTATCTCGTATTTACTTTATTTTTTGGTTTTTTATTTTTATTTGTAACCGGTGTTTTTTAAGCCCGATAGAACTTGAAATTGTAAAAAATAACACAAAAAATTAAAATTAATTATAATTTGAAAGATCAATACATGGCATTAACATGAAAATATTTTCGGGCATATGGGCACCGTGGCTGTTCTTGACGAATTACATTCTGGGCCACTTTTTCGAGCACTGCTGGCCGTATGTTACGAATAACACGTACAATGCTGGCCTTCAACGCTTCAATTGTTGTTGAAGTGACTTCACGTAGCCCCACAGCAAATAATCAAGGGGTGTCAAATCGCACGACCTTGGAGGCCAATTTACAGGTCCATTTCCCGAAATGAACTTATCGCCAGATTTTGGTTTTAATAAGTCATTGGTTGCGGTCGCCGTATGGTACGTAGCGCCATCCTGTTGTAACCACATCTCGTCCGGATCAATGTCATCCATATTTTCAAACAAAAAATCATTGATCATGGTGAGGTAATGATCTCCATTGACGTAGTCTATAGGTTGCGAGTATCCACGATTGATTTTCAAAGTACATTTTAATAATTTCGTAGCATTGTTCAAGCGTCAGTTTATTCACGATTATTTGCCAGAGTATACTCACACAGATGATATCTGCCAGAGTATATTTTTCATAAAAATTAAATTTTTTGTTTTATTTTCAAGAATTTCAAGTTCTATCAGGCTTAAAAAAAGACCCGTTATATTACGCTCACTAATTGTTATCGTAGATGAGAAATAGGTGCATAGAGATAGTACAAAACATAGTTGGCGCACCAGCGTATTTTGGTTCTCTCGTATTTACTTTATTTTTTTTTTATTTTTTTCTATTTCGTTGCATATTCTTGGGACAAAATTTCGTTGCAATTTTCTATATAATGCGATGCCAAAAACATCTTCGATGTTAAAAATAAAATTAAAAGTGCATAATAAGGATAAGATTACATCGAACAGTATGAAAAAAGTGATTAACAGTGATATTATTTCAAGTGACGCGTCCACGTCGGAGGATGACTGATGAGACAAATTTTAACGGATTTAAACACAAAGAAAACGCTCAAAGATCAAGCAACGTGAAGATCAGAAACAAACCGCCATTATCGGAAACAATTAAAGAAGACAAGATGGAGGTGGATATTAACAATGTGAACAAAGGAAATTTACAAAATAATAATTTACAAAACACAAACGACAATGAAAAGGAAATGGATTCTTCAAACTTGAACGAGAAAATTAAGAAAAAAGAAGATTTTGACAGATTTAAAAATAATCGATACTCGCCAGGAGACAGAGGACCATTTACTCTAATACATAATTGAAAAAAAAGCATGGACGACCTCGAAATTGCAGAAAGGCTGAACTTGGGGGTCATAATTTACGTGAGAGAAATGGGGAAAAATAGGGTAAAAATTCATAATAGAGAGATGGAGACGGCAAACAACATCCTCAACAATTCAGACCTAAGAACGCTGCATTTGTACAATTCTTACATTTCGAATTACATGCTAGAATCGATAGGATACATTAATAAAATAAAAATAAACGCAGATCTGGAGAAAATGAAAAATAATATAAAAGCCAACTCAAAATTAATTAAACTGGAAAGAATAAATAGATGGAATAACATAGAACAAACAGCCGAACCTACACAAGCGATAAAAATTACATTCAGAGCAAACAACTCCCAACAGAGATAGCGATATAAGAAGTGAGAAGAAGAGTGGCTTAATTTTATCCCAAAATCTATCATCTGCAAAAAATGCCTCATATACGGACATTTAGCAAATCATTGCAGGGGAAAAGAAAAGTGCAACAATTGTACTGATCCAGACCACTTAAAGATAAATTGCAAAAATGACACCACATGCTATTACTGTGGAGAAAGGCATCAGAATTATAGCATTATATGCGAAGAGTTCCAGAAACAAAAAAAATTAATCACCTAATGATCACAAAAAAAAATCTCCTACAAGAATTCCCAAGACTACAGAGTCAACATTTTGAAGAGCTCCAAAAGGAAATAGAAAAGATGAGAGAAACCATAAGAGCGTCAGAAGAAAAACGCAAAGAGGGAAAAAAGGATATGGAAAACCGATTTACTTCCTTAAGATCAGCCATGATAGAAATCTGCAAATTGAATCGAAACATACAGTCAACAACCCAGGGATACCTGAAAGCAAATGCGAATGATCCAAAGAAGGACTTGATTCTATCCGAGATAGATCAACACGACACAGGCTTAATATATTACAAATAAACAGAAGTATCAAGACCAGAAAGAGTATCAGAAGTATCAAGACCAATAAAGACGAACTAGTCAAATTTATAACTGGTGAAAATATCGAAGTAGCCTGTCTATCTGAAACATGGACAAATGATAAGGACACGATAAGGATAAATGGATTCAACGTATACATGAACAATAGAGAGGATAACTACGGAGGAGTTGTACTGTAAATAAATAAAATAATCAACATAAAAGAAATAATAAAAGATAGTAGATACAAGCCTATTAAACCATAAGTGCTGTGTTAACAGACATTGAGGTCAGTGATTATAACTATTATGTTTACATTCCTCCAAACGTAAACAACAAATCGATAATGGAGAAATGGAGAAACCTGATATTACAAAACAACAACAATAAAAACATAATAACCGTAGGCGACATTAACGCTCACCACCCCCTTTGGGAACCGTGGCGCAGATCAGACAACAGAGGGACAAAAATAGCGGAATCAATCAATAAATCTCAATTTATCCTATTAAACAATGGAAACTATACTTGGACGAGCGCAAATGGAAAAAAATCGGCTATCGATATATCCTTATGTTCGAGAGACGTAAGCCATTAAATTAACTGGAAAGTCGAACTAATAAAAATAGGCAGTACGGACCACCTACCCATCAGAATAAGTATAAACGGCACCAAGATGGACCAGCCGGTATAGATTATAAGGACAAACGAAGTTAAGGTAACTGAAGAGATAGAAAATTATCACCTGGACGCTTTAAGCTCCATTGAAGAATACGAGAATGCGCTACTGAACACCATAGAAGAGAACTCGACATCTTTTTTTCCTAAAACCAAACATACTTACAAAACCTGGTGGAATGATAAAATAGAACATTTGTGGAAGATAAAGAAAGCTAAGTTAAAAATCTACAACCAACATAGGGCAAAAGAATACGCGGAATTAGAACTGAAAAGGGCAACGGGAACACTAAAAAGAGAGATAAGACATGAGAAGAGGAAAAGCTGGGAAAACCTTATCGATAACATTAACCCTAATATGACAACCAAAGAGATATGGGGCAAGATAAACAGCTTTAAGATTCCAAAAGAAAGGATAAATATATTGAACAATAAAGACAACATAAAAAAATTCATGGACTTAAATATTACAACCACTACCACAATCTCTAATCGTAATCTACCCTTCCCAAGAACAGCATTACCGGAAAACGAATTCAATGTAGAGGAAGTGAAAGAGATAATTCATCGCAGCAAAAATTCCGCACCGGGAATTAACAGGATAACTTACAAACTTCTAAAAGCTCTGCCCAACCCCCACATAATAAAAATAGTCGAGCTACTAAACAGAGAATGGAAGGAACAAACTTACCCTAGCAGCTGGGAAAAAATAAAAGTTGTTGCGATCCCCAAGGACAACAAAAAAGTGGAGAATTATAGAGGCATACATCTCTACCAAACGATCACCAAAATCACAAGCAAGTTGATTAAGTCAAGGATGAGGAATGTAGCAGACAATAAAAAACTAATCCCGGATAATTCCTTCGTCTTTAGAAAAAACAGATCTACCGTCGACATGATATAAACAAAATAATTGGCAAGATGGAAAAAGCAAAGAAGAGAAAAAAGTAACAATTATTGTATCATTAGACATCGAAAAAGCATTTGACAACGTCAACATGATAAAGTTGGTGGAAATTTTGTCGAAAAAAAATATACCTCTGGAATATATCAATTGGATATACAACTCACTTACTAACAGGAGAATCATCATACAACTTGGGGAGAAATCATTCGAGAAAATCACAGGCGGGGAACCACAGGGGGAACCACAGGGGAACCGCTTAGCCCTGACCTATTTAACCTATACACAAGCGAGCTCCATGACATTGCAACAGGAGATCTAGAATACGCGGACGATTTCATAATGATGGCCACAGGAAATGACGTCTCATAAGCCAAATCAAGAATAAATAAAGGATTAGAAGAATTTCAGCAGAGACTGGACAACCTAAAGTTAAAGTATGCGAAAAAAAAACAAAACTCATGATAATCGGGAGCTACGGAAACTTCCCAAACAACAGAATAACCATAAGTAGTTCATATATAGAGGAAACCAAGGAGATGAGAATCCTAGGATTCATAATCGATAGAAAGGCCAGGTTTAAGAAACACATAAGTGTGCTAAATTTGCAATGCATGTCTGCCACAAACATAATAAAGATGGCTGCAAACTAAAAGGGAGGCGCTCATCCATGAAAGCAAGCTGAGATACAGCGCAGCAGTAGCAAAAAGCACCAACATCGAAAAGAAAATACAAAAAATAATCAATCGAAGCCTGAGACTATGTCTAGGTCTGACGAGCAGCACGCCGGTTACAGCCATCATCGCCGAAGCGAGGGACATACCCATAGATCTCAAACTTGAAACGTACAAATTCAACTACATAACAAAAAAAAATCTACCAGAATGAGGAGGCGGAGAAAAACATCGTAAAAAATAATACGACGAAGACACTGATGGAAACATTCGAAAAACACCAAACGATGCAAAACAAACTATAGCGATAAACAACGGGAAATAATGATAAAAGAATTCATTAGCAAACTTAGCAATAGTAGCAAAGTTTACACAGATGGCTCAATCATAAATGGACGCAAGGGAATTGGCATTTACAACCAATACGTAGAGGAAACAACTAGCCACAGGATAAAAGAAGAGTTATCAATCGAAGGCTTAGCCATTGATGCAGCGATTAAAATAGCAGCCACGAAAAACCTGCCAGAAATAAGTATTTTACAGATTCTCTAAGCACCTGCAAAGCGCTAATGAATTTCACATCCCAAAAAAATACTACGAAACCAAAATTCTCAACGCCACTATACGGGTACAACAATAAAACGACGATCATAAGGATTCCTAGCCATACAGGAATAAAGGGCAATGAAGTGGCGGACATGGCGGCAAAAATGGGCGCTCACTCAAACAGGACACACAATGCACGAGTATCAGTAGAAGAAATGACAAGACTATTCAAAGTAAAAATGTACAGGGAATGGAATGATAGATTCATAGAAGTAACGAACATAAAAGGCAGAACTCACAGACAAAACAACAACGGAACAGTAAAAGGCAAACCCTGGTTTCATAAAAGGGGGCTAAAGATTGAGAATTGTGCAAAATACGAAGACATGCGAAAAAAGTACAAATTAATAGAAGAGAGAGGCTTACGGAGGATCCTAGAGGAAGAAAGCACAGTAGACTACGAGGTTTATAACTTTCTAAAGGAAGGAGATACAAAAATATAATAAGAAAAGGGAAACAAAACCCAACCAGACAGTGTAAACAACACATTCTAAAGCCAAACCAGTGAAAAAAAGTATTGAAAAAAAAAATAAAAAAAAAAAAGAAGTAAGAACGTAAAAGTGTAAAATCATAACTTAAGAACACTAATGATAAAAGTGTATTCGGAAAAAAAAAATAAAAAAAAGAACCCCGTATAGAAGCTCCATTACAACGATGTGGTTAAATCGACCTAGCCAATAAAAGAAAGCAAAAAAAAAACATATTTAACGAGTTCAAGTTGTGTGCAAGTTAAAGTCGTCAGCCAAGTATGTTTAAATGTATTCTTTTATACATAGCAAATTTCGGTAATTAATTAGTTCTTATATTTTAAGCCGTCAAAATGAATATGCACAATAACGCAAATCAACTTTATCAAAGTGTGTGGAACGAATTTTCACATACTGAAGATAAAGATATGGCTACATGTAAGATGTGTAAAAAATTGCCTGTAAATGTTCCTGGAGTACTGGATTATATCGGCAGTTGCATGATAAACATGGGATGAAAAAAGAAATCATCGGAACATCCGAAAATTTAGCATTAACTGAAAAACGAATAAAATTATCCAGGTGAGTCTAACTTCGAAGTTTTTGATATATTGGCCAAAAACTGAAAATAACTTATATGGCCGCAGAAAATCAAAAAATTCTAGTGAAAATTCTAGTCAATGAATTTTCCCAAAATTTTCCACATAGTCTCAGTATAACATAAGCTATTAGAAAACCAACCGAAAGTATTGGTTACTAGTGGAAGTTTTTGAGATATTGGCCAAAAACAGAAAATATCTTATATGGCCGCAGAAAATCAAGAAACTCTAGTGAAAATTCTAGTCCATGAATTTTCTCCGAATTTTCCATATAGTCTCAGTATGACCTAATTTATTAGAAAACCAACCGAAATCATTGGTTACTAGTAGAATAAATGTCGGAAAGACAGAATATTGTTAAATTTCAACATTTCATATACCGAGTTCCTTTACTTCGGAGATCAATCAATTTGCCATTTTAAGGATCACTTCTAATATTTTATTCCACTGAGATGTTTTATTAGTGAAAAAATATACACATAATGAATAAAAAAAATCCGCTGGTAATTACATTACAAAATAAATTCTCTTTAGGGATAGTGCTGCCACTTGCGGCGAGTACCGTAATCTCTTATTTTTCGCTGTCAAAATTCCGCTATCTTATACAGCATGACGGCGAATATGATGAATTTTCTGAGGAACAGGTGAAGTTCGACAGCGACGAATATGAACTAATAGATGATTTATCATACGGTTAAAAAGATTCTAGGAATTATTAAAAAATTTTCCAGTACGTAATCCCATCCTTCAGCGGTATGTTAAAAAACAGGAATCAACTGATATGGAGTTACAGCTACTCTTCGACAGTAAAACCAAATTAATTAACTTAAGAAAATTACAGAATCTGAAACAATAAATTTTATCCGGTGAAATTGAGTAAGACCGTCAGTGATTTTTTGGAAAAAATCTAAAACATTTTATTCTTGAATTTGAAAAAGTTTTATCTCCATTCACTTCTACGGGGTGAAATCTGCAAGAATTAAGCAAATTACTTTAAATCTTGCTCTATCACCAGGCGTAACCCGATGGTCAATAGTCCGGCCAAGGAATAGTTTCTGTATTTTAGAGAACTCTCTTAACTCTGTCCAGCATATAATAATTCTGAAAAATCCCAAAAATTACTTTAAATCTTACTGTACCACTAGACGCAAGCCGAGAGTCCAGCCAACAAATTTTTCTTCAGTCTGCGAACGTATATCTCACTCTACCCCAAAGATAATTTCTGAAAAAAACTCACAAATTACTTTAAATCTTCCTATATTACCAGACATAAGTTGATAGTCCAGCTGTCGAATAGTTCTTGAGTTTAAGGGAGTATATCTCAACACCACTCAATAGAACAATTCCGCTAAAATTAGTGAAAATACTTGTAGTTTTTCTTAACTAACACCGTAGAACTACATCTTAACTTCATCTTGTAGAGGAACATTCAGGAAGAAAACAGAAATTACTTTAAATCTTGCTCTATCACCAGATATTAGTCGGCCATAACTACATCCTGTAAAAATTATGAGTACTACAAATTCTGGGGTGGAAAAATAAATAATATCATGTTTCAGTCCCAGCCTCGGAAATTTAAGCGTCGTGATAGTTTTGGAATATCATCAAAATGTCATATTTTTATTTTAATTCCCGAAAAATTATCGAGTCATGATAGTTTTAACTGTCATGACAGTAAATATTCTCAGGGCTGATAGTCAAAAATACTGTGATATTTATGTATTGCCATCAAATTTTTCGGAGACTAAAAATAAATTTTAGCAATGAGAATTCATCGATTAATGTCTAGTAGAGGTAATATTCCATTTTGACGCCTGATGATGGTACAGGTCGATTTTAAAGAGAAACAATAAAATTCCGCTACACTTGAAGGACGTTGTTGGTGTTCATTACTAACTCTCCATATTCATTGCGGATAGTGCTGCTACGTGGTTATAAATCTGTCTCTTTTATGTTGCGATATCTATCTTAATACTCTAATTTTTAATGTTAAGCACACGACAATAGGGTCGTTCTGGATTTTTCCGCTTGCAGCGACTGGTCAATTTGTCTTGTATTTTGAGATAGATTTCAAAAGCATGGGCGAATTGCTACTTTTTCTCAAATTGCTTTCAAGGCATTTCCATCGAAAAAATTGTTGATGATGATTCGTCCGTTACCGCAGTTTTTATCATATTCCACTGATCCTTTGCGGAATTGGGCAGTGACTGATTTTCAAAATTTTCTGATAGAATATTTTCTTTTATTGGTTCTGGTAAAGTAAGCGACGGTTTTGTGTGGTTGATAAACGAAAGTTGTATTTTGCAACTACAAGAAAGTGATCAGAGTTCATGTTCGTTACTCCGCGTCATGTATTTTTTGTATATGAGGATTTCATCAATTTGAATTAATGTGTTACCGTCGTTTGATTTTCATATAGCCTTATGAATGCGTTTCTGTGGAAACCAGGTGCTGGCAACAAACAAATTGTGCTGTAAATCTAATTTGACGCTTTCTGTTGCTCTTTGAAATATGATGTAAGGAGTCTAGGTCAATATGAGTATCAAAATCACCCTGAATGATTTTAACATCATGCTGATGTATTTTGCTCAGAATTCTGACAATATCGATTATTTATTTAGAAAACAACCTCCGAACTTGTGTTTGCTAGTATTTTTGTTTTGACAAAGCATGTGTATTCAAGGCGGTTATAATAATGAAGAGCTGATGTAGGTTATCCGCGAGATTGAGGCTGAGGACATTCCACATTCCATGTTCCGAATTTTAAACTTTAATTCTTAATTCGTTTCCGAGGCGTTTGCTGAAATTCCCAATTTATCCGAGGCTTCTGTTGAGGTTTCATAACAATGCTGATTCTCACACATTTAACTTACCATTTTTATAAGGTAGTTACCGGTGGCTGCGACAAGGAGGTTGTGTTACCCCATGCTGTAGTTCCGAAAGCAAATGAAAAATATTTTTGGCAAAGAGATAATTTGGTTATTAGATTAGCATGCATTAATCATATTAGGCAGACAGATTTAATCTTATTTGCAGTCTAAGATAATTTTTAAAGAAATTAAGTCTTCCATTAGGACAGCTTACGAGATGTTAAGTTGTTCCAGTTTAGAGAGAAAACTCTTAACTTCTACAATACATTATCTAAAATACTAAAGGGTGGTTAAATTTTAAGAGCCGATGTTGATTTTGAATAAAACACAAATTATTTAGGATTTTCAATTCTTTTTATTATGATAATATGGTATGGTTCAATTATGTATGGAAAAAATATCGGCCAAATGGCCGCCGCGACCTCGGCGGCACACCACCCGATGGTCCAAATGTTCGATGAGGCTTAGGCATAATTGAGATTCTATGCCGTTAATGTGCCGAATTATCTCATCCTTTAGTTCTTGAATTGTTGCTGGTTTATCGACGTACACCTTTGTTTTCAAATAACCTCAAAGAAAGAAGTCCAACGGTGTCAAATCACATGATCTTGGCGGCCAATTGACATCGCCACCACGTGAGGTAACACGGCCATTGCATTTGTTACGCAAAAGAGCCATTGTTGTTGTGTGTCAGTGTGGCAACTGGCACCGTCCTGTTGAAACCACATATCGTCCACATCCATATCTTCCAATTTGGGTCATAAAAAGTTCGTTATGATCTCACGATAGTGAACACCATTCACAGTAACTGCCTGACCGGCCTCATTTTGGAAAAAATTCGGCCCGATGATGCCGCCAGCCCATAAACCGCACCAAACAGTCACTCTTTTGTAAGTGCATTGGTTTTTCGACAATCACTCTTGGATTATGATTCGCCCAAATGGGGCAATTCTGCTTATTGACGAATCCACTGAGATGAAAATGTGCCTCATCACTGAAGATGATTTTCTTCGAACATCCACTGTTGCCATTTCTTGCCACCATTCTGACCATTGACGACGTTTGGAATGTCAAGAGGCTTTAGTTCTTGAGTTAATTGCACCTTATAAGCGTGTAAATGCAAGTCTTTATGCATAATGTTCATCAACGACGAGCGTGAGGGGTGCAATTGTTGGGCACGACGACGAGTTGAGGTAGACGGCTTTTCAGCCACACTATCGCGAACAGCAGCAATATTTTCTGCAGTACGAGCTGTACGAGCATGCACTGGTGTTTTAAAATCTCCTACAGACCCGGTTTGCTCAAATTTTTGCACGATTTTTCCGATTGTACGCACATTTGGACGATTAAATTGACCGAAAAAATCACGAAGTGCACGATATGCATTTTGATTACGCTAGTTTTGAATGTCATCCCGAAATATTTGTACTATTATGACATTTTTTAAATTTTTGTTATCCCGAAAAAAAAAATTCGAATAAAGAAAACTTCAGTAAACAAATAGCGACAGGTGTTCAAACCATCCCGAAACCAAAAAAAATATTAAGGCGCAGAAATTTATATCACGAGAAATTAATTTAATAACAAATAAATTACTGCCATGGTTAATCCAAAACTGCAAAATCAAGCAATATTGTTATTAGTAAGAAAGTAATTATTGTGGATCGAGTCTATGAGTCAAATTTTAGATATAGCCGCACACAGAAAAAAAAGTCACGTATTTTTAATAGGATCCCCACGTAAATCAATATTATGTGTTTTCACGTAAAAAACTATCAAATAAGACGATTTCTGATTCTTTTTCCAAGTGATATCATCTAAAATCAATATGAAAATTCACTTTAAATTCTTAACAGTACATTACGTGAGATTTATGTGAGTTGCCATTATTGTGATGGGATTTCACGTAACTTTATGAAATCCTGTTTAAACATGTAAGAAATTTATACTAATTTTTATAGAATGTTACATTCTGATTGTGCGCTTAGATGTAAAAGGCTGCAAGTTAATTTTTTTGATTGGAAGTGGAAATTCAGCGTGATATTTGTAATTAGTTAAATATTATCAAACATCTGTTACATGCACGAGCATATGAAGTGAAATTACTATTATAGTGTACAAAGTTCAATATAAATTGCAGTGATAAAAAAAATCTATTTTAATAGTAAGGTTATGTAATAATGGATAATAATTCGGTTGATAACGGTGGTGCGATATTAGACGATAATGAGCTCGACAATGGTGAAGTGCTTGTGGATTGTAATGTGCTTAATAACGATTAAGTGGTTAAGGGTAATAATGATGCATTTAATAATAACACAGTATCTGTAGATGAAAGTTGTAAACTTAAAATATTTGCGTGTATAGATTCCGCCATTAAAATTTTATAATGTGGAATTGGATAAAACGCCACATTTATTACGGGATTGATTCGAGTAAGTATATTTAATAACTCCTTCTTTTAGAAATCTATAGATATTTAAATATAAATTTCAATTTAATTTTGCAGATACTATAGATTGTATTGTGTCTCTGTTATTGAACGCAATCCTTTTTCCCAAAAGTTTAAATAAGAGACATAAACCTATAATTTTGGAAGCTGAAAAAGATTTTGTTTTACATGTGACGTCATTTAACAAAATACAAGAAAAATTAGACAAGAAAACAAACTGAGAAAATCAAAAATTCAACCAGGAATTGTTGTCGTAGGTTCAGAGTTGCCTAATTAAACCGATTTTACGTATATGAAGTGTCTTCATCTGGTAAAAAAATTAGTTATATATTTCAATTAAAATATTCATAATTAGACAAACAAGTATACCCATTTCTAGAAAATCATTTTTTTGAATTAGAATCCGAAGTTATTACTTTTATTAATATATTAAAAACGCAAAATTTAATCTTAAAATGGCCAACACTAATTTAGCTTGCTTTATGTGTGGATCAATTTTTAAATCCATAAATAATTATATAACTGCCGACAAAAGTTTCAAAACATATACTCATTCCGGAGACATTTAAAAAAACATTCGCAAAGCATCAATGATAATGCAAACTTAAACTTACACACAACACAAATGTCTATGAAAAAATTAATACAGAATCGAGTAAATTGTACAAAAATATTGAACAGCCAAGTAATGAGCCGCATATTAGTGAAATAGTAAATAATGATTACTTGTCGGATTTAAAAAAGTCTGTATAAAATTTTTCTTTACAATTGCACAGTCGAGTAGAATTCACACGAAAAGATGTCATAGAAATCCAAGATGCAGTCACTGAATTAACACTGAATTAATTGCTTACTTTGCTAGAGAATTTAATAATCAGTCAGTAAATCCAAATGATTTTCTGAACTGTATAGCTGACTCCTTTAAGGAAATTCGAACAGAATATAAATTTATAAAAAAATTACGAGATGAATTATTATACAAAATATACCCACAACATTCTTAATTAGCAATCATCTATCGGAAGTTATAGTAAAAGGTGTCCCCATTATATGTCCAAATAAAGTAGAAGGTAATTGTTTAATGGACATACAATTCCAAATTAAAAAGTATTTTGAAACCGGCACTATATTTTCTGAAACTTTAGAGAATATGGGCAAATTAAAAAATTCTAAATATGTTGAAAATGTTATAAACGGAAACTTTTGGAAAAGTATTACTTTCGAAAGTGAAGGAATTATTACTCCGTTTTTCCTATATTTAGATGACTTTGGCATTGATGATCCGCTTGGATCTAAATCCGGCCGCCACTCAATTTGCGGTATATATTACTCGTTTCCAACAATTGCACAATACCAATCTTCATTATTAAGCAATATTTTTGTAGCCGGTTTTAAAAAATCTAAAGATTATGGAGAATATGGTAATACACTTTCTCTTAAGCCTTTACTAGATAATATAAAGCGATTAGAAACGGAAGGAATAACGTTGAATATTAAAAATAAAAGTTATCATTTAAGATTTAAATTAACTCAAATTGTAGGTGATAACTTGGCGCTAAACACGGTGTTAGGATATAATAAATCCTTTTCATCACATCACTTCTGCAGAGTATGTAAAAGAAATAAACTTCAAACCGAGTGCGATAGCTGTGAAATACCTAGTTCACTACGCAACAAAATTAATTATGCATGCCGATGATTTGGTCCCCAACAACTCAAAAATAACTGGTATTAGAGAGAATTCCATATTTAACGAACTAGCCGATTTTCACGTTACATCTAATATTGCTAGTGATATTATGCACGATTGGTATTTGGGAATATGTCGTTACGCATTATCTAAAGTTTTTAATCATTTTCTTTACGAAAAGAAACTATTTTCCCTAGAAACACTAAATTACAGAAAGCAGATGTTCAATTATGGCGATACCGAAATAGGTAATATTAGTATGCCAATAGAGAAAAATCATATTGATAATGCTTCATTTAAAATGAATGCTTCCCAAATGAAAAGTTTTTGTCATTTAATTCTTCCTATGATTGGAGATCTAGTAATGCCCAATAATGAGATTTACAAATATTTAATTCAATTAGTTAAAGTTTTGGATTTGTTACTTTTACCAAAATTTGATGCTGGTTCTTCATTACAACTTAAGCAAGCAATATCCGCCCAACACATTCTTTATAAGAAATTATTTAGAGATACTTTGAAACCTAAATTTCATTTTAGTGTACATTACTGTACTATAATTGAACAGCTTAGCCCTCTTAAGCATCTGTGGTGCTTCCGATTTGAATCGGAAAACCAAATACATAAAAAGTATGCCGCAGCCATTAATTCTAGAGTTCATGTGCCGCTTACATTAGGAATAAAAGCAGCCCTAAGATTTTCACATAATCTAATGACATCTTCATTTTTTCAAAAAGAAATTGTTTCAAGCAAACCGACAATTACCACTGACATTAAACTAACTAAATATTTTTCGTCCCTCAATATTATGTGTGAAGTAAGTAATTTTACCTGTGAGCAGACTGCAGATATTATATTTAGAGGAACTGTTTATAAAATAGGATACGTGGTTACCATAACTTGCGAAAATAATTGCCTTTGATCATTTGAGGTAATTGATATTTTTATAGACCAAAATCAATGCTATTTCGTATGCAAAGAATGGAAAATTAGTTGATTTTCCGAACATTTACAATCATATATTATTGATATCTGCGAAGATCAAGTGTGTTACTTATATAACGTATTGGCATTCGATGGTCCACCTATACAGTTTTATGTTTTAAATAATGAAACCAAAATTATTAGACTAAAGCGTTATTTTTTTAACAATAAATAGAATAAAATTAAAACTAAATACAAAACTCGTAGAACTATTTTATATTTATTTAATAACAATGTATTTATATTTCTTTGTATAAACAATGCCTCCTAAACTACAGGCCGCTTACACAAAATGATGACGACACGCTATGTCGACGTTTTTGTTGCTATCTCTAGTTGTTTTGTTAGTGTAAATATCTTAACATTATTATTGCGCAGTCTCGGTTTAGACATAAATTGACGTCATGTGCGAAAAATGAGAGTAGTAAGAGGCCTGTAGTTTAGGAGGCATTGGTATAAACGAGTACATATAGTGAATAAATTTGAAATCTAATTTAATAAATAAAATTAAATGATCTAAACAAATTATAATGTTTTATTTAGTTTTCCAAAGTTACAGCTTAAATTTTCAAGTGACAATTTTAAACTAAAATTTAAAGCCCTTCAAAATCCTAAAAATACAAAAAGACGTCTTCTTAATTTTACGTTATACCCCATTAATTCAACACGATGAAAATATTGAAAATTAATAAGAAGGCACTTTAAAATCATTAGATATCTGATAATATATTAATGTGATATCCTATAAAAACACGTGAAAACACATTTTAAATTTTACTCGATTTCACGTAAATAATACGTGAATTCACATTGAAAAATTGATTAGAAAACTTACGTGATAACTCACGTTATTTTAACGTGACCATCCTATTGACTAAAAACCATAGGGAACTCACGTACATTTTCTTCTACATTACGTGAACATTTTTCTGTGTGCGTGTGAAGTCGTAGTAAGTATTAATTAACAGAGCAAAGTTGGTATGGAATTTGTAGAAGAAGAATCCACCTTTCAAACTGGTAATTAATATTTACTACGACTTCACACGACTATATTATCTAAATTTTAACTTGTAATATCTTTTTGCCATTTTACAACAATAAAATAGTTCTATTTTATTTCAGAGATTTATTGTTTTTCTAATATTAAATTTTTGAATTAATTTTTTTGAATATATTTTATTAATTTTGATTATATCGATGTAAATTATTTTAGTGTAATTTTTTTCGAGGTGATATAAAAAATTGTCACGAAATGTTATATAGTACATATAATTTTAATTGAAAATTTCGTGATATTAATTTAATATTAATTTAATATACAAAACTATATAATAACACTGTGCTAGTTGAAAAATGTAACAAGCTGGGCACCCAGGAGGTAAACCTAATTCGAGTACGCTGAATTCAATGGTGCTAGTCCCATTTCAAAGTTAGTCCCCATTTTTGAGATATCGCTTTCGATATGTTTTGGTTCTGAGTCATAATATACAAAAGGGCCACTACTGGTTTAAGTGAGCGGAAGCAGTCCCTCCAACCTAATCTAACCTAACCTTGGCCTAAGTAAAACGCACATATATGGTGAATGTGGTTTTTCGGTCTTGATATGTTCTGCAAAGTTGTTGGTCTTGACTTGCGCAACAACTTTGCTGAATAAAGCAAACCGAAAATCCCGATAAAATCCACTGAATCGATTTAATTTTCTTTTAAATAGTTTTTCTTGGATCTATATTTATCCATGCATGTTTATTCGATCGATTTTAACCGATTTAAATTCAACAAAATGATAAAAAGTGATAAAAAAAGTGTTTTTCGTCGAAATGGAAAGTAAAAAAATTGTAGATGTGGTTTTTTGGTCTTGATATGTTCGGCATAGTTGTTTATCTTGGCTTGCGCAACAACTTTGCTCAAGAAAGCATAGCAAATATCTTAATGGTTCAAGAGCTATCAACGTTAAAATGAGGGTATATTTTGACTCAGAGGCAAAACATGTCGAAAGCGATATCTCAAAAATTGGGACTAACTTTGAAATGGGACTAGACTACACCATTAAATTCAGCGTACTCGAATTAGGTTTACCCCATGGGTGCCCAGCTTGTCACAAAAAAAAAGTTTGCGATTCAAGCACAGTGTAATTTACTATACATTATAGCTAATCTCGTGATATATTTGTTTTATTTGCAGCAATATTAATTATATTTACTTGACTATATCAGGATAGTATTAAAATATTCTGTAGATATATAATATAGTCTTGCCATATTTAACTATAATGGGATTTAGGGATAATTTTTCGCGCTAACTTCTCAGAGGTATAACAACCGATACCTTTGAACCTGAGTTCTGCAAAAGAGTTCTGAGGGTACATATTTGTGCTTATTAACTCGGCACCGATGAATTGATGAATATAAAATTTGCTTTTGCATCTTGTCTCTGGTAGGATTCGAACAGCACACTTGTTGGTAACTTTTTCAACCAAAATTTGAAAAAGCTATATATTGCATTGAAATACCCTATCCAAAAATCTTCTTTGCGTGCTCATCAAAATTATGCCTTATAACTCCTTCTCCAACTAAATTTATATTTTTTAAAGAGAATGATTTCAGTATTGATTACGGCGAAGGACTGTCGGTTCCCTTGTTTGATAATATATTGATTGCCTATAGCAGTTTTTCTTCATTGGCGGCATTAGCATGTCTTATAATAAGACGTTAAAGTATGGCTACTACCTATTAAAGTGCAAAATCTCAGCAGCGGTTGAACAAAATGTTGTGAAACTTACTATTCACAACATTTAAAGTAAGTTTACAAACAGTATATGACCATCACTCGCATCACCCATTTCAGAATGGTCATAAAGCGTATACACTTCATAATCGAACAGCCTTGGAATAAAATTACCATATCAATCTAATATGTAATTAAACTAATCGAGCCATTAATCACATAGAATAATATGTGTACTCACTTAACAATGGCCTATTATAATTTGTCCAGCTTATGCTGTTCACCCGACAATAAACATAAAACTCATATTACACAAAGCTGTCAAATAAATTGACAACTAAATTAGACAAATTAAATAATTCCCAGTCCATACAAAAAAAAAAACAAAAACCAAATTGAGATATTTTGGTTAGAAAACCAATTCAAATCAATAACAATAAAAGAAATTATCTAGAAGACGCTGCGTTGCTCGTCGAGATGAGCGCAGATCAAATTACAAATCAAATTCATACGTGAAATATTTATTTCTTAATTTTATTATATTTTTTTTTCATCTCTCGTCGTGCTTGCTGTTATCAAATCGAACAAGAACCTAAAACTCCACACACCTACACGCCATAATCACATAAAATTTATGTACAAAATTCAAACCACAATAAAAATTTTATCGTTCATTCTAATCAAAAGAATTGTAATCGATATGTTATTTTTCTTATCTCAGTTGGTTTCTGTGGCTGCCTTGTTGTTGTTACACCAACAACATTTTTTTTTTAGTTAGATTTTCTTGTTAACAAAATATTATGTATAAAATGTATATAAAGTTATGTAACTTTATGTGGTGTATGCGGTACTGGATGGATATGCACCATACGTCGTTGCTTTTATGGAAATTATATAATTTTTCATAAATTTTCAGTCACACTTTGAATCGATTATTATTGAAAGATTCGTCTTTGACGACTTCTTTGTCATCTTCACTTGGCGTTATTCTCATGTATCGCTCTGTTCTTATTACCGTACTCCATGCGTTCATTGTTGTAAAAATTCATTAGTGTGTTGTTTGTCGGAGCGCGGCGTTTGTGATTATGGCTTGGTTTGTTGTAATAAGACACCAAAATACTTAAAGATTTTTTTTTCCTGTTTACGGATTTTGATAGACATATTCGTAAAGCATTAAACATTTTATGTTTGGGTTTTTGATGTTTCATATATTTTGTTTTTTTTGGAAATAATGATGTGACTGTAATGTATCCATCCAAATGTGATGTGTCAAAATAAATGATGTCGGATGCTTTGTGTTTCGATCATGTATGTGGGAGTGACGTGATGTATGGAAATGATATTTTGGTGACATGATTGCAGTTTTTATTGTTGGTGTGTGAAATTTGTATCGTTAGTTTGGTATCCTGCCGCGGTTCATTTTCGGTTTTGGGATTTGGTTTTTTGCGTTAATCAGCTTTTAGAACACACACACACACACTTAAAATATAACACCCACGTATTTGATATCGCAAAATTAAAACCGCAAAATGTTATGAATTATTTTTTATCGTTGATCAAAACCTGTGCGCTTAGCGGTTTCCACAAACTGATAGGCAAACATGCAACCTGAAACTAGACTTTGGACGCTTCGAGTTCAGTTTTCTACTTTCATTATTCCTCCAATAAGTATTCAGCATCAAAATATTTCAATTTAACCTGCTTCTATACGTCGTCGTGAATGCAGTAGGCAACCATTTCATTTAAAAAATTGGAACTTAACCTCATTAACATAGACATTGGATAAGTGTTTTCCAAATGTAAAGGAGTTTATAAAATTCTTAAATAAGCATGTGAGCTATAATGTCGGCCTATCGATCTGTACCACGAGGCCAATTAAATTATTAGTCTATATAATTATTAATATTTGAGAGGATTGTAATTATTTTCACTTTTTCTTCCTAATGGGTTTCACTAGCCGTCAATAAGAAAATCTAGATAGTTCGATTCCATATAAAGGTTCTTCATTTTATGGAACGATCTTAAAGTGAGAAGAAGAAGAATTTGTGAATTCACCGTATCACAGCTTCCTTTACATAGAAAGTTATTGCCTGTTTTCTTAAATCCAGCAGCTAAGTAAGCAACGCATGTACCCGAATTAACTCCAATCTTGGTACCCTCTGTTGCTTTATCGGTGCTACCTGTGTTTTAGTTGCGACTACAGCTGTATTAAACATGTTTTATTCTTCTACCACAAACATCACAGCCACGCACCTGTAAAAAAATGTTCTCGTATTTTGATTAGATTTGTGTTTGTTTAGTTTAATTTCTAAATCGCGTCAACTGTGTTGCATATGGATGATAGAAAGAAAACCATCCCAATCAATTTTTTCAGTCCATCTTCGAATATTATTTTAGTTTTGACCATCTATTCCTTTAAAATTATTTTCGACTTGACTGTCGTTTAATGGAAGATTTTTCAAATTGAACCCAGCTTGCTGGAACGCATTTTAGATAAGTCAGATTATTATTTGTAAATCCAAGCAAATCCTGGATTTACGATTTAGTTTAGCTATGCGGACGATTGCAGAGCTGGACATGCTGTCGTTTTTTATATTACTCCTAGCTTGGAATAGGAATTTATAATCGATTGGAGTTTTTCATTTTGAGAGCTTGTAAAGGGTGGTAAATTTTAAGGGCCGACGTTAAATGTGAACCACACCTAAACGTTAAGTTTTTTTCTGCATTTATTTTGACATTTCTCAATTTCAGACTAACTCAATTTGAACCATGGAAAGATACACAATCGAGCAACGCGTTAAAGTTATTCAGACAAACAAAATATTTAATTTGATAAATTTGTTAAGAAACTAAATTATAAACTATTAAATTCATATAAATCCAAAAATGACCACACCTAGCTTAAGAAGATGTTTCCTATGCGAGTCTGAATTTACGACAGTTAACGAAATTATTTTTCATTTAAAAAAAACACGGTACACCTCAAATATTTAAATTTAAATGTAAGTAAGAAAGTTGTAAGCAAATTTTTACAAATATTTATGCATTTCGAAAACATTTGCAAACCCACTTGGTAAAATATACTAGCAGTAACGTAAATTTGGAATTGAATAGCATAAACTTAAATGCAAATCTTAAATTATCAAAACAAATCGAATCTCTCGAAAAAATTAAATCGAGTTTAAAGGATAATTTAGAAAAATGTGATTTTAATTTGAAAGATGTTCAAAATTCTATTTGAAACTTTTCTTTGAAATTGCACAATGGAGTAGGATTTAGTGGTAAGGATGTTCTGGATATTCAAGATTCGATCACAGGTTTAATCACAAAACCGTTAGTAAAATTACTTTTCTTATATGCAAATGATTGCTACACAAATCAATTCAATTTTAAAGAAGTTTTAAATTATATAGCTCAACCGTTTATAGAAATTAATACAGAACATAAATTTTTAAAATACTTGAAAATGAGTTACTGTACAAATCACCAAACACCTACTTAATTAGTAATAATTTATCTGAAGTTGTAGTGCAGGGTGTACCTATTATTACACATAATAAAGTAGAAGGATGCCTTGTTAGATATGAAATTTCAAACACCAAAATGTTTTGAAAATAATACCGTCCTTCTAGAAACTTTGCAATGTATTGAAATTTTAGAACATTCTAAAACTATAACCGATTTTGTTAATGGCAATTATTTGAAAGGGCTAGCATTATCTAAAGAATGCATTACAATAACTTTTTTTTATTTATCTTGATGACTTTAGAATCGATGATCATTTAGGATCAAAATCCAGGCGTCATTGGGTGTGTGGCATTTATTATTCTTTTACGGTCATTCCGCAGCATCGGCAATCTTCCCTTAAAAACATTTTTGTAGCAGCATTTATAAAGTCTAACGATTACAAGGAATTCGGGATTGATATGTCCTTCAAGCTTCAGAACTAGATTATAAATTAAAGTTTAAATTAGCTTAATTAATAGTCGATAATTTAGCTTAAACTTAATTCTAATTTACGTGACGATTTTTCTGTGTCTTGTAAGGAGCATAGTATATTTTATTTAAATCTTCAAACCACTAGCACTAAACTGCGTGCTCTGGACGACTACAATAAGTCTTCAGTCCAACATAGGTCCAACCAGTGGTTTTTGTAGAAAATTAAGTTCTCAGAACTTTTCTAGTATGTCACTTTTTTCTACGATTGATAATAAAAAAGTTACTTGAGGAAGATTAATCGGAAATGTGCATAGCGCTAAATCATACTACCGAATGGACTGTGTCGTAGGAAAAATCAAAACACAAAAAACTAGGCTATTTTATTTCTCAAAGTACATCACTCCAAAGTGATCCGACCAGATGCACAATTTTAGCTTCTTGCCACACGAATATCCGGTTTGACGGTTGAAGTTGGTGCGGGACCGGGCTTACCCCACGATTTTTTGCGTTTTGGGCTGTCGTAGTGGATCCACTTTTCGCTCCCAGTTACGATTCGATGCAAAAACCCTTCCGATTTAGTCTTTAGAGCAGTTGTTCGCACGTTAGAAAACCCAATTTCCTTGTTTATGCACCATTCCCATGGTCTTGAGACGGGTTTCATTCGCTTGTTGAGTCTCTCCAATAACGCCTCCAACTCAACATCTTCAAACTTTGATTGGTCCCTGTTTGCGTTCTTTGCCACTGGTGTCAAAATTGCCACTTTAAAACGGCGGAACCAGTACTCACATTTTTTAGTGATGCTGCATGTTCCCCATATGCTTCACAACGCAATGTCTACCCCCGTATTTTGGCAAACCCTCAAAACTTATTTGTATACCCCCAATAGATTTTGTATATTTCGGAACTTGAGAATTTATGGAAAAAATTAAATTTTTTCATATGAAAAGCTACTAACTTCGTCAGAATCACAAAAAAAAACAAACAAACAAACCGGTACTTTTGAACTCTCGAAATAATTCACGATGACAATGACCAAATTCTTGTTATAATGGGATTACGCGTGTTGCGTCATATTATCACATGTATGAGGTTTATTACGTAGACGGCACAGTTTCCAGGTATACTGCTTCATATCAATCTATTGTTTATTACCCGCACATGCGACATTTAAAACGGTCCATAACGTTTATACACGATGGAGTTCGTCGAATAACACATCCAATTGGCAAACCAAATCCGTTCTAATCTAATCTAGACACATTTTTTTCTCTTTCATAACAAAAATGTTTTAAGAAAATCTTAATGTCCCATGTAACGATTTTGAAAATTCTTAATCGACGTTAACGATTTATTTTTTGGTATATCGCGATTTGCTAAATTTAATTTATAAAAATTTAATTATTTTGAGATTAGTAATTAATTATATAAAGAAGCAAACGAAAAATAAATAATTTCCACGATGCGTCTAAAAACAAGAAAAAAACTGTCAAGAAAATGTTTTTTTTTTTCATTTGTAGCGTTGTTTGTCTCACACACATCAAAACCCAAGTTATAAAAAAAAAACTATTTTGCATAAAAATTATATTTCCTGTCTTAAAAAATAATTCAACTGGCTAATTGTTAAAATTTGATGGTAGTTTTATACCAAAGTTCTACATATTTATTTCTGTCAAGTCATTCGATGATATACGATGCGCTAACCGTGTGTGCGCACACATTTAAATTTTGCTTGCTCTTCAATCATATGTTCTGTAATCGCACAGGTACATCTAAAACCGCGATGCAGGTATTTGTATAACCATCGTTTCCGCACGTTTTAAGAATTAATATACAAAATTTGAAAACAATAAAGAAATATAATGACCCTGGCAAAATTGAGAGTACCCAAAGTATACGCGGTGTGTCCACTCTCTTCATATTACATATCACATTCTAAAATGATTTACGAGTATAAAGAATTATATAAGATAACAATCTAATCTTGTTTTTATTTAAGGCTAACTGACACATTTATATAAATAGGCATTTACATTTTATTTGTATCTCAACAAGCAAGAAACATAATTAATTTTATGATAATTTTAAACCATTTTAAGACGATAAAAACCCTTCATAATAATAGCATTACATATTTATGCTATGTGGCAAAGGCGCGGCTCTACAATTTAATCATCTCGCCGCACCGTGCAGACACAAAGTGCACAGCAAGTGTAGGTTAAAATAAAACCCAGTGTTATTTTTTGTTTCTGTTCATTCGTCTTATTCGTTTTAATTTCTTAATTAGGCACCCAAAAAATATGAAGAAAATAAATATAAGAAATAATGGTAGTGGTAATAATAGTAATAATTTATATGATTCGGATACGTCCATCTCCTGTATGTGTGTTTTATGAATTTGTATGTTTGGTTAAAAACTAAACTTCTAATTAGTTTAACATTTCTATATATTGAAGATGATATTGTGGTTGGTGTATATCCCCCATAAGGTGTATATTATGTAGGAGGGTATCTCTATCTATTTTTTGTAATTTAATTGGATTTTAAATTTTTTTTTATTCTAATATCGGATGTTAGAGATATCAAATTTATTGACTGAAGGATGAGTGATTTATGAACGGTATTAGGAAAAATAATTAAATTAAAATCAATCACAGGCTATTTTTGGATGATAGTCGAGAAGCAGATAGAATATTATGAGGGAGGCTGGTTTATATTATAACTAAATAAAATTTAATCGTTTTATTTATATCCAAATATCGTAAAATGTTCGAGTACTCAGAATGATCAAAATCTAAAATTTGGTGCATTATTAGACTCAATTACAATTTTTCTGTATCACAGTGTTGCACTGGGAGTCCAAAAGAAATGTAAAACTTGGAAATCTAAATCCTGGATCTGAATATTTTTTTTTTTAATTTCTAGATATCGGTTTTAATGCAGCTCGAATTGAAATTTTCAAATTCTTGGTTAATCAAACTTCTGTTTCTTTTTGAAAATTTGTTTCAGTTAATTTATAATAAATTATTTGCAAACTGAGTTAAAACTGGCGGCCTGAAGCAATTGTTGGAGCTATGATCTCGAAATTTGGAATTCCATACCTTTCGTTTGCTAAGTAATTTTTCTTTCAAATTCTACTTTATAAGTATAAGTGAGTCTAGTGCTTCTCAAAGAGAAAACCTTCCTTGTTGGACAAAAATTCAAGAAACCCTTCATTTTATTACAGAAAAATTTTCAAAACTTTCTATGTACCGCACCCTCAATCACCTTTTGCATATAGTTTAAAGTTCTTTTTGTAAGAGTAGCTAATCTTTATCCACATTTCTAGCTCTTTAAAGCTTTATTGGAAACTCTTCATAAAACTTATCGATACGTTTCAAGTTCCCCAAATTATCCATTGGTTTTGGCTTATGTTACTAAACAATACTACAGGGGCAATACCACCCAGAGAGAGATTCCTTTCGCAATCGAATTAGCAGAGTACAAGTTGAGACTATTGTCCAAATATATTGGTGATTGAAAAGCTTTCATCCTTAACTTTATAAAGAATATAATTGGAGGAGATAGTGGGATAGATACTCGATCGGCTAGCAAGCAAGCAATTTGCTAGGAAGAAAATTTGAATTTCAAATTATACTTTTCAAACAAATTTTTCTTTTTTTTTGCGATTTCACAGTAAAATTTGCGGCTTCAAAAAATGAACAGCAAATTATTGTGTTGAAGGGACGGAATCATGAAACCCGAACAGAAAAACCATTTGTTTCAAAATATTTTTATGAACAATTGAAAAATATTTTGAAAAATGATCAAAGTTGACTTGAATATTTTATAAGAAAACACAAATAAACAAAAATTTCACGGCACAATTTTTTCCGATGACTATATTCGTTATCGAGCATTTTTGTAAGGAAATCTATTACCGGTAGAAATTGATTTAGAAAAATCTCCTAATAAATAAATCATTACTTAACCTATATATTTACTTATCCACTATAACTATAACCCTTCCGGGCACATGCTCGATCAGCTAGCAAGCAAGCAATATGCTAGCGCAAAACCTGACTACTCAATCAATTTTACCAAGCAAATTTGAATTTGAATTTATTTTTTTTTTACATTTTTTTTATGTTTTTGCGATTGCACAGTAAACTTTGCGGCTTACAAAAGTATCCAGCAAATGTTTATATTGTTTTACTGTGCAATCGCAAAAATAAACAGAAAACGTATAAAAAAATTAATTCAAATTCAAATTTGCTTGGTAAAATTGATTGAGTGTACTATAGTCAGGTTTTGCGATAACATTATTGAGCTAGCTGATCGAGCATGAGCCCCGTCATCTACTACGGAAAATTTTAACAGTTTTAATCGAGTAGGTTGGAAAATATTTTTTACTCTGCTAAAAATATCCGGTAGTTTTTCACAAATCAGCCCTTGGATTTCGACTTGCAAATTGCTTGCTTGCTAGCCGATCGAGTATCTACCCTAGTGACGTTTACAATTTCCCGTTTGTTTTTTGTAAACTAAAATTGGTTTTTACTCAATATTACAATTTAGGAGGTTAGTATTTGCAAGCATACTTCAAAAAACTACTGACTCCTTTCGATTATGTTCATGTTTTCTGGAAATCTTGTTATCTGGTAGCCATTCTTTCTGTTCTAAAATGCACTGATCCCTTCCCGTGAATCGGATATATATAGAGAGAACCATATCCGTATTAATATTTTTCTCGTACAAACATCGTTCCATCCAAAGCCGTCAAGTTCACTAGTTGACTATTTTCTAAAATAGGTTGAGAAAAATTTATTGTGCCTGCTCTTTTCCAGTACCACAGTCGGAAGTCATATTGAAATAACAAGTTGTGTTTGTTTTTAAATATTTTAATTTTATATTATAGAAAAGATTTAAATAAAAACAGGGCCGACATGTTGTAACTATCACTATTTTCGCTTCGACGAAAAAACCGTGCTACTTTGATGAAATTTTAAAAATTTACATGTAAGAAAAAAAACGTTTACTTCCAAAATACCGTTATTTTATCGAAAATGCATCGAAGCGAAAAACATGATAGTTACAACATGTCAGCCCTGATTAGCCATAATTACCAAAAAACTTATAAAAGCTCACTCAGAAAATTGCCAATAGAGGGTCAGGGCTGGTTTGATAAGGAAGTACGAAGTTTTTCTATTAGGTAGGTTCGAATGATAAAGGAAAAATGTACCTTTGTGAAGATAGCCCAAATTTCTATCCCCGAAAATGGAAATAGTTGCTTATGGCAATACTATACAAGTTTATGTATACTATTGAACCATTTAATTAATAATTATAGCAATAAATCTAAATTAAGGTAGGTATAAATATTTCCGAATAAAGCTAAATAATAAATAAAAATGTTAAAGTTAAAAAAAAACAATAAAAAGTTATAAAACGCGTAAATAAACAAAAAATAATTAAATTCTAATATCCAAAAGATATTCAGACAGCGAAAATCAAAAATTACTTTAAATATTTCTCCTTCACAAAATGCAATATTTTTACTCTCAGCCCAAAAAAAATGTTTGTGTCATGAAAGTTTTAGCCGTCATGACAGTAAATTTTTGAGGCTGAGAGTAAAAATGTCGTGATTTTTTGGGCTGAGAGTAAACAAAATGTCATGATAGAAATAATTAGTGTTGCCATCGCATTTTTCGGGTAAATTTTTTCTTATATTCAACAATAAATTTAATTTAGTAAAGGACGCTTTTAAGCATCAATCATTTGTGGATTGTCCGCATAACATCGACTTATCACGAAACCTCACAAGAATGGCTATTACACGAATACCGCAGTCAGTGGGCAAAGGATCGATTCATTGACGGCTGGTTTGGCATGTTTGTCCATCCTTCTGAAATGAAAGGTTATGCAAGTCCATATCTTCAATTTCTGCAGTGCCCCAATTACTGGCTTGGTGTTTCCTTAATTGTCTTAATCATATATCTAGGCAGTGATTCTGATTCTAAAACTAATTTTACACAGCTTTGGAATTTGGTCATGCTGAATAGAAATCACCTTATTTGCCTTGCTGAATGTGAAATTCGTCCTTTTCTTAACCAATACATATTAAATTATTCAAAACTCAAACGGATTTATATTTGTTTTAAGGATCAGTTGGGATATCAACCAAGTTGTGAAATTTGATTTTGGTAAGAGCAAGTCGGTTACTTCTTAACTGATTACCAAAATTTCCGACACGAATTTTGGGCGATTTTTCTTTAATTGAACCATACATTTAATCTACTAAGGACAAATCCGGTATGTAGATTATTAAACAACTTTCAATATGATGTGATAGTTAAATTCTATTCTAAGTAGAATCCTGCACTTTTCAAGGGATATTAAAAATGGGTGCACCTAGCGATTGTAGAGTGCATAATTAAGATAACAGCATTATATCGAAATCTTGAAATTCCAAATCTTTCATTTGACGAGGATTTTGCTCTATCAGTAGAACTGAGTCTAGTGCCCCTCAAAAAGTAAATCTCCCTAATTCGAGAAAGTTCGAGGAAATCTAGATTTTATCACGCAGAAAAATTTCAAAGAGTTTCTTTGTACCCTTCTCATTTATCGCTTGAACATTGTAATGTTCTATTTGTAAGAGTGACTAACGTTGTTTAATCGACCTTGTTAAAGTTAGCCGAAAGTTGCCAGCCGAAAGATAATGCAGATAGTGTCTTGACTATTTCAGCCGAAAGTTAAACTCTCTTTATACTCTCGTTCCTATCGATTTTTAAATACTTATAAACTGAAATAATTTCCCCTTCATCCGAATGATATAACCCGATCCTAAATTCTCCTAAATTCGAATTCATGACTGATTTGTGTGTATTCATGACACTATCTGCATTATCTTTCGGCTGGAAACTTTCGGCTAACTTTAATAGTATGTTTAATCGATCAAGTAAGGATCTCATGTAAATTGACATTTTATTCAATATTATTACACGCTTTATCACAAATAAAATTATTCTTATTTTGAGATTTTTTAATAAAACACTTTCTTATTTTAGTGATACAATTTCTTTTCAAAAACAATAACAAACAACTAGTTTCGAGCTATAATGCTCATCAGCGCAGATTTGATTTTAAACGTTTCAAGTTGTGCAAATCACACTAATCAGTTTTGATTGTCACCCAACATCATGGTTGTGCGTCTACGCGAATTACTGAATTGTCTACATGATGATGTCATCATCGACTTCGACTTTATGTTGTATCATTTATCAATAATTGAATCTTTGATTTTAAAAATGAGAATTTTTTTTCGGTCTAAATAAAAAGAGTCGCGCTGGGTTAACTAAACATCAACTTAAATTTGTATCATTCAAAAAAAAGTAGTAGTAGGTACACAGTACTAGAGATAATTAAAAAAATTTACAATGCATTTATCTCTTTAAAAATGGTAAAAAAACGAACCAAATATACAGTGACTCAAACAATTGTTCCAATGTTTTGAAATTTGGAAGTTGTTTAATTTTTATACAAAATAAAATAATAAATAAAAATATTTTGATTGATATATGTTAGATTCATAGTTTATTTCATACTTTAAGAAGAAAAAAATAAACAATAAATATAAAATACATCTGTAATAGGAACTAAACCTCATTGGGACAATACTTTGTAAAATAAATATTTTAAAGTGTCGCAGAGACAAAATTAATTATTTTTTAATATTTGGTACTTCCACCTTTAGCTTTAATGCAGGCGTCTATTCTTTTCGGTAGACTGTTAAAAATATTCCATAATTCAGATGCCTTAATGTTGTACCACACACTTTCAGTCCATTCCCACAATTCTTGAAAATTTTTGGGTTTTGTGGTAAAAAGGCTTAACTTTATTTTTAACAATTTTCCAAACATGTTCAATTATGTTTACTTCTGGGGATTGTTGGGCCAATCCAGTACAATGACATTATTATTTTCGAACTAGCTCATAATAATCCTAGAACTATGCTTGGGGTCATTTTCCTGTTAGAATATAATTTCCTTCTTTGTTGCCCATCACCAAACTATCCAAAAACTGGGTTTATAAAATATTTACATAGCCTTTCAAATCCAGCCGAGATAATATTAAGCGTAACTTTCCTACAACATTTTGCCAATCTTCTAAAGTTCAATCACGAACTAGTTCAGCATATTCTAAACGTCATTTTTTGTGTCGTTCCGTTAAAAGAAGTTTTTTGGTTTTTAGTCTTGCTCTAAATCCCGAACTGTTTCAATGCTTCCATGAAATTGTTGAGTTTTCACAAGGTGTCTGTGAAGCTGTACAGCATTATCCATCTGACCTGATCGAATAATTCTCCGTATGCGTCGGTTTTGTTCATAGCTTTTTGATCTGATTTAACATTTTATTTATCAGGTAAATAAGACCTTAGCACTCGATTGACACTTGAACAACCGACAACAACCTTCTTCGCAATTTCACGGCAAGACATGCCTTTCTGGCTCCAAAAACGATATTTTTTGTTGTTTCTTGTGATATCCATCTCATGCTAAAATAACCAAAAAAAATAATAACCAATTCAAATAATACAATTTTAATTACCCACGTATTGCAAAGCCAAATAAGTAGTGTTAAAACTTAAACAAAAAATAATAATAAGTTATCGAATAATGTTTTTACGCAATTTAAAACAAACAACCCTTTCGTGGAAAAATTTTAAAACTATAAATTGTCTCAGTTGCAATTAACGAACAAAAGGAGGAAAAAAACAACAAAAATTAAATGGTATCATTCTCTTTTCTTCTCTTTTGTGTACTATGATGTTTTGTCTTTCTATAAAAAAAATGAGAAATTAATTACCTTGAGGTAAAGAAACAAAATAACAATATTATTTATATGTTAACAATATTGGGACAATTGTTTGAGTCACTGTATTTTGCTGATAGCTATATTGATATTTGGCCAAATTAAAAAAAAAATTGAAGTAGAATTTTACCATGGATCATTCACTGAACTACTGACAAGTATTTCTTTGAATCATAGTTTAGTTTAGTAAAATTATAAATGTCAAAGTATTCAGCGAAAAAGTCAAAAATCAATTTGTCAAATTGATTCAATGGCAGCTGATGTATGTTTCCTTATATATGGTGAGCTAAGTAAAGGTGAACCAGATACGTTAGGGATGAAATTTTGGTTATGAAATGGATACTGATTAAGCCTTTGGACATATAGGCCAACTATATGAACTCATTTTCAACAGGCCTCGTTCAAGACTGCAATGAGGGTCAAGGCACAATAAGGATGTTATCCAGAGGAGCATATACTCACTATAACGGTATGTTTAACAGTGATTGAGAATATAATTTGGTGACCAGTTCAATTGATGGCCGCCGTTTTAGCATATGTTCATTACCCATGACCTGGAGCTGATTACCCTTCCAGAGTTCGAGACCTATCTATACAATTCTTCAACTTATAGTTCCCTGTTCGTTAGTATTTCAATCGCAGTTGACTAGTTTCTTGTTTAAATATGATGAGCTAATTAAACATGATATTATTATAGAAAATGTTTCCGTAACATCGTGGTCAAATGTAAACTTTTCGAATTATTCTGACCTTTAGAGCTCATGATATTTATCAATGAATCCAAATATGTTTGCATCACATCACAGTTCAAGTCAGTAGTCATTCTGTATGACAACTAGAGAGTTACACAAATAGCTAGACAGTATCTTTATCAGATCGGCAAAAGCAAAATAAACAGAAATTGAAGAATGATGATAACCAAATATTTGTTATCACATCTAGCTGAGGCTGTTAGACTCATCTTTTCAAACTTTTTTTTTTTTTTTTTTTTTTTTTTTTTTTTATTTTTTTTTTATTATTTTAAAACATTTTTAGAGCTCTGTAATTTGTAATTACGTACAACTTTGTTTAATTTTTACATTTATTTTTTATTTATTTATTATATAATTTAAGATATTTTGTGAATTCAAATGAGAGTTATTTAAGGAAAAATTTTATTTAAAAAAACCTTACTGTACAGAATTAAAAACTAAACAATAAACAAGTAACATGAAAAATTATGAAATTAAATTTCTAATTATAGTGTTCTCCGAAAATAAACAGGACAGAGAAAATTTTTGGTTTAATCTGGCTATATATGTTGATAAGGTCTCAAGATTACATTCAGTGTGCAAGGTGATTGTTGGATATCTACGTGGGAGATCTCTTATAATTTTTAAACAACGGTTCTGTACAATTTGTAATCGCTTTTTATGTGTGTGAGCAGCGTTGCTCCAAATTTGGCTACCATACGTAATTGTTGCCCTAATTATCATTTTGTAAATCAGCAGTTTATTATTCTCGGATAATTTTGAGTTACGACATAATAGTGGATATAAAATTTTAGTTAATTTTTGTGATTTTTCAATTGTATGTTCAATATGATTTTGCATTAACATTTTTTGATCAAACCAAAGACCTAGGTATTTGACTTTTTTACACCATTGGATTGGAGTGTTGTCTACTATTACGTGAAGACCCCCAGGTAAAAATCTAGTTGCTCTCCTCCGAGTAAAAAATATTGCTTGGGTTTTGGACGGGTTTAGTTTGATATCCCATTGAGCACAATAGCTAGATAATGTATTCATGTTAGATTGTAAGTTGCTAATTATAATATTGGGATCGGCAGATGATGTATAGATTGCTGTATCGTCGGCATATTGGGCGAAATGAATATTTGAAAAGAAATTCCCAATATCAGCCATGTATAAATTATACAGAATTGGTGATAGAACGGCTCCTTGGGGAACGCCCGCATTAATGTGATGCACAATCGATTTTTCATTAGACATATAGACGAAAAACCGCCTTTCATTGAGATAATTATAGATGATTTTAATGAGGTAAATTGGGAATTTAAATTGAATTAGTTTGTAAATAAGTCCCTTGTGCCAAACACGATCGAATGCTTTTTCAATGTCAAATAGGATAAGACCCGTTGATTGTTTTTCATTAAATGAAGATCTAACATGTTGATAAATGCGAAGTGCCTGATGTTGAGCTGAAATCTCATCACGAAAACCGAATTGCTCGTCTGGTAGGATATTTTTTATTTTAATAAATTTGTTACAACGAATTTTGAGAACTATTTCGAAAAATTTTCCAAGTAGATTTAACAGGCTTATTGGTCGATAGCTAGATAGTTCGGATTTATCTTTTCCGGGTTTTAAAATTGGTATAACTTTCGCCATTTTCCAATGTTTGGAAAAATAGGAGAATTTCATACAAGCGTTGAATAAATAAGAAATAAATATATGTCCTTTTATAGGAAGATTCTTGATTAATATACCATTTATTGTATCATATCCTGGAGATTTACGAGGCTTGATAGTTCTGATGATTTGCTTTATCTCTTTTGGAGTTGTCATATTAAATTCATGAGACGATAATAAACCGGTATGTGTAGATAGAAAGCTATTGACTTCTGAAGATATATGTTGAGAAAATGAAGATTGATTGTGATTATCATTATTTTGAATTGCAGCAAATTGTGCTGCGAAGGATTCACACTTTTCAAGACTAGTAATCAAAATACGGTTTTCTTTATCGTATAAGGGGGGTATTTGTTTACTACGTTGTCGCAGGTTTTTACTGACTGCCCACAATTTATTTGTATTACGGTCATTTTGGAGTTTTTCAATCATATTAACCCATTTATTATTTCTCAAAATTTGAAATTCTGCCTTAATGCGTTGATGCAACTCATTCACAATAGATTTGAGCATAGGATCACGGGTGCGTTGCCACTGGCGTCTACGTGTGTTTCTAAGCCGAATTAACATTTTGGTTGCTTCTGGGATTTTGAATTCACTAAGTTTTGATATAGTTATATTACAAGGCACGCACTTATCTTTGGCAGATAAGATGATATTATTTAAATTACCTACTAGATCATCAATATCGCTACATGATTTAATATTTCGAATTGGGGCTTCGCTAGTTAGTTTTAGTTTGTTATTAATGCATGATTTATAGAGTTGCCAATTTGCCTTGGAATAATTATATCTATGTAAACCCTCATAATGTTGTGGATTGCAGTCAAATTGAAAGTGTACCGGTAGGTGGTCAGAACTTAAATCTGGGCGTGATTTCATATTATGAATGAATTGTGGGCAATTAGTGAGAGCTATGTCCAGAGTGGATCCATATCTTGAATTGTGATTAAAATGTGTTGGAGAACTTGGAAATTTAATTACAAATGTACTATTTAACATTTCATTGTATAAGATTGTACCGGCTCTATTATTTCTGTAGCAATTCCAATGCGGATGTTTTGCGTTCAGATCACCACCTAAAATAAAATTTGTTTGGAATGATGTAAGGTATTGTATATCTGATTTAAATTTATTAAGAATTATATTGGATGTTCCTCCTTTAAAATAAGCGGCTATGAGTTTTATTTTACCACGAATTGTATT
Organism: Nephrotoma flavescens; assembly: GCA_932526605.1. Lineage (NCBI taxonomy): Eukaryota > Metazoa > Arthropoda > Insecta > Diptera > Tipulidae > Nephrotoma > Nephrotoma flavescens. The sequence continues at coordinate 183,794,525 of OW052222.1, forward strand.
AACTTCTAATGCTAAAGCCTCAATAGTTTGTAAATTTAAAGTGGGTAATAAAGAGTGTTGAATATTTCGTTTAATTATAATGGCAACACCTCCATAACCACTCGATTTTCTATTTAAATTGTACACTTTAAATTCCGGGTCAAAGAGTGATACATCGCCTTTTAGCCATGTTTCCGAAATTATGGCAACGTGCACATTAAGATGTTTCATATAAGAAAATGTTTCATTTGCTTTATTGTTTATACTTTGCGCATTCCAGATAAAAATGTTTAATGCGTTATTATTCAAATTCGTAGAACCATTATTTAACATTATTATAGAGGTAGGTTACAGTTAGTCGAGTTAATACAGTAAATTGTTCTGCTTTCGTCTTGCAAACTGAAAGACTCGAGACCATATCACTTACCAGAGTTAAAATTTCTTCATATGTAAATAAAGAATCCTTTGTGGAGTTTACTTGTCTTGATACATTAGCAGCGTCCAATTTGTTTTGGTTTACACTATAATTAGAATTTGTTGGTTTATTATTAAAAATTGAATTCCAAGCCTGATGCATCTGTGTTGGCCGGGGAGACGAAAGCTCCGGAAATTTTTCAGCATTTAACAAATTCGGAGGAGGTCGTATTGAAGAGCCTCTAATATTATTTATATTGTTAGATTTTATATTTCGTTTAATTTTGACGTTTTCTTGTATGAGGATGTATTCCTTTAGTTTTGTACAGTTGGGTGAGTTTGCCATATGGTTTCCTTGACATAAACAGCATTTCAAATTTACGTCAGAAACTTTACATTGTAGCGTATCATGAGGGTCTCCACATTTGAGACATCTTAGTATTTTATAGCAGTAGGAGGTACCATGGCCATACATACCGCATCTGCGACATTGCGTAGGAGAAATTTTCCTGGGAGTATGTATCCGAAACGATACAATTATATGGTTGAGACTTTTTATTTTTTGTATAATCCTGAATTTAATGTTGTTTGCATTAAATTTGATCAGATAAAGACCATTTTGCATCAAGCCTTCTTTAGGATTTAGTTCAGTTATTTCGATGATATCATCACTGTTTATGTCTTTATTAGTGTATTCATTATCAGTGAGTACTTGTTTAATCTCATCCGTATTAATTTTTTTGGGCAGACCGTTTAATATTACTTTTAATATTTTTTCTGACGGAGAACGATAGGTAAAATGTTCAGTATTCGTATCTGTTAGGTGTTTACGTAGATTGTTGTAATCCAACTGATTGTGAAGTGAAATTTTTATCCCAATGCTGCATAATTTAATCAGAAATTTATTAATGTTAAGTTCTTTGAGAATATCCCTCAATTTGTTTTCAGTGATGTTTTGTATTATTATGGGCGTTATAATAATTTTATTATTTTTGTTTTTTGAATGAATTTCAGAATCAAGATCAAATTCAATACCGTTACCATCATCATCGACCAGATTGTTGAATGTATTATTTGTTGTTATATTTGTTGATGTTGAGGCGGCCATATTACTGTTATGTTGTAAAGAGTTGATCATGTATTGATTTTCTCTAATCATTTGTTGTAAACTTGCATCATCGTACGTTTTCTGTTTTTGATTTTTGAACGATAACACTTTTAAGGTCGCATTAAAGCGGCCTTTTGTTTCACACTGGTTAGTTTGTTTTATTGTATACACTTATTTGTTATTTTGTAAATTAGTAATCAATTTGAAGAACAATTATATATTAATAAAGATTTTTTTTTATTTTTTATTTTTAACTCAATAAATTCAATTTGTAAATCACAAAGATGTTACCTCAATGAAGGTTGGTAGAGAACTGATCTTTTCAAACTTATGAGGTAAAAATGTTGAACCTTTTTAATTAAAAGGTTCGATTTTCTCATCAGATTATATAGTTGTCAAACTACAAAAATGTTTTCACTTCATGTTTTTAAATGACGTCTCCAATCGAAATCTAACACACCAAAAATATTTTGTTGGTGTATTATTTTTTTAAGTCAGAGAATCAAAAAAGACCGGCCAACGGCCACGAATTATCAAAAACTATTTCGTAAACGAAATTCATACATCACCATAATGGTTAAAAGAAATACATGTAGCTTTATGACTCATTGAAACTATTTATTCATCCATAGGTACACATGAAACGCATATTCATTTAATAAATTAATTTATATTTTAAACAAAAGGTATATCACTTCAATTAAAAATTGTAAATTTTAATAAAATACCACTTCATTGTGAATTGGTCTAGCACAGCTGAGTTTACATAAAGGTAATTAGTTACCATACTAATTAAAAATATCTATATTTTTACTATGTTGCAGACTTTCCTTCAATATTTTCTCATATTTTAATTAATTGTTCTATTTCAAATTTCGTTTTTTAGGCCGGAATTACACTATAAAAGATCTTTGTCAAAGGAGTTTTATAAAATAATTGAATCAATTTATATTTTAAAACAGTTTTGATCATTTTGAATTTGAAAAATTACACTACATAAAAGATGTTATCAAAATTTTCCTCAAACTTCAGTAAAAATGGTAAACGCCGAACAGCATGTGAACCAACATTAAGCGATTTTATTATTTAATCGTTAATAAAAATAAAAAAGAAACAGAAAAAAGAATGGGGTGAAACTCTGAGTATCAAGATGGGATTTAAAAGGTGTCCATCAAACATTTATTAAAGGAGCTGCACGAGGGAATGACCACATAAAATATTTAAGAATGGATGACAATTCATTTAATTTTATTGTCCACAAAATTTCGCCGTTAATTAAACGACAGGAAACACATTATCGAAATTCAATAAGTATGGAGGACAGACTAATGGCTACTTTCTAGCAAAATTCATTCACCTTGTATTCTTGAATCAATATTTTTGTAGTTTTGCTGTCCATGTTTAGTTGCCATTTTGAATAAGCAATATGTCAACAATAATTTATCAAATTAAGTGCAGGCTCTCTACAGGCTAAATTTGATAAAATATTTTGTAAAAGTGTTATAAAACATGCATATTACACTATCAAAGAAAATTGATAAAAATGTTTTTTGAAACACCTTTTTCAAAGATCTTTTATAGTGTAATTCCGGCCTTCATCACTATAGTTTCAGTAACATTGCCAATTGTTTTCCCAAATATAGAAGGAAATAATAATTTTCGTCTTGCGTTTCCTTCTTCTTGCCGTTTAGATGATTTGCGGCCCTATTCTGGCTTTCCCTGGGAATAGGGAATTGAGAAAAATATTTTCATAGCATTTTTGTCTAAATTATGTTTTTCTGGCCTACTGATGGAATTAATTGGTGTAAATATTTTCGAAACAAAGTTAAATGGGAAAATATTTTTCCCTAAAAAAATTTTGTGGAATAAAAGTTTCAAAAATAACTTTGTTTTGAAAATGTTTGTACTAAAGTTAGTCCATCAGTAGGCCAGAAAAATATAATTTTGACAAAAATGCTATGCCAATATTTTTCCCAATTCGATATTCCCAGAGAAAGCCAGATTAGGGTCACTGATCCACTGTTGTGTTCTTACTAGTACTTGCCGCCTTTTTTCTATTTTTTTGTGATGGAGGTGCCGATTGCTATGTCTGAAAATTCCTCCATGGGTCTATTTTCGGTAAGTAGTTTTTCAGCGATATCAGAGTCCTCGTCAATTGAAACACTGGCCCAATGGTTACTGCTTTCACAAATATCCACAGGACATTCTATGTTCGATGTTTGGTAGAAATTAAATACCAAATTAAAAAATATATACGAGTATATAGACATTTTCTTATAAAGGCTGCGTGCCAAACTTAAGGTAAATGTCAATTTTAAGTAAATTTTTCGGTAAATTCAACTACTTTTCAAAAACTCTATGACAAACTGATCGAAAAATTTGTCCTAAACCCGGTTTTTATCGTAGTAAACGATTTACCTTAAGTTTGGCACACAGCCAGAGTATCAAAATCAAACAAATTAATTTAATTATTATTTAAAACAAACGAAATTATTCTTAATAACGTGTCAGCCGTCATTTAGACTATATAACTGCCTTTAAACTATTATTCAACTATTATTTGTGTGAATTCGGGTGGGACTCGGGACCTTTTAAACCTTATTGCATCTTGTAATGTGAAGTAATAGGGTGCTTATGAAGTTGCCTCTAGATAATCCCACAGATGTTGTATAGGTTTAAGGTCAGGGCTTTGCGGAGGAGAGAGTAATTGCTTAAGCGTGTTATACAGTAACCGCACTCTCGAACAACTAGCGTTCTGTGTGTGGGGTCGTTATCTTGATGGAAGATCCAATTTTGCTCCAATTCCAAGTTCTCCACAGATGCTTGTAATTCGGCTTTAAAAGTATTCAGATACTACCATTTGTCCATATTTCCATCAATAAATATCAAATTACTGACACCAGTCCACGCCATACACGCCGAAACAAGTACGTTGCCACCACCGTAATTAACCGTATATCAAAGATTTGCTATGTGTAAATTTGTGAATTCCAGACGTTTCTTCTTATTTACATCACAGATAAGTGGTTTTCTTCTGGGTGTTCTAGAGGAAAATTCGTGCCGGTTTAAAGTTTTTTGAACTGTACGTGAACCTGCACATTTGTTCCATAATCTTGGTGGGTTCTTTCTTTATAGATCGCACTAACATTCTTTCTTCATTCTCACTATGAACACGTGGGCTGCCAGTTCGTTTTAAATATTCAACACTCCCTGATTTTTTAAAAGTTTGCACAATGTATTGAACAATAGACTTTGGTTTTTTCGTAGTTTTTGCAATATCAGACAGCGTTTGACCCTCTAAATTCATGTTTTTTTTACAACTTCGCGGAATTCAGTGCTGGTTTCTCTTCGTGAAGACATTACGAGGAGTAAAACTCAATTAATTAATCAATCTAATCAATCTGAAGATTGAACTAATTATCACACAACCATTGGAAAAAACAAAAGATGCACCAATTTTAAATAACTGTACAATAAATGTAGCGACTATTTAAAATTGGTGCAACTTTTGTTTTTTCCAATGGTACGATAAATTTGTTCGTAAACAATTGCATACAAATTGTAATTTTTAAGCATTTTTGTTAAAAAAAAAATGCTATATGTTATCGGTTTGCCATCTGTTCGTCTGTGTGCACGATAACTTGAGAACGGATGGAGATATCAACTTAATTTCTTCACTAAAAGTTCAAGCAGTTCATGGGAATGATCCCTATTGATTTGGACATTTCTGTGTTTAGGGTGTTTGGAGATATGTAGGGTTTTGTTAACCCCCCTCCTTAAAATTGATATATGTATATATTTTCTATTCTATTTTGTTTTCACATAGCATGTGAATGTGAAATAAAAATATAACTCGTCTGGATGTAGGTTTGTGTGGGTGGTGTGATTATGGGGTGGTATGGGAGTTGGAGGGGGTGGGATGAGGCATTTTGGGTTTGGAGTGGGAATTTGGATTTTGGTGGATGAGGGTTTGAGTTGTGCCGCCTCGACAGCAAAGTGGTCAGCATGCTTGCTCCAGCGACCGGAGGTCCCGGGTTCGATTCCCAGTGGTGAAAAAATTTCACGGCTGGTTTAGGATCAATGAGTTTATCACTCATTATCCGAAATGAAAATATGATTATGAAACCTCATTTGAGGCGGCCAAATCCCTTGATGGGATATAGTGCCAGAGAGAGAGAGAGGGTTTGTGTGGGTGGTGTGTGTGTGTGCAAGTGGGTATGGAGGTGTTAAAGGGTGATAATATGGGTGGTGCGTTATAGGGTGGTGCGTTATAGGGTGGTGCGGGTGAGATGGGTTTTGGGGGTTTGAATTGGGTAGTAAGTGGAGGTGGTAATAATGTTTAGGTGTGGTAGTTTTTTATTTTTGTGGAGAAGCTATTTTCTTTTATTTTATAGGCAACAAAAAAATGCTTATAGAGTACGGCTGCGCGAACCTTTCCCGTCTTTTAATTTTTATTATTTTTTAGATTAAAACCGGTTTCAATAAAAAGGATGAACATATATGTTGGTTCCATTTTTTGCCTTTGTTAATTTACAGCACACTGCGATTCTATTTAGTTTAAAGGACAATAAACAAACTAATTTTTTAAAGCGTACGTATCATCAAAATATGATATGCCGATGCAAATACGTTTAGTTTTATCGACAACCGCATTCTTTTTGTCGATTTGGCGTTTTTTTAATATATAAACTTTTGAGTTCGAAAGTTTAATTCTTTATCGAAATTTTTGTAGAATATTAAGTTCGCTAAATAGTTCATAAATCGCATTGCTTTAAATTTCTGTTTAGTTTTAATAGCCTCGCGATGCGACTTATTTGAATAATCACAAATAGAAAATGAAAATCTTCACAAATAAGTCGGTATTTGGAAAACTGCCTTATCGACCAACGTTGGTTTATTTTATTTTAGGCAAATATTGGCAAAATATGACAATTAACAAACTCTAATGTCTACACGATTTGTAGCATTTGTTTTTTTCTTTGTTTTTTTTTGAAAAACCGCCTATTGTCGTTTGGAGCAAACTTCTAGTGGAAAGTATCGAAAGCATAACGGCAATATAAGTTTGACATTTAATTACTTTCTTATACTAAACACACCAAAAGTGGAGATGTCACAATTAGATAAAACAAAAAAACAGTGCCTGCTTATTGTGGAGTACCACAATGTAATAATTATAGATCGGCTTCCATATCGATGCATAAAATTCCTAAAAGAATTATAAATATGCCATCCGAAATTTTAAAATGGAAAATTGCATTAAAAATGGGAAAGCAGTTTCCAAAAAGTTTTGTAATTTGTAGTCATCATTTTGACTCAAGATTTTTATTAAAATTGATTCATAGCAGTAAACCAGATGTGGTTTTTTTGTCAAAAGGCGCATTTCCTACGGAGAAGCTGCCTAAATCATTCATACAAACGCAACAGATTCGAAAAAGTAATCGAGCGGACCGAATATTAAAACGAGCAGCTGTCATTGAAAATGCTTCCAGGTTTGTAATATGCTATGTAAATGTGCTGTTTCTACTATTTTAACCTTTTACCTTTTTCAGTCCGAGTGCCACATATGGCACAACAATTGAAACTTTGGAAGTTAATACTCACCTAGATCCACCTAATTCACACTCAGATGTTGCGTTACAATGTGTATCAGCGACTGTAGGAAAATGTATATATAGACAGATTAAAGCTTCATCAATATCGCTTCACTTTGGAACACAGAAGCAAAATTGAACACAATGACAGGAATACCATCCATGACTACTCTAAATGTAATGGTGAAGCTAGCTATGCCAGGATATTAGGCCAAATGAACGGTGCAATATGAGAATGAGGGAGTGAATCCTGCTAACAAATCACAAATTAAAAACCAATTGCTCATTTTGCTGCTCTCAAAGCTTATGAAAAAACTCATTCACTGACAATCAGAAGAACGAAACCGGAAAAATCTACCTACAAGTTTTAGTGATTTTCCTAACGTACGAACAGTGTTTGATTGTACGGAAATCAAAACCGTGACGTTTCGTTGTTTATCCTGCAGAACATGTACGTATTGCAACGATAAGAGCATGCACATGTTGAAAGTCATGATTGGAGTATCCCCCTCAGGTTCAATAAACTTTCTTGGTAACGTGTCAGCAGGACGATCTTCGGATAAGGCCATATTTAACAAGGACTCCGAGCTATTGCAATTGCTAAAGCCTGGCGATGCGGTAATGGTCGATAAAGGATTCATGATAGCTGACGAGCTATCAAATAGCGGAATAGAAATGGTAAGGCCGAAATTTTTATTTGAAACATTTTCCAAAGAGGATGTGGAAAGAAACACTAAGATTGCTACAGCTCGCGTGCAAGTAGAAAGAAGAATTGCGTGCTTAAAAATCTTTAGAATTTTATCTGAGAAAGTGGGGGTTTTGGTGATCCCTTACGTGGACGACATAATGACGGTTATTTGTGCTTTGTCAAATATTTCACAACCAATATTGAGCGATGACAAATTTATCTAAATTGAAAATTAAAATATAACAAAAATATACAGATTTTATTTATATAAAATAATTAAAAATAATTCAATAAAAATTTGTTAAAATCATATAACGTAAGTACTTTGTACATACATTATATAAATAACAAAAGTCTTTTAATTCAAATAAAAAGTATTAATCAGTCAAAAAAATAGCATTTTGGCAAAATATCACTTATCATTTCTGGGAAATAAACTGTATCATCACATATTTAAAATAAATTTTAGTTAGAATTTCAACAAGAGTCTGTAAGAAAACGTCGTCTCTTTTATAATTAGAATACTTTGGTCAAACGAACTAAATATCACAAAATTGCATAATTTTAAGTTTGTTATGGCCAATCCTAATTAAACTTGGCCGTAGTTAAATTTTTGTTTTAAATTATCCAAATGAACTTCATGAGGACTGGAAGTCATAGCCGACGTTTGGACAACTAGTCCCAAAATTCTGTCGCGAGCTGGAGGTGGAACTACCCCAACAGCACCTAGCCCGTTGGAAAAATATTCCATTATATCTATGGGTGATATACAAACCGTTTAAAAGAAATCACTGGCATTGTTTCTGTTTGTTGAACTAGTATCCATTTTAGTTTTACTAGAATAAATTAAACAAATACAAAATATATCAATTTTTGGATATAATTAATTCAGTTTAGAATTTCAAAATTAAGTTAAAAAAAATTTCATAACTCATAACAACAACATTTATGTGCACTAAACATCCAAAAAAAATTTGATTTTTTATGTATTTTAACTATTTTATGTATTTAATTTTTTGTTAAATTCATATTAAATTAGAAATATTATACTTACTTTCATCACCAAAAATTAATTTTATTGCACAACAAACTATTGCTGTCAAAATATTATATTTGCGTTTCACTCTCAAAACCTACCACCAGAGGCGCGATTTTTTAAATTCCAATCGTCAATTGAGCGACTGTGGAAAAATGTTGGAAAAATAGCTGCGTTGCTTTCCCAAATCCCGCTTAACTTTATTTTCATATTAGAGGCCAATTTTGGTTTCAGCAATATTTGTTTATGAATTTCCAGTAATGAAAATAATTGTTCATCATAGTTGACAAATTTATCAGTAATAATTAAAGTAGAGTTGGTTATAAATAAAACTAAAAAAAACAAGATTTTCATAAAACCGATTCAGATTACAATTACTACTGACATAAAAGCCAACTATGATGAACAATTATTTTCCGTTACTGGAAATTCAAAACAAATATTGCTGAAAGCAAAATTGGCCTCTAACATTAAAGCTAAGCGGCTTTGCGAAAGCAAAACAGCTAATGTAACTTTGATTTGAATTTGTGATTTGTTTGACAAATATGCCACAATGTTCGTATGTATTTATATTCGTGTGGCTGCGGCTTTATGCTAAATAAGTGGAACTTTTTGAATTTTTACTTAGCATGGGTAAATAATGTAAAATATTATGTTAGTTTTACAATTTTAAATTTACTTAGCAGATTAACCGGACAAGTGACCGGACAAGTTTGACCGGACAAGTGGTGCAGTGGTTAAAGCTTCGGCACTTGGACCGGGAGGTACTGGGTTCGAATCTCATCAGAGGCCAGATGCAAATCGAATTTTCATCATCAACTACAATCGGTGATGTTAATAAACACAGCTGAGACCCTCTGATGGAGTGCAGAATTCAGCGCCGACCCACCGTCCATGTCAATGTACAGGTTGACATGGAGCTTGCAATGTGCAGGTGGTATACTGTAGTTGTGTGACTAGGTGAATAGGTTAATGATGTAGCATAAATGCGTGGTATCACAATGGGCCAAAAAATGGCCTAAGTGTAAACCACTGAAACCTAAAACCTAACCTAGCAGATTAAGTAAAAATCGCATCGATTATTTTTTTGAATGTGTAGTTTTGTGCAACAATGTTTCTATTAGGGACCTAGTAGCATTTCAGTATACACTCGCAAGTATCACGCTAAAAATATTAGTGGTTTGTAGGAGTTTGCCGGAAAAATTTAGAAAATATTACGTTCGATTTATAGTACTGTAAAGTAAATTTCGCCGTCCTAGGCACCCTAACCCAAAAACATTATTAAAATAATTTAATTTTTCTTGTAGATAGTAGCTAGCCCGCTGGTTTATAAGAGTTTTCCGGAAAAACTCACAAAAATGTACGTTATATATAGTATTTGAAGACGTATTTGGCTGTCCTAAACTCCTAGTTTTTCGGAAAAATTTAGAAATTTCATTAGTTTTTTTACAACATGGTTTTTATATTACGGATTATGCTAAAATTCGTTTTATCGTGGTACTCTACAAACACATCTACATATACTTTTGGGAAAGATTTAGGACAAACTTTATCAACATACCAGCACATTCAGGAGTTCGAACTTAAATTTCTCCATAACAGAAAAACATCATTACAGTTCAATAACCGATTCAATTATACAAGGCTCATTAGTGGATGTTTTACTCTACGTAGCTAAAAACATCGTAATTATTAGACACGTCTCTATACGAGAATTTATGACAATTTAACAATTTATTAATCTCGATTTATCAATCACTATTGAAATGTATATTGAAAATGACTGTCTAACGATTTTAATTTTGTAAATTTATAAGGCCAATAACATCCGTATTTGGCGTGGTGTGTTATTACGCAAATATATTTGTGTCAAATTAAATTCAAAACGTGTGTGTGCGCCAGGCGGTCAACATCAATGCGATAATCATAAACTTTGAAATGGTCACTTGTCAGATATATATAATTTTCATAAAATTCGTTCCGCATATTAAAATTCATTTTTGTCTCCAATTTTGCCCGCTTCTTTATATATCTATCCTAGATACCGATATCCATCCCATCCGTTTATCAATGCATCTATAAAAGTCCTCTAGTATCTAGAAAACATATAACCACCATAAAAAATTGTCTAGAAATAAAAATCTGATAAAAAAGTCAACCAAACTGTAATTGATTCATTAAATTCTGTTATATAGTTTCTATGGCCATCATCACTAACCGAATAAAATCGTAATTAATGACTTTGACAACAACAAAATTGTAATTGTAATAAATCAGAGCGCCCAGCGAAACAAAAGAGGGACTTCTATGAACACAAAATATAAAATGATAACATCTTCATTCACCTCGAAATCATTATCAAACCCCTTTTCCATATTACATTGTATTATAAATACCCGATGAGAGTCTGTTTGAAGTGCACAACAACAACAACCAGCAAATAAATTTCCCTTTTTATCCTTTTGACAAAAAAATATCGACCAAAAAAATCCTTAACTCGAAACATAAGGGATCATATTACTTGCGTCGTGAATTGGAGAAGAAGAAGTAAATTACAGATTTGAAAAAAAAAATAGAAATAATTTACACCCTTTTGTAGTCCTTGTTTGGTTCCAGTAGAACAAACAGAAAAAACATTCCGCACTCACACAAAAAGGGATGATCCTGGATGCGGTTACCATGACTATTGTATACATTTTATTAAAATACTGCACAAAAAGTAAAAATACGGTAATGATTATTTATGAATCCTTTTTCCGACAAAATCAAAATATTATTACAAAATTTATACAATTTAATTTTAACCATAAGGAAGCAAAAAATTAATTTTAATAAAAATTTAATAATTTACATTTTTTTTGGTTTATTTTATAATTTATTGCATTTTTCATGTACGCAAACGAAAAGTATTTGTATCGTTAATATTTTAATTTTAACAAATTTTTAATTGAATTTAATTGTATTCGTATGTACGTATGTATATGCGACTGTGGAACCAACCGCACATACAAAACAACTTAACCGACACAACTGAAATACGGTAGCCCATAAATAATTTTTGTTTAAGGTTTGTTTATGTGCGCACACATAATGAGGTTGCTGCTTCTGCTGTTGTTGTACTCGTACATGCATTGTATTGTAAAGGTGTGAAGTTTAGGTTCTTGAAATTTATTGGAAATTTATTTAAATTCAAAACAATTTAAAGTAATTAAGTTAGTTTTTTGTTATAATGATTACATCGTAATTATGTGATGAGTGGGAAAATGTCCTCGTTGTGATATATTACCTAGTAATGCTGTTTAATGTTCAGCACATATATTACATATTCATAATTCTTGAGCATAAAAAATTGTTAACATTTTACGGATTGGTTAGTTTTGTGAATATGGTTACAAAGAATATGGCGCGATGATTTATTGTATTCCAGACTAATAGTGTATTAAGAAGGTTAGGATTTATTTGAAACAACTTTTGACCAAAGCCCGGCATTGAGTTAACGAATTTAGTCGAGAAATTATCTCATCAATTAATTTCAAATTAATTTTTTGGGGTCGTATTTTCTCGATTTATTCCTCGTTGAGTTTTTCTTCTGATCTTTAGTTTTTCTTAATTCTTTATTCCACATCCTCATCGACATTCTTATTGAAATTCGCAAGATCTTGATAGTTTATTCGTTGTGTTTTCTCGAAAAATTTCTGAGTTACGCTACCTTATTTAAGTTAGCCGAAAGATTAAAAAAATCGTTAATGCAGATAGTGTCTTCACTATCCCAGCCGAAAGCAAACCTTCAGCCGAAAGATATCAGCCGAATTTTTCAACTCAATATAATACTGTTCGACTGCTGTAACTTCGGCTAACTTTAACAAGTTCTCAATATATATATGTTTAACCTTGTTAAAGTTAACCGAAAGTTGCCAGCTGAATGATAATGCAGATAGTGTCTTGACTATTTTAGCCGAAAGTTAAACTTTCTTTATGCTCTCGCCCCTATCGATTTTTAAATTCCTATATACTGAAATAATTTGCCCTTCACCCGACCCGATCCTAAATTCTCCTAAATTCGAGTTCATCACTGATTTTTGTTGTATTCAAGACACTATCTGCATTATCTTTCGGCTGAAAACTTTCGGCTAACTTTAACAGTATATATTTTTTACTATACTGTTAGAGTTAGCCAAAAGTTTCCAGCCGAAAGATAATGCAGTTAGTGTCTTGAATACAGAAAAAATCAGGCATGAACTCGAATTTAGGAGAATTTAGGATTGGGTCGGGTGAAGGGCAAATTATTTCAGTATATAGGAATTTAAAAATCGATAGGAGCGAGAGTATAAAGAGAGTTTAAAAATAGTCAAGACACTATCTACATTATCTTTCGGCTGACAACTTTCGGCTAACTTTAACAAGGTTTTTTTACTTATATAAATATTCGATTTTCAATCTGAAATTGAATGAATTTTCATCATTGAATGCTCTGGCACTCTGGATAAACGGCCTAGGCTTTTAATGCAACTATCATTATTTGATAAGCCATATTGTTGTACAATTTTGGTCTAAATGTGAAAAAAATCTGAAGGATTTAGAGGGTTGTTTTTTTGACAAAATTTCGATTTTCAATTTATTGAAAATTCATTGCACGCTCTGGCGCTCCGGATAAACAGCCTAGGCCATTAATGCCACTATCATTATTTGATAGGCCATATTGTTGTTTAATTTTGGTCTAAATGCAAGGAAAATCTGAAGGATATAGGGGTTGTATTCAAAATGACAAAATTTCGATTTTCAATTTATTGAAAATTCATTGAACGCTCTGGCGCTCTGAATAAACGGCCTAGGCCACTAATGCCAATATCATTATTTGATAGGCCATACTGTTGTTCAACTTTGGTCTAAATGTGAAGAAAATCCGAAACATATTGTTGTTCAATTTTTGTCTAAATGTGAAGAAAATCTGAAGGATATAAAGGGTTGTTTTTTTGACAAAATTTCGATTTTCAATTTATTGAAAATTTATTGAAAGCTCTGGCGCTCCGGATAAATTTGATAGGCCATATTGTTGTTTAATTTTGGTCTAAATGCGAAGAAAATCTGAAGGATATAGGGGGTTGTGTTTTGACAAAGTTTCGATTTTCAATTTATTGAAAATTCATTGAAAGCTAGGCCATTAATGTAACTATCATTATTTGATAAGCCATATTGTTATTCAACTTTGGTCTAAATGTGAAGAAAACCCGAAACATATTGTTGTTCAATTTTGTTCTAAATGTGAAGAAAATCTGAAGGATATAGGGGGTTGTTTTTTGACAAAATTTCGATTTTCAATTTATCGAAAATTTATTGAACGCTCCGGCGCTCCGGATAAATAGGCTAATCCATTAATGCCACTATCATTATTTGATACGCCATATTGTTGATCAATTTGGTCTAAATGTGAAGAAAATCTGAAGGATATAAGGGGTTGTGATCAAAATGACAAAATTTCGATTTTCGAGGTATTGAAAATTCATTGAATGCTCTGGCGCTCTGGATAAACGGTTGTCGATTTCCAATTTATTGAAAATTCGTTGAGCGTTCTGGCGCTTCAGATAAACGGTCTAGGCCATTAATGCCACTATCACTATTTGATAAGCCATATTGTTATTCAACTTTGGTCTAAAAAAATTGGCAAAATTTCGATTTTCAATGTATTCAATGTATTCAATTCATTGCTCGAGACTGCATTTATCGATGACTGCTGTTCCTGATGATTAATACACGACTAAACATGCAACTGATGTGGTTAGAGATTTGAATAACCGTTATTGGAATGTATAAAGTCTTCTCTCTCAATTACGATCAAGAGAATGAGAAATCCGAAGTTAAAGGACAAGTGAAGCTAACTGATTTGTTGGTTTGTTTAAAATTAGTGAACTAGCTTCGACTCCGACCCACGGTAGGTTCACTAATCTGTAAGCAAGAAGTTTAGTTGGTCTACAATAGTTTAAGCAAATGCTGATTATTCATGGTCCTTTGAGCCTAAAGTGTTAAAGTGTTCAAAAAAACTAAACCAGAATAAAGGGAATTCAAACCCATATTACGACACGTTGCTGAATATCGTGGGAAATTGAATACGAACGCGCCGCAAACACTACATTTTCAGCAAAAAATCAACACATACTGTTTCAGAAGGAGACCGAACAGCAATCTTCATCTTGGTCGAAACAACACAATCTTTCTAAAGAAACTGTAGTTATGGATCTGCAGTTTATTGGAACCACCGGGCACTCTAAGAAACCAAGTATGAGGGTTTGAGTATTTTAATGGATAAAACCCCAAACTTTCATGACGAAATTTTCGTAAATGTATTAATTAAAAGTAGGCGAGCTTTGAAAAATGTAACACACAGAATACAAGAAGTCTTAACAAACATGAACGATGAAATAAATTAATTAAAAGTAGGCGATACATCATTTCGGCATGAGACTACCAAAATTGGAGGTACCAATGTTCCATGGTGGCTATAAAATATTACCAAAACGTTCACGAACATAACTAAACACTTAACGCAAAACCTCGTATTTAGAAGGAGGTTCCGCAGCAAAGCTAATAAGATAACTGATGATAACAGATGAGAGATGCAACATAGCATCGCAGCCAGTTAGCTAAGTTAGCGATTTTACTCGTACCTAGTTGTTTCAAGATTTTTGGGGATTTCATATAGGGATTTTCCAAATGCTTTTAAGGATTAACATTTCATACATATACCTGGATTTTATTCATAATTCATGAAATACTCAACAAGGTCGAGCCAAAAAGCAGGAATATAAAATGCGATTTAAATTTAAACCCAATTCGAAATAATTGACGCCATTGCGATGGAAACCATAAACTAAGTCAATGTGCAGATATCAAAGCGTACACAAAAGTACAAAGCTTATCCCACTCGTTACATTATGTAGAATTTACTTTGAAAAGCACAACGTGAAAACGTATAAAAATGGTGGAAAATGCATAATTTGCAATTTAAAGCATAAGACGCTTATGCATAACGTTAACAACCCAACATAGTTAAACATGTTGTCTCATAACTCAAGCAATGGAGAGATACTTCAAACTCTACTTTGAGACGGCAATAATTACAGCATATAGAGAAACAAGAACTAATAATTTGGCGAGAAAACAATAGAATTTGCGATATAGTTGCGAGATTTGACAGTAAATTTGCGATTCAAATAAAAGCAATGGTGTTCGATAAAATAACGCACCACCTGCTTGATCGTACAACATTGAAGAAAGAAGCGATGGAAGCAGAAACATTTTATTTTTAAACTGTGCAATGTGACTCCAAAATGGCGGAATAGATTTTTAACTTACCTCTGAAAGAAAACGTGCTGACACAAGGAGAAACACGAAAAACGGCAATTGCCAGATTAATTCAATTAGAAAGACGATTCTCCAGTTATTAGATCCAGTTAGACGATCACAAATTATTACTAATTTAGTTAATTTTAATAAATTGTATGTGCTCACTCGTTCACGGGGTTTTTAAGAAGAGCTTTTTTATTATTTTTTTTTACAATTTGTGGTTATCAAAATTTTTATTCTGAATAATAGTGACATCTAGATTTGAATATTTAAGCTTAATTTGCTATAATTAATAGTACAATTTTTTTCTCTTGATTTTTACTTAATCTAGTACATCATGTATTTTCAAGTTCAAGCATCTGTCAAAATTTTAATATAAACAAGTTTTAAGAAAAATTTAATTCGTAATGGTAAGTTTATGTCTAATTTGAAACTAATTATACAATAATACAAATTTAATATACACTGAAGAAAATAAAATTGACCTCACAAAAATTTTCTTCGTTAATCTCAAAATATTTGCACAACGTAAATATGAATAAATTTAAACATTGTTAATTCTATTTAATAAATTTTATTTGAACTTGAATAACCAGAAATAATTCACTTTATAATTGTATTTTCATTACTAATTATAATTTATGCTACAAAATTGACCTCAATTCAATTTATAACTCAAAAAAGGAACTTTTGAATTTTTAAAAACTGGTTAATATTGAGTATGACCTCCGTTATTTCTAATGACCTCAAATAATCGATCAGGCATACTGCTGATTAAATTCCTGAGAGTATCCGGCTCGATTCCCATCCAAACCGCTTTTACACGATCCTCCAGCTCGCCAACTGTGCCAAATTGTTTTCCATTTTGATAAACCTGACGCGCAACTATCTCCAGAGGTTCTTTATTGGGTTTAAGTCTGGACTACATGCAGGCCAATCTAAAACATTAATATTATTATCGCGGAACCAACACTTCACGAGCTTCGCAGAATTGATAGGTGTATTATCTTGTTGAAAAATAAAATGATCTCCCATCAAGTTTGTCGTATGTTCCAGAAGGCTGTACTCCAAAACGTTCAAGTAATCATGTGCCTTCATTTTTGTAGAAATCCAAGCGAGAGGTACCTTTCCGCAGTAAGCAAACCCACCCCAAATCATAACCGTCCCGCCACCAAAATTACGACTCATGCATATCTCAACAGATTTTCGCAAGTCATGCCAATAGAACTGGAAGCCGTCTGGGCCATCCAGATTAAATTTTTTTTCGTCGCTAAACAGAACTTTTTTCCACATCTCAATGTAATAGGTGATATATTTTTTATCAAATTCCATCCTAGCCATTCCATCAAATTCCATCCTAGAACCCGTTGGACAGTAACAGGCAGCTGTAAATCAGCTCGAATTTGTGACGCTGTTTGGTGTTTGACTCGTGCCCGGCTAACAATAGCCCGCTTAGTACGTTCATTGAGTACTGCTTTTCGACCTGATCCCTTATAGAGACCATAGGATTCCTTCTTTTTCAGAAAATTGTTGATAACTCTTGGAGATCTTTTCAATTTTATAGCAATTGCTCTATTTGATAATCCTGCGTCTTTGTACGCAGTTATTTTAGCGGTTTCTTCGCTATAGATAACCTCTTGCCACTTCCCATTCTTTATAAACACAACATTGACAGAATATTAATTATTGGAAATCAAGGAGAGATTACGTTGAGTTATTTACCATTAAATTTTGTTCACGAAACTTCTCACAAATTTTTTTTATTAAAACTCAAATCACGTGAGGTCAATTTTATTTTCTTCTTATTCACAGAAGCCTCTAACTTTATATTTTGTTTTGTTTATACCGTTATTTTTTTCGATAATTTTTTTCGAAAATTTGTGCGTTACTATGTTATTTCAATAATATGAATACGTAAAATAATAATTCGAAGTATTTCACTTTATTGCGATGAAAATACATATTTTTTTTAAGTCAATTTGATTTTCTCCATTGAAATTACAGCCACTTACACAATCATCTTTAAGTACGTCGCCTTTCACCACATCTGGTAAATTTAACACCAGAACCGAGTCAACATTCGCATTTAATCCCCGTTATATCGGAGTAAAGCAGCCGTTCAGTGGGTCGTGTCGTTCTGTTCGCCAATCAGCAAATTACAACAACCAACAAAATTTCGGTTGGGTATACAGTTACGGCAGCCAAGTTTCAACCCCATCACTGCTAGCCAGAGGCCGAGGTGACTCCAAATTGTAACATGTCTCTGCATCTATAGGGATTTTGGCAATATTAAAACTGTAAGTACCTAATTAATTATTTTTGGTGCTTGGCTCAATAAATTTTTATTTTAAATTCAAATTTCGTTTTTTATTCTTAAACTTATTAAAATGTGTTTTGTTTATTTTTTCGGTCCTTTTCCTTTTGTGTTCTTTTTCGGCGCGTTATTCAAGGTGTGAACGATCCACCTGTGACTGCTTTATCTGCGGAATCAACTGATGAAGCGACAGCATCGGGCAGCGGTTCTAAGGAATCAACGTTTTCGTTGACAGCCTCGCAGCTAACCAGACTCATCAACGATGCTGTCTCTCTCAACTCTTCTGCCAGAGACATCTCAATCTCACGCTTCGTTTCCTTGTTACACAGGAATGGTTGCTCGAGTGGCATTCAAACCTCCACAACCGCTACATTTTCAAACCCCGGAGGTTTGGTTCGAAATACTCGAGCAACAGTTCACGGTGGTGGATATAAGAACTGAGGCAACGCGGTATGCTCATGCTGTTGCAGCTTTGGATTCACGACTCCACGACACTTTCGCATGTTTGATCACCAGCCCAAAAGGTAATGAACCTTATACAGTATTCAAGGCTGAAGTGATCCAGGTTCTCGGGGAGTTGGAAAAGGCGAAGCTGAACAACCTGATGCATGGTTTAGCACTTGGAGACAGAAAGCCATCACAGTTGTTGAGCGCCATGAAATTAGACGCTGGGAACAACTTTAATGAAGCAACACTTAACAAATTCTGGATGAAGAGGTTGCCACCGTTTGAAAATGATGTGTTTCTGCCAGTCCTGGCAGAACCGGCTGACAGCGTCTTCGAGACTATGACACAGTCTCAAGTGAATAGTCTCGAGACATCTGCACCTTGTATGGCTTTTCCAAATTCTTCGTTGTCTTTAGATCAACAATTTTCGAATTTTAAAACAACATTGTTATCGGAAGTATCGGAAATTATTAGCCAAAATTAGTGGTCACGGTGAAATTCTTCATTCAATAAATCGCGACGCGACAAATTTCATCAAATTTTAGAACAAATTATGATCCAAATTATGATGAACCTTCGATCGAAAATAACTTTATCTGTTTTTATCATTATTATTGCGGAACAACGGCTTACAAATGTAAGCCTCTTTACAGATTCGTATCTAATAATACTTCCGTAAACAATGTTACAAAAAACTAAGTGGTCATTCACAATTGGCGGTGTGTAATGACGTAACAAAAACCAGCCGCCTTTTAATTTTTGAACTATTTTATAAAACTCATTTCTTAATTGAAACAGGTGCAGACGTCTCAGTCTTATCCGCTCGTTTTGTCAGAAACCCAAGGGTTGACCCATCATTTAAGTTGTTTGCGGCTAACGGTTCTTGGTAAACGCGTACGGGACAAAAATTTTAAAAATAGACATTGGGCTGCGCCGCGAATTCTCCTGGAAGTTTATTGTTGCTGACGTGTCGATGCCTATAATCTGCGCGGATTTCTTAAATAAAACTGGTTTACTGGTGGATATACAGGGACAGAGGCTCATTGACCCGTTAACTTCCCTGTATTCGAAAGGTAAACCTTCTACCTACAATGGTTCTACGGTATCTAGGATCGACAAGTCAGCAATAGACCCAGGAGTTTTCAAAGTAATATCAAAATTCTGTACGGTAATTCACGGAAATATTAATATCGACGATACGAAACATAACGTAACTCACAAAATTGAGACGAACGGACCACCGATTGCATGCAAACCACGACGACTAGCACCGGACAAACTCATCATCGCGAGGACGGAATTCGAAAATATGATGAAACTCGGGATTTGCAGACCTATTAGCAGTCCTTGGTCCAGCCCGTTGCACTTAGTGGAGACCATGTGGAGACTTTCGGGCACTAAACAAAGTCACAATTCCAGACAGGTACCCAATCCCACATCTCCAAGACTTTACACAACGACTCGAGGGCTGCACTATATTCACAACAATAGACCTTGTCCAGGTCTACCATCAAAATCTTATTGAACCGACCGACATTCCAAAAACAGCAATTTCGACACCTTTCGGACTATTCGAATTTTGTAGAATTACTTTCGGCCTTAGGAATGCAGCACAGTCGTTCCAAAGTCTTATGCATACAGTATCACGCGGACTTGACTTCTGTTTTGTGTATTTGGACGACGTGCTCATTGCCTTTCGAAATTACGACTAGTTGTAAATGTGGACAAATGCGTTTTCGCAAAGACCGAAATTATCTTTTTAGGTCATTTGGTAACTGGACAAGGTATATTACCGTTGCATGAACGGGTTCAAGTCATCAAAAATTTCGAACGACCACAGACTGTTAAACAACTGAACCGCTTTTTAGGTATGATAAACTTTTATCGACGCTTCATTTCAGGTGCCGCTGCTGACCAGGAATTGTTGAACGATTACCTGAAAGGTTATACCAAAAACAGTCGAGTTCCAATTTAATGGTCAACGGCGGCTATCGAAGCGTTCGACCTCTGGCTATCATGGTTGACGCTTCCGATACTGCGATCGGAGCGGTAGTTCAGCAGTTTGTATACAATTCTTTGCAACCACTCGGTTTCTTTTCAGTACGTCTCAATGCAACGCAAAAAAGATACAGTGCTTATGATCGTGAACTTCTCGCGGCATATTCGGGAATAAAACACTTTCGATATCTTCTCGATGGTCGTACTTTTACGCTTTATACCGATCATAAGCCACTTGTCTACGCTTTTAATCAGAATCCGGGAAAAGCATCTCCTCGTCAATTTCGACACCTAGATTTCATCGGTCAATTCACAACCGATATCCAGCACATCTCTGGACTGGATAACGTTGTTGCAGATACTCTTTCACGCATTAATCAAATTTCTATTCCTGAAAGTATTGATTATGCTATCATCGCAGATGCTCAGACTAATGATGAAAAGCTTCAAGAAATTTTAAGGAGTAATCCTGTTCTCAAATTCGAGAAATTCTCTGTTTCATTTAATTCAAACAAATTCATCTATTGCGATACTTCTACAATTACAACTAGGCCATTCATCCCCTAAATTTCAGAAAACAAGTTTTTGGGGCATTTCATAATCTTTCTCATCCTGGCGTCAAAGCTTCCGTAAAACTTTTCACTCAGAATGTAATCTGGTCATCAATTAAAAAAGACGTTCAGAAGATGGCCCAAAATTGTGTAGCTTGCCAAAAGGTTAAAATCTCAAGACATACAAAATATAAATTAACGTCTCAACGCTTTTCGATTATTCATCTCGACATCATCGGTCCTTTGCCAGTTTCTGTTAATCAGCTGTATTGCGTAACATTGATTGATAGATACACTCGCTGGTCTGAGGCGGTTCCAGCTCCGGATATAACTGCTGCAACCGTCGCTTTCGCTGTCTACTCACAGTGGATATCTCGCTTTGGTGTGCCAGAGTCCATTGTCACGGACCAAGGCATGCAATTCGAATCACAACTAATTCACGAACTGGCTAACTTACTTGGTTTTGAGCGCAGGAGAACAACTAGTTACAATCCCAAATGTAATGGCATGATCGAGAGATGGCATCGAGTCATCAAATCTGCCATTATGTGATATAATCGATCTGATTGGACTAGTGTTCTTCCTGCAATCTTACTTGGACTACGGACGACGTACAGTGACGAATTAAAAGCTACTCCAGCTGATTTTATTTGAATCGGTTAGTCGATGGTTATCGCTGGAAATTTTTTCAGATCAAGTTTCATGTTGGGAATCCGGGAAAATGGGGGGGGGGGGTGGTGGGGTTAGTAAAATACACGTGCAAATTTCAAAAATTCGTAAAAACTTAACGTTTAAAGTGTAATGTCTGGAAAAGATCTTATTTGAATCGGTTTGCCGGTGGTTATCGCTGGAAAATTTTAAATTTTTCAGATCAAGTTCTTTTTTGTCAGAACTTTTCAGTCCAGCGATAACCATCAACAAACCGATTCAAATAAAATCTTTTCCAGACATAACACGTTAAGTTTTTACGAATTTTTGAAATTTACCCATATGCATTTTATTCATACTAAATGACATAAGAAACATAAATTAATATCGGTGTTTTAGTTTTATTTGTTGTTTGTTACGAATATACATATTTTCGGCCGATTTTGTTGGTTAGTAATTTTCTGCTGGGATTTCAATTTAATACATATTTTTTTAACTTTCGGCTGACATAGTCGAGGCACTATCTGCATTATCGATTTTTTCACTTTCGGCTGGCAACTTCCGGTTAACTTTAATAGGCTCCCAACCTCGGGGCTGCTTTGCTACCTATTTACTAACAACTATTTGGTACTTTAAATTTAATATTTAAATTCGATGGAGTTGATATCGATTTCAAAATTAATCGAGGTTTTTTTACCCAGAAAAAATCACCGGTGTCCCGCACTTCACTTATCATATCTTTGGCTGAATTTATAATCCTGAAATCAAGATTGAACTAAAAGAATTTTCTTTTTCGCCGTCCTTGTTGCGGTTTTTCCGTGATGCCTACTTTTACATTGTTTTCGTTTCTCTATCGTGAGATTGCGACGTAAAGCTGACCATGTGAGAAGACTGCTGTCTCGAGATCGATGCCAACGCGCTGTCGAACGTGTGACCGTGCGCTTTGTTGAAGGTGATTAGAGAGAATGAGTGTATCCAGAGTGTAGCCGTCGCTTGAAAATGTATTCGCCACAATTGCATTCTAGTAGGCGAGTGGTATTAATGGTCGACTCTACAGTTCTTGGAATCGTGAGATCGGTTCTAGGCACGGTCGTTAATTTTTTTCATTCTTAATCTTTATAGAAGTACGTTTAATTAATGGAAACCGGGAATGCATTGAACACCTTAAGATTAAAATGTATATAAAATAAAAATATCATGCAAAATTAGTTTTTTCAAAGGCTGCTTGTGTGCTTATGAGTTATGAGTCAAAAAATACCCAAAATGTAGTCAACTATGAATATTTAATCCACCCTATACATTTATGCCCAAAATCTCTTCAGATTATAAATCATTTAAGATATCGATCGCACGACATTCAAAATAATATTCATAATTTTCATGAAAGAACATTTTAAAAGAAATTTTACTTCCTCAAAATTAATTTACGATACATCCAAAGATTCATAACACCAACAACCCAAACACAGATAAAACAAAAACCATTAAATCTTCTTCTTCAGACATATAATCTTAAAGATGAACAACAACAGCAACAAAAACAGCAAAAAAAATCCATGTTACGTTATTTTATGAATTTATTGTAATTTGATCTGCTTGTGGTGAAGTTCGTTTTGCGGTTTTTACTTGTAAAACTATGTGTTTCCAAGTGAACATAAAAAATTTATGTAGAATATGCATATATATTTATGTTGATTTGTTACATTTCTGTTTCGACAGCATCCCATAAAAAAAAATAAGTCAGTGCACATCACACACCCATTCAGTTTAAAAAAAAAATTACGTACTTATATTTATAATCGTATATACCACATATGAGGAGGCTCAAATTACAAACTGCCGAAATTCCCGTGTTCATGGGAAATGCCGAGTTCAAAAAACCTTTTATCAGCCCATTTTTTTTTATTACATTTGAACTACAAATTGTTATCAATTTAAAATCATTGCTCTATAATTTATATTACATTTTTTATATGTATACGAACAAGTGTATAAGACTTCTATAATCATTATCTTGACCCCGTAGATGTAATCAGAACACCAAAAATAGGCCCATTCTTATAGATGGGATGATTCTCCATGACCCATTCTAGTGATGGAACAAAAAAAATATAAAAACATAAAATTACTTTATGATTTATGATAAAAATATTAAAGTTTTAAATTTCTTGTCGTAATTTTTTTTTTTTTTGTTAAATATTTCATTATATTATCAGAATGACCTTTGTGGTTAGTTAACATACACACACACGAAAAAATGTACATAAAAAAATAACTCAAAGAAAATTGTTTATCTTAATAAAAAATAAAGTTTATATAAAATGTACCTCCACACACATAAAATTTATAAAAGTATAGTGTGGTTTAGTGTTACCAGATTAAAATCAAATTGTTTCTGTATTTTTCAAATAAGTTTTTTTTTATGATCCCAGGAATTTTTAAAATTCTATCTAATTAAAAGGAGATAAAACATTTTTTTGTTTACCTTGTACTCGTCTCGTCTGTATCTGTACCATAATATGTGGTTGCAAGGTGGATTTGAATGGGCAGACAAGTAGCATACTAGAGTACTAATATCTGAGTTAGTAAAATATTTGACAATATTGTTAATTGTTTTGCTGTATTATGTCGAGATCGGTGGTTCACACTGAAAATATTAACTAATTATTTCAGGGTACACAAACAAAGCAAATTGTGAACCACAATTTAAAATTGAAAATGCTAGTGATCCTGAGAGCTAAGCTTTTATTTAATGAGTAACGTTGCTGTATAACTTTGTGTTTCCCCACAGTTCTCAAATGTTACTTGGTGAATTTAACGACTGCTTGAAGAAATGCCATTTGTGTGGGTAATCTAACAAAAAATTAGAAATTTATTTATTATGTTTCATAAGGTCTGTTGAGTTGCTTATAGGGTGATAATGTCATAATACAAAAATGTTACTTAAGAAATACTGAGGAATTTAATTGGTGCATCATTCGCATGGCTGGTATCGAACCAGTATATTATGTTGTTACGACTCCATGATCATAGCAATTATTTCCGTTTCCTCTGTGTGTATTCTTTTTATACGTTCTATGGTGAGTGGAGTATTTTGTTTGACTACAGTGTCACCTGTTCTCGAGCATTTGGTACTTTTAATATGTACTAATATTTTTTTTTTTACTGTCAATGATCGTCATATAAGTGTGGGAGCGAGAGCAATGTGCACTGGGTATGTTGTGCAGTAGCAAGATGATGTAGAAAGTTTTTTTGGGTTGTTCTCTTTGTTATATCCCTTTTGTGATTTACTAACACAATTGTGTGGGTACGGCTAATGTACCATGTCAAAAATTTATTTTTGTACGTGTTTTGAGCCAACTTACACATTTGTAGATTCCTTTCAAACTTGTTTTGGCCCGAAAAAAAACACTATAAATATACACACGATTGTGTTGGTTGCACTTCAAACCAAGCGAAAGTTTTTAACAAAAACGCCATTACTTTACTATGATTTTTGAATCACACATTTGTGTGGTTTGGACTTTAATTGAGGCATTTTTTTTTTGTTGAAAAAGGGATATACGCGTTGGAGGGAATGCGATCGTGCCCGCTCGGAAAAAAGAAAAACAACAACAAAACAGAATATTCTACAAGTTTTTGGTGTGAGAATTCGGTTTGTAATTTGGATAAAATAAAGTCTCGTTTTTGGTTGTAAAAAAAGATAGTCGTGCGTATATTTAAATCAAAAAATAATTTTCAAGTTTTGTCAAGTGGTTTTTTTGTTATTATTGAAAATTATATAAGATGGATGAATTTTTTTTTTTAAATAATAAAAAAACGCCGACTATCAGAAATCATAAATTGATAAATTGTTGTGAACGTTAATTAACTATCGAGTAATATATTGAGTGAAGCTAAAACGCTAAGCCGATTTTGTTGTGAACTAGTGTTAATGTTATTGTAAATTTCTAAAGGTTTTTTTTCTTCTGAAATAAATAAAAATCGGAAACCTAAAAGTGTATATTTCGAATTGGCGTATGGTCGGGAAAATTGATGAAAAATTATTTGTGGCGTTTTTCCGTAAAGAACAGAACGGGGTGCACATCGATAAAACTGGTGGTTTTTAACACTAGAGTTGAATTCGATAAAGGGGATTATAGTATGCTGTTTAACTTGGATTCAATAAATAAAATCCATTATAGCAATAGTATCGAGTACTACGGCGGTATCACGGTATCGAACAATACCGTAATGGTAACGGGTGGTCGACAACGTGGCCATTCACATCTCAACGATTTACCGATTTACGGAGCCAAAGCCCAACCTCAATTTTTCAGTTTTGAATAGTGCAATTTATCGGCGGTAGTGCCTCATCGTTGGAAGGGTGGCCAGTTGAGGCTATTCATCGCCCAACGCGAGCCAACGCCCAACGGTGGCCAGTCGAGGCTAAATATATTTACCGGCGGGTGGGCCGTAACATTTGAGCTTGTAAACGGTATAACTAAGCTGCAACGGTCCAGGTGGTGCATCACCTGTGGAATGACGGCACACTAGAAAGCCGCAACCCATTTGGACATTGTAATCCTGCAGAGTAACCTTCCTTGAAGGTCGTAATACGAGACAACGCCCATCAACTTCTTTGCGGGTGGCCAGTTGTGGCCACTCATTGGTATTATCAAGGCGAAGGTGAAGGATGCCCAACCACATTTCACGGCGGAAAGACGTCCAACGGTCCGGGTACTGGAATTTCCTGTGACATGACAGCTCACATCATGCCGCAACCCATTTGGACGTTGCATCCCTAAAGGGTGACCTTTCCCGAAGGTCGTAAGGTAAAATTATTCATTTTATCTTTTTTGGGTACTTTTCTTTATTTTATTTTTGCTTTAATTTAACAATTCAAATTTTTATTTGTACTTTAAACTTTATATTTCAAATTTTATATTAATTTTTTTTGTTTGTGCACGCGATTATAGTTCTACGTCGGTCTCGCTTTATCATTTTGGAGGCGCTCATATTTTTCTTTTTTGGGGTTTTATGTTTTTGTTTTATGTTCTTTCTTTCATCTAACCCGGTCATTCAGCCATTTATGTTTTTTTCTCTTTTGTTGTTTATTGAAAATAAAAATACAGAACGGCATTCTATTCCTTTCGGCATTCGGGCTAATTTTCCATCGTTGCTGATTGTTATTTTTCCTTTTGTTTTAATTTTGATTGCTAAAATTAATTACAATATTTTTCGGATCTGTAGGAGATGAGAGCTGGAATCTGGTCCGGTTCTGGTGTCATATTAACAGGCTGGGCTTGTCACTCCCATTCATTTCCTTGGCAGGACATCCAAAGGGTTGGAGTGCGAGTCCAGCAGATGTGTCGTCCATTCTCGGGTGACCGTAAAATGCAGCGGTCTCCTCGTGGTACTTCGGCGGTGTCAAGCGGTCGAAGTGTGAATTGTGTGAGATTGGTTGGAGGTCTCTCCGAGTGAAGAGTTGGTCTTTTGGGGAGACCTTTCTACCCTCTAATGCTGTTTCGTTGAAGCTGGGCATCGGCCTTTCAGGGTCGATGAGTCATTCGGAGGGCCTTTTCAGCAAACTGGGTACTTTTCACTCGGGGAGATCCGGTCGTCGGATGGACATGCCCGGTTATTATTTCTTTATACACATGTTCCTCAAGTTTCTTCCGACAAATTTCCGCGGAACATTCAGTTTTTATTTTTATTTAGTTTGCGTTTTTTTTTATAAGTTTTCTGTAAACACGGTGTAGGCCAGGAGCATCACAAGCCTCAAATTCCTACGACCCAAGCATTTCTCCCTGAGATCTAGCCAGCAAAACTGCGGGTCGGCTGCTGAGCCGACCGTAACAATGTATTACATTTAAGATTATAATAATAACGACGTTTCAGATCATCTTAAATCGTTTCAAATTTACATAAAATCGTTCCAATTTCTCTCAAATCTATTCAAATCTACAGAACATGGTTAAAACCCGTCTCAAATTGTAATCACATTGTTCTGAACCGGCCTAAATGATTTAAAATCGTCTCAAATTGTAAATAAATTGAACCAAATAATCACAAGTTGCATCAAATCGTCATAATATCGTTTCAAATCTTCATAAAATGTCTATTATTGTAATGAAACCATTGCTTATCGTGTCACATCGTGACAAATCTGCACAAAATCGTTACGAATCATATCAAATTCTAATCAGATTTGTCAAAAAAGGTTTTAAAACATAATCGAATATTGAAAATCATTGCAAATCTTCTCAGATCCACATAAAGCTGTTCCCTTCCGAATCATCTAAAATTGTTCAAAAATAAAATAAAATAAAATGGATCATGTAAATTCCTCTCAAATTGTAATAACGTATTCCAAATTAATTCAAAACGTATCAAATCTTCGTAAACATCATTGCAAATCGTCTCAAAATGTATTCAACAAATCTTCCAAATCTTCATATTATTTCAAGTCTACGTCAAATAGTCCCACGTGGTCTCAGATTGTCATAATATCGTTCCGGAACGTCTTAAAAGTTGTAAATGAATCGAACCTAATTATCTTGAATCCTCATTTCGTTCGGAATCCTCTCAAATTCTCATAACATCTCAAATCTCATCAAATCATCTGAAAATATATCAAAATCTTACACACGATTCTTACAAACTTTGAAAATTTAGAAACTTCCACATGGTAGATTTTTTCCCGTCGGTAAATAGATATGTACGGTAAATGTATGTTTTTGACCAGGAAAGTGTTTTGACTTTTCTGGTAGCCATGTTAGGTCTTTCCAACAAAAGAGGAATTTCCTTGTAATTTTGTTGGTAACATACCTCGCTAGGTACAATCGACGGAACCTTATTTCGCCTGTACATAGTGCCAATTATTTCTGGATGTTGACTTGAGCCTGTGGTTGACAACATAACTTTTTTTCTGTTACGCGTTACTACTCGTAAAGCGTCTGCACAGCCCTGACCTTATTTTAGTTACAAATGTATAGAAACTTCATCGCCAATATCATTTAGAAACTTTCGTGTTACGGATGTGCTTTGAAATTGTCAAGGATCGCAACCAGTTTGTGTTCAGTTTTTGAATACTTAGCATAAAGTTAGCAAACGATTCATTTTTCTCATGTGCCCTGCGATAAAGTTACTCGCGGATCTCGTTTTCATAGTCGTATAGCTACTGAAGAAGGAAAGCATTGCATTTTTCATGGATATTCAGTCTGAATCAAAGGAAACCAAAACCAACCTTCTGCACTTTTAGTTAGGAATAGGTGTAAAGCTTTTGTTAACACAACTTTAAGAAGTCCATCACCTTTTGCTGTTCCAAACACTGAATAAAATTTTGTACACTCGTAGATTTAGTTCCATCAAAAGAGAGATTCCAGGTTTGTCTAACTTTACATAAATCATTGAAATGATATTGTGAGTAAACCTGGGTAACTTAATTTCGGATTTTTCTATTAGGATTACAAAATTCAACATTTCGGGGTGAACCTGGTTCGTGATTGTAAGCTATCAAAACTTGTAAAAAAAATGCGACTTGTGGTCTTAACTCATTATTACCTCTTCATTTATGTGAAATTGGAGAATTAAAGTTCCTTTTCGAATTTTTATTATGAATAAGTGACAATATATGTCGATTCGGTGAAGAAACGTCCAAGTGTTCTCTTGGATGCAACTTCATCGCATACATGATTTGTTTGAAATTCTTAACAAGATTTCATGGACCAAAATTTATGCCAGGCTCTAAAAATGTTTAAAAGATTCCCAACATTTCGAAATTGACAAAAAACAAAGAATTACGAATTGACGCGAAATGGTGAAATATGATTTTCAGGCAACTCTGATTTAGCCTTGAAATGAGATTTTTTAGGTGATAAAATGTTTCTTCCTAATACCGTTTGGAATCCGCTTGTATGTGAAGCTAAACATGACACTGAGGCACGACTTGGATGGAGCTTGTTCAACTTCATACACGTTTTTGATGCCAACTTTAGCTAGTACGCGTTTTGTTTTCGGGCAAAGCATAAAATTTGTCTCATCACCGTTAAATATGCGAGTTGAATCAAATAAAATGGATATAAAATTTTTATTTTTTAGCTGGCGGCGGTTACCTATAAATGAATAATTATAATTTAATGGAAAATAATTAATTAAAGCGAACAAAAAATACCGCTTCCGGAATTCACGTTATTATGTTTGGATGTTGTTTTAAGAATAAACTATACCATACTTTTCCAGGCAAAAAACTTTTCACCCATTCGATAACATCTTCGTGACGTTTAGGCTAATCCCTTTCTGGCACTTTCGATAATCTGTTGTATAATGATCTATTTTGTTCCATGAACCCTATGCATTCATTGCGCCTCTATGTTGTAGTCTTTTTTCTTTCTATCATTCATGCCTCTATTGCTCGGGATGTTAAATTGATGTTGGTGTGGTAATACTAGAGCGAATGAAGAAGGAACGAACGGAGAACACGAAAAAGTTAGTCGGACTGCAACTCTAGAGATCTAATCATTCTAAATTTAACACATTCGCGTTCACACCTTATTTAGTGATGTCGACTCAGAACGTCATATGCTGTAACACTAGTAATTTTTAAGATAATTTAAAACTGATTGAAGCCTTTTGTGTTAAATCGTTTTTGAATAATTTTGCAATCACTAATGCTTTTATGCAAAATCACTGCAATTGGTCACCACTGAGTGGCGACCTCCTGATACAATTAGTTTCATTTTTCAGGACAATACTGCATTAGATAAGTGGTACTGCAATTACAGTGGTTGAACTAGCTGAAAATTCTATCATCATTTTGGAACCGCAATACCGCATTTGCAGTATACTCAAAAATTTAAAGTAAAAAATAATGTTTATCAAATTTCAGTCGTTTATTATAAAATAATAAATAACAAAAAATAAATAAAGAATTCATTAAAAACAAAAAAATTAAACCAAAATACAGAATTAGTCTTAGTATTAGATATTTGGCTGCGGATGTTGATGTTCAAGAGTTGGTTTATGCCAGGCATCAAAACAATTCATACATAAAGCTGAATTACCAGGACAGTGCTTGCATTGGTAAGCCGTTTGCTTTCTTTTTTTCGATTGTGTGCAATATCGACAATCACGAAAATATGATTTTCTTTTCCATCCGTTCGGCAATGGACACTTTTCCAGGCAGTGGTGGCCTGATGAGGATGTTGATGCCCTCGGTGAGGACGCTCCTGGAAGTGACGGAATAGTTAAATTCATGTTAGAATGTATTTTCAGATAGTGTCCACTAGGAATATCTTGGACATTCAAAAATGATGAGATGAGTGACTCTCTGAACTGTAAAAATGTGATCTTCAGAAATTTGGTTTTATAAATAAAATATGAATTAAACACTGCAATATCTATAATATGAAAGATCACTTTCTTATACCATCTAACAGTTTTTCGAGGACATGAATAGTATGACACCAACTGATCTAGTCTATCAACACCGGACATATGTTTGTTGTATTCCTCTATTTCGATGTGTTTGTTTCTTTCTTCACCGCAACTGTTTGTAGTTAAAGCCATTGCAGGGTCGTAAGCTGTATTTATACAAAGAACTTCTCTCTTGTCCTTCCACTTAGAAACATTTATATCTCCTTTACGCCGCCAGGTTCATCTTTTTTGAGTTTCATTTCAATAGGTTCCTTTGGGATTTCCTTCCGATTGCTTCGCAAAGTACCACAAGTGTGGGTTTTATGAGACAATAATATGTTACTCAAACTTACACTATTTTAGTAATTGTCCATTAAAAGTGAATGACCTTTTCGCAAGTACGGCTCCATTAATCTTAATACAAGTGAATTAATTTTTGAGCTTGTTGAATCTGCATTAGTTTGTTTCCCGCCATATATTTCCAGATTAGAAACATATCCAATTGGATCACAAAGCTCTAAAAATTTTATACCGTAGTTAGACTTTTTATTTTTGATGTACATTCTAAAATGTAAGCGGCCACGAAACAGCAACAAGGACTCATCTATTGACAAGTGCTTCTTTGGTTTATTAGATGCTTGACATCGGTCCGTAAATATTTTTAGAAATGAAGTAATTTTTGCTAGATGTGTTTCACCAATCGCAAGGTTAACGTTTAAACATCTTATAATTTGTTCAAAGCGTCGTCCCGACATAATGCTTGCAATAATTGGATGAAAATACAACGGGTGCTTGGAAAATAATTGTCTCATTTTTGGTAGCTTGATTTGGCCGTGCAAAAGACAGAGACCAATGAATTTCAACATTTCATTTGAACTTCAACATTTCATTTGAGTTGATTGGTTTAAATTTGGGAACTCGTGATGATGAAGATCTCGTTGAAAAGTCATCGCCAAAAAATTCTTCAAATACCTCTCTTGGTGAATTACCGGTAATTTGGCAGCCAGCAGAACTCTCATCGAAATTAAAATCTGGTATATCTGCGATAGTTGAGGTCCACGGCTCATCAGCTTCATCAACATTCACTACAACATTACCACTTCGTGCCTGATCTTCATTTTCTCCATCTTCACTGTCTTCACTATAGGCATTATCTTCTCCGCTGTTTATGTACTCCGGATCATCCAAACTATCATCGGACGAGAAGTCATCGTTTTCAGAACCACTGTCCAATTCTGCAAAGAGAGCCAGCAAACTTTTTTTGCTTTCCTTCGTAGCTATCAATACTAAATTTGTTAAATAATAAAAGTTTGTATTAATAAAACCATAAATAATTATTTTTATTCTAATATATTTGAAAATACCACAAATCCACTCAATTATAGTTTTTTTTTTCACTTCCGGTGAGAATGGTCATTTGGCCAGAACGTCTATCATTTCATATAATAACCAATCAAATGTTTCTAATAATACTAACAAGTTCACTACTAATAATTTTCATTCCTGTATATCTAATTCTAGCAATAACATCATTGGTGGCAATAATTTATTTATTACTTTTTACGCTATTTGCCATAGGCACTTGGCGAAACACACTTATACTTAATAAACACATTTTATTAAACACTTGTTTTTTATTTCGCAGCATTAGATTTTTGAATATTTTAATTAAAAAATTCGTTCAAAAAGTTTAAAAAATCACTCGATCGATTTCGACTTGTTGGGTCATCATGAGTAGATACTCCTGATGATGACCTAACAACTCGAAATCGATCGAGTGATTTTTTAAACTTTTTAACGAATTTTTTAATTAAAATAATCAAAAATCTAGTTCTGCGAAATAAAAAACAAGTGTTTAATAAAAAGTGTTTATTAAGAATTTATTTATTTATTCAAAGAAATCTATTCTGTAATACATGTATAATTTCAAACTATTTAGTTTAAAACATAAATTTATTAAAACAAATATAAAAGATAAATTTAAAAATTTAACGAAAAAACTTTAAACAAAAAAAGAATATAAATCAAATTTTGATTTAACATTTAAAAATTTTAAAAATATTTCTTCAGGATATTTTTAAAGTTGTCTTTTGATAAATTAAAGCCGAGTAGGTCTTCGATGATGTTGAATGATTTAGACATCCTATTAATGAAGTTGTTTTCTCCATAGTTTGTAGAATGGTGTTCTAGTGCTAAAAACTCATGGTTTCGAAATGTTCTTGAATTGATATGTTTCCCAAAATGTAAGCTGAATCAGTGTGACCAAGCACATTTGGTTTACACATTTCTCGCAATGCTTTTAAGAGGGCAATCGCTAATCTCGAGTTTTGACTTGGTGCTACCTCCGTCGTTCCTGAGTGCTCTTAACCTGTTACCGTTTTCGAGGAACGAGTGGTCGGTTTAGCTTGTAATTAAACTTACACCGCCAAAATTGTAACTTTTGATGTAGCTGTGATAACAGGATGGTTCCTTGGACCAGAATTTATTACAAATTAATTACATTGGTTAAATAGTTCAAGATCCCCGTATATCTTGACTAATGGCAAATTTCACCCCAAACGATTTTTTATGACAAAAACATCGATTTTACCAATATTAATAATTTATTACACCAGACCGCCACTAGATATTGACCCAAATGTTTGGCTTTTTATGATCTAAAACGTTATTTCAATATGTGTCGCGATGAATAATGCTTTAATTCCATGGATAAAATTTGCTGACAGCATTTTTTTTGATGATAATACGCAAAAAAAAATTTCCATAAGAGTGACAAAGAACAGTAATATTTTTTATTTCATTTTATAGAAAAATTTTATTTGTATATTTTCGTACAATTCGATTTTCGTTTATATGCTTAAATTTTTATATATGA
This sequence comes from Nephrotoma flavescens, assembly GCA_932526605.1. Lineage (NCBI taxonomy): Eukaryota > Metazoa > Arthropoda > Insecta > Diptera > Tipulidae > Nephrotoma > Nephrotoma flavescens. Next base: position 183,828,911 of record OW052222.1, read on the forward strand.
ACCACAAAAAACCACTAACGTTCACAAATTTCAACACGAAAAAAAAATTAAATTTTCATTTGACTATAAAAATGGCAAAACGACTTATTTTGTATGAGTGTGAGAAAAATTTCTTATCTTTACATACATTTTTTGTAGATGTGTGAAAAATGCTGCCATAAAAAATACTCCAATTTACATTTTTTATGGCAGTAAACTTCCCCATTATGGCAGTAAACTTCCCCTATCACAATTATTCTCTCAGTAAAAATTTACTGACAACATTTTTTGTTTTGTACACAACCAATAAAATCTATATTTTTTTCTCGCTTTTATTTTTGCTGACAGTAGATTATTTCCAAGGAATAGGCCCATAATACATTCAAAATGCACGCAAGCTAAGACGTAAGTGGGTTGCGCATTGATGCGTACGTAAAAACTCATTACGTTTTTTATCTTTTTATAAAATATTGGGGGTAGTGAGGAGGAGGGGCGGTGAAATTTTGGGGTTATATGTTTGGATATGAAAGAAATCTAAACAAAATAAAACAAACATTTTTTGTCCAAAAACAAAATAAAATTTTCCTAGAACACGAATGCAATGCCACCTACCGGGGCAAATCTAAACCATCCAAAGACCCACTCAAACACACACCCAAAATTTTATTAGAATCGGTCCAGCCGCTTAGGAGGAGTACAATCACAAAAAAACATACATAAGGATTATATCTATAAAGAATGGGGGGTGGTGAGGGTGGTGAAATTATGTTCTGATATGTAAAAATACAAAAAAACAATAAAAAAAAATATTTCGTCAAAACACAAAAAAATAATTCCCTAGAACCCGATGGCAGTGCCACCTACCGGGTCCAATTGTGAATCTAAACCATCCAGGGACCCACTCAAATAAGCAAACAAAATTTCATTAAAATCGGTCCAGCCGTTCAGGATGAGTTCAGTCACATACACACGTACAGAAAATTTTGGGGTGGTGGGGGTAGTGAAATTTTGGCGTTATATGTCTTGATATGTGAACAATACAAAAAAACAATAAAAAAAATATTTCGTAAAGAAATAAGTCCCTAGAACCCGATTGCAGTGCCACCTACCGGAATCCAATTGTAAATCTAAACCATCCAGAGACCCACTCAAACAACACACCCAAAATTTTATTAAAATCTGTCCAGCCGTTTAGGAGCACTACAATCACAAAAAATCGTACATAAGAATTCTCGTACATATCTGTAAAGAATGGGGGGCGGTGGGGGTGGTGAAACTTTAGGGTTATTTGTTCTGATATGTGAAAAATACAAAAAACAATAAAAAAATATTTCGTCAAAACACAACAAAAATTATTCCCTAGAACCCGATGGCAGTCCCACCTACCGGGTCCAATTGTGGATCTATACCATCCAGGGACCCACTCAAATAAACAGACAAAATTTCATTAAAATCGGTTCAGCCGTTTAGGAGGAGATCAATTACAAACACACGTACAGAAGAATTATATATATAAAGATACGTGAAAACATTTCATAATCGTATTTTGGTTTGGCGCAAAATGGTTATGTGCAATTAGGGTATGTAACGGGTCGCCCCTATGTCCGAGGGCTACCGTTAACAAAAAATTGAAAAAAAAACAAGAAAAAATTAAACTGTTTTCAGAAGAAAGAAAATGTAGATGAAACGGAAACTATTGTTGTACGACTAGAGTGTGCCACTGTTTTGCCAGCTCAGGTATAGTGGAGGTAAATTTGGTCGTGGCCGTGGGGTTGACTCTAGTATAGACATGCAATGAAATTTAAATTTAATTTTCACATTGTACTCACTTCACATCATTCCATGGTTCCCCGCAAGAAAAGCAAAATTAACAGCACATTTTAACAGTAAAAACAAGAACAATTAAGAAGAATTTTAAAAACATGCGTGAATTTAAATTGTTTAAGAACTTTTTCGGCTTTTCGGACAAAATATTATTTTAATGGACATCCATACAATGTTTACGACTGTTTTAGTCGCAGAAAACAAAGAGGCCCATTATTAATAATATCTCTACCACAAAAGTAGAAAAAAATGCACCCCCCTCCCCAAACCTTTAACCCCAGGGCACTTGTGTACACAAAGATACACAAACCCTTACAAAAATAAGAACTCCCTTAAGCCTCGTTCTCATTAGTCAAGTTACTTGATTTCAAGTTTGAATTCAAGTAGCTTGAATCTACTTGACTAACATGAACGTGGTATTTTACTTGAATTCAAATTAATTTTACTTTACTTCAAGTATCAAGTAAAGTAGAGACCCTTTCAACTTTTGTATTCAAGTTGAGCCGTCTGAGATAAGCTTCATTATACAATTTAGTAGTATGGAAAATACTTTATAAAAAAAGTGAGATTAAAATTTTTGATATCTACAAAAATGAAATAGAGTTGTGCAGAAATTATAATTTATTTTAAAATTTACCAATCCGTTGAAGTTGTGTGGAACATCGATTTAACATTGTCACAACCGAAACGCCCAACATGAAAATTTAAATTTTTTTTTAACTAAAATGATCGGATATGGATCGGATATGGATAATGTTCGCAAAAAAATAAAAACTATTAAAACCGTATACAGTCAGGAATTACGCAAAATTAAGCAAAGTAAACAAAGTGGTGTGCCATACCTGACGAAATATATAAGACAAGACTAAGCTGGTTTGGGGTGGCAGATAATGTTTTACCGCTTCTAGAAAAGCAATATCCAACTTGTTAAGTTATAGTTTTATTTACACATTTTCAAAAAAAAATTTTTAAATTGTACCACCACTAAAATAAATTAGATTGGTAGTTTATTAGTTCTGCGCCAATCATTTTTAATTGCCATGGTATTGAACCGACTCCTGTGAAATAATTCGCACATGAATCTCTTAATTTTCTAGCATCCCCATATCTGACATTGATTATTCAGCTTTCTCAGTAGTTTCTCGCCATGCTTCAGAAAATATATGGCCTATGTGTTATGGTCTTCTTCATCTAAGAATAATGTTGGTAAATATGCAGTTCCAGTTATGGTTCTAAGCCAATTATGCAAAGAACAGCTAGCCAGTATCACTAAATCTACTGTCTCTGGTAATAGTGAAATTGGTCTTTCAAATACTCTAAAATCTAAACCAAGTTGACTTTCTCTGGATTCTCTGTTCAACCATACAAAGGAGGTTTTCAAAACTATCTACTGACATTTTTAGAATATTTTTGTATGCTATATGCTCTGAAGCCAACTGTTTTAGTGTAGTTGCTGAGGCGCCTAAATTGTTCCTTCTGCCAATCCACTTCCTTACTCATATGGACCATTAACGTTTATGTTTAACGCATTTGCAGTTTTTAATAATTCATTCGTAATTTCAGTTTTTATTATTGAAATTTCAGCACGCACCAACTCATTCGATGACATTTTAAACACTACTTGACTAAATTAACTTGAATATAACGCAAACTTGAGTTCAAGTTATGCCTCAACCAGTCAGACTTAAGAGCTTAAGTTACACGCCGATTGTACCACTTCGATTAGTGCTACAATCGAAAAATGTTTATAGGCTTCTCGTCACAAATAAACAACTGATCTCTAAAATTTTGGTGGTCGTACCTCTCTCCTAAGTGGTCAAAAACGGAGCACAACTTAAGCTCTGAAGTCTGACTGCTTGAATTCAAGTACTTGAAGTACAAGTACTCTAATTTCGAGTAGATACTCCTGATGATGACCTAACAAGTCGAAATCGATCGAGTGATTTTTTAAACTTTTTGAACAAATATTTTAATTAAAATATTCAAAAATATAATTCTGCGAAATAAAAAACAAGTGGTTAATAAAATGTGTTTATTAAGTACTTGAAATCAAGTAACTTGACTAATGAGAACGAGGCTTTAGGTAGCTTCTTGGCAGCTTGGTTTCGTACTGATAAAAAGTTGGTCTACTCATCAGGTTGCAACGACCAAACTGCAAAAATCCAACTCTTGCTTTGTACCAATAATACAAAACAAGAACATATCGATTTAGCGAATTATATATCACTAAATCAGAAACGGAAATTCTCATTATGTATGTGTAATACAGCCAACTTATATAAATAAGCAGAATTTTATAAACGTCCGTGAATTTAAATTGTTTAAGAATTCTTTCGGCTTTTCGGACAAAATATTATTTCAATGGACATCCATACAATGTTTACGACTGTTTTAATAGCAGAAAACAAAGAGGCCATTTATTAACAATATGTCTACCATTTGGGGGTAGTGCAGGGGAGTGCATTTTTTCTACTTTTGTGGTAGAGATATTGTTAATAAATGGCCTTTTTGTTGTCTGTGACTAAAACAGTCGTAAACATTGTGTGGATGTCCATTAAAATAATATCTTGTCCGAAAAGCCGAAAAGTTCTTAAAGATCAATTAGGTTAGCTTTATAAAGAATTCTCATCGTATTATTTATTATTAAACAAATTCAATTTATAATTATGAAAAATTTACTTATCAAAAAATCAAAAAAAATTGATGTTAATTCAAAACAAACAAATTGATTACAATCACAAACAAAAAAAAACATTTATAAAGATAAAATCGCTCATTTGCTGCAAGAGTGACACAATCGAAAATTTTTAATTTTTCAGTAGAGCGATTTGAAAATATCACTCAAAATTATTTGTAAAAACGGCGATTTTCAAAAGTAAATAAAAATACATTCTGAATAGTAAAACAATTTTTTTTCTATTCCTACATCCTTAGTTGGATCTTAATTTTTATAATTCTCTAATAGTTTGCAAGTTTTCTTAGGATAGTTGCCAATATCTTAAAATGTTAATTCCATTCGCGAATTGAGTGATTTTTGATATCGAATTTTACCTAATTTGCTTGAAATAGCTACATAAGAGAGTATGTTTTGAGACAAAATAATAAAAATATGATTTATTGGGTTTAATCGTTTGAATCGAATATCTTAGAAATGAGTGAATTTTGAGTTGTGTCACTGTTGCAGCAAATGAGCGAAATGTAATTTGAACCCCAAACCGCGATGTAACGCCAAAGCTCGTTTCTCCCAAACAACGGTGTTCTAACCGCATCCAAACCGCACTCGTATGTCGACCTTCAGAAAATCTCAATCTTAAATTTGTGGTATTTTCAGTGTTTTAGGATTTTTTTTTTGTTTCACAGTTGTTACTAGCAGCACGATTACCACCACAAAATTCGCGTAAATATCCCAAACGTAAGTCCGTTGAACTGGGTACGCCACTCTGTATTCTCAATTCCCCGATACAATTCTCGGATATTTTACTTGCATGTAGATTCGATTTCCACACGAGTATTCTCTGTGGCAAAACAACAATTACATGCCACTTAACACGTGCACTTGATTGGAATCAAGACACCTTAAAGCGGTTATCACACACTATGTTCCTTTTTATAGATTTAAAATTATAAGTTAATTTCAAAACAGCACAACTTGCTAAGTTGGCTAGCACAAAAAAATTGGCAAACCTTGTATTGCTTTTAATTAACAATTATTAGACTTTCAGGCATATATAAGTATTTCACCAATTGCTTTAACCTTAACTGGTTGCGTTTTTCGTCTCGTCTTTTTTCTCCAAAAAAACCATCAACCAAAAAAAAAAATCGCATGTTCGAGCAAAACCAATGAGAAGCCACCAAAAAAAAAAACCTAATAGAATTTGTCTATGAACCCTACAAAATCGAACCTGTTATATTCGTATAAAATGCAAATTTAATGCAGCGCGTGTTACAGGTGACGAGTAACTAGCTATATGTAATTTTTTCATAGGGCTCATTATATACCCCATATAAACCCCATTCCCGACTCCAATGTAGTAAACTATAACATTTAAAATTTTCGGTATTTTTTCTATTTCCCGAAAACCACGTGAACAGCAGAAATTTTATATACATATAAGACTGATAAGTAAAAATAAAGCACAATAAAGTAAAATTAAAAAACAATTGCTTGTTCTCATTAATAGACCCCACCGTGGTAATTTGTTAACAAACAAAAATAATAAAACCATTAAGCATAGCCCCAGCGAACGCATAAATGCAAGCTGTCTAATCGTAAAATCTCGTATTTGAATTTGAAAAGCACAAAGAAACCAACTCCAACTTAATATTTTAGGAATTTTCATTGATAAAAGATTTTGGAATATGTATATGATAGCCCTTATTTGTAAATTTTTTAAGTAGAATTGTTGAAATTATTATTCGACCTATCGCTAGTTTAGCTTGAACACTCTATCGCTTATCTACAGTAGAGAAAAATATTATCACATAAAGTTAATAACTGCACTGACGCACACAAATTACTGATCTTACTACTTCTGGAGCATCGAACTATACTTTAAAAAGAAAATCCTGCAATCTCGAATACATAACAAATCAGCATATGCTTTTATTTTTTTGTCCACATTCATATTTTTACGATCAAACTAAAAATCAGACAGCGGAAGTTAAATAAAAACTTAAAAATTACGAAAAACTGATCTTAATTAATGAACTTTCGTAAAAATGAACCTTAAATATTGATTTTATGTTATTTCATGTTGTTGTCATTTTATCGAAACCGTTTCCTTTAAGATCAATATAACAATATTATATCCGGATATGACAACCGGGGCAACCTGTTAAACGTATCGCATTAATAATCGTCCATTAACCATAAAATTAATTGCATTGTACGAAGCACAAACATTCACAATATGGATTTCCTTTCCAAAATCTACATTTCGGATTTCTTGGTGTGTACATACATATATAGTAACCGGACCACAAACACATAAACACGAAATGGGTCTAAATATTCTTAACTCACTGAACCAAACCATAATTTTCATTTGACTGCACATTTAATTTGACATTTGATTTATCATATTATTTAGAGTTGTTTAATTGTTTTTTATTTTGTTTTGTTGGTGTGGATTAAAAATTATTATAAGAATATAATTCATAATTTTATTAGTCCGTTAATAACGGTGTAAACAATTTTTTTTGTTGGTTGTTTTTTTTACTGCGGTTTTAAAATTAACGTAATTATCCGTCAATCAAAATATGTTTTAAACATTTTTAAAATGTGCGAGTACGGAAATGAAAAATTACATAATTCAAGAACTATGTTAAGGGCAAAATATCAATCATTTTTATTTGTTTAACAAATGATGCCACCGCACATAACACTTCAAATATAGTAACTATGTATAATGGACCTCCCTTCGAGATGGCATTCTTTGTTCCTTAAAATAATATTAATTGTTTTATTCGTGACAGTTTTATCTACTGTGCGCATTGTTTTTCCAAATTCCATTCACAAACACAAAAAATTCTAATCATCCGTTTATAATGATTAATGATCATCTAACATAAAATAGATAATCATATATAATCCGATGCTGTGTTTTATCTCGGGATTGTGTAAGCGATGACAATGCCAAAACGCGGGTCGGACAAGCGTTTTTCTCAGAGCTGTTTAATTTTTTCGGTTCTATAATTTGGGTGGCTCCATATATCAAAATCTTTTATACTATTTTATGAATAAGACCAAAATCCAAAAAAAGAAAATTAAACGGTAGCGAGTAGCTTCAAATTTTTCGATTTAATTTTATTAAAAATCTTTTGTTTGTCGGTATAAATTTCGGATCCCAAATATTGCACAAAGAAAAAAAAAAAAGTTTGGGAATTTTCGATATAAAAATATGAATGAATGAATTTTTAAATACGGAGCAGAAAAAAAATCTCATAATCATCATCATCAACATCATCGTGATTATTGAATAAAATCGATATTTTATTCAAAACGTGTGAACTCTGCGCGCTACTCGTGTATTATGAAGTGGCTGTTTCCTGTTTTCTCTCTTACGTTATGCCTATACTCGTATAGTCCAATTTTCAGTTTTATTATTTTGTATAACACAAAAAATAATAATTTGTATGATCGCGCAGATTGACGAAGAAATTATAGAGTCGCGTTCGATCCAAATACAAATTATACATAATTTCTAAGTAATAATTTCGAATCATTTTTTTTGATTGACATCTCGAAAGTAAATTTTAAATTTTATTGTTATAGTTGTGATTGTGATTGATAGTTTTCTGTTTCATTCTAACATTTTTTTCGTATTTCATTTCTGTTTGTAAAAGTCTTAATTTTTAATTATCATATCCGATTGTATAGATAATGAATTTTGTTTTCAGTAGGTGGTCATTGTTTTATGTTCATAATATGTTTATGTTTGTTATACAAAAACAATAATTTATTCATAACATAAATAACAAGGTGCACGAGAATAAATATACAACATGGAAATTCACTGGTCAGAAAATTGTGACACCTTTTGAACAATAGTGTAAGCTGTTTTAGTAAAATAGTTCGCTATTGTTGTAAAATATGCTATTGTATATTATTTATATGCTTGATATTTTTATGAGAGTATGCTTGGCATAATTATGTATAATTCGACTTCTTCATTGCCATTATAATTTCGAATAAGAACCGTAACAGTTTATTTATTGTACCAAATTATTTCAAAGTAGTTCTAGCAAACATAACCTATGCTCTATTCAATTCTTATTAACGTCCATATTATTCACTTCCTTTAAATTTAAGGGTTTATTTTAGACCATGGTTTGAATCGTTTTAGACTAAAAAAATTCCGAAATTTCATATTAATCACTTGGTTTAAAAAAAAATGTACACTTAACTTTCTCAAATCCTTTTAATATTGTTTGTCTGCTCTTTTTTATGTCTGCTACATATTTGGTTTATGCAAGCCCGTGAAGTGAAATTGAGGCTAAAATCTATGTAGCAACATGCGCCGGGCACCGTCGGCCAAAAGCCACAATTTCAGTATTTCATACACACGCCAAACAAATAACACGAAAAGCAGAAACAGACGAAAAACACAAATTTATTAAATAAAAATGGGCAGAAAATGTTTCTACCTGATACATCTGACTTGTCGGACCGACCAAACCAGGTGTTCTATCCACACGATCCAATAAACTACCTGTATTCATTTTTGCTTTTGCTTGCCTTGAGTACAAATGATAAAACATTCACGTTTCTGATTTTTCTGTTTTAATTGTTGGACAGGAAAGCTTGTACAGCGAAATAAAAATGAATAAAAAATTGAAAAAATAAAAAATTGCTATCGCGCTTGTGACGTGTTTAAATATCAGTGATCAAAAGCGCAAAATTATGGTCTTAAAAATGGTTGTTAGACCGTTCGTTAGCCGTTATGTTCTTAAATCATTTATTATTTGGGATGTCATATGTTTATGGAATTCAATTTTTTAACGAAAAAAATATTTGTTGTTTCCGTATCATATTATTATTAAATAAAAATGTATATCATTTTTATTTTTAAAAATACAATGTATTTTTAACCAACTATCTCTTTTGACATTACCAACCATTGAATTTTCCACCTGACATACACATGACCTGATTTTGCATCTGATCTGATCAAATCAGCCCGATCGCCTGACCAAATCAAATCGTGTGTAGTATTACTTTACAAGAACGGCGCAAGATTAATATGGCACTACTGAGCAGTGAAATAACAAATCGCTGTCAATCGGTTGTCAAATCGAGCAAATGTGAAACTGCATGGCCATTAAACTTTCTAAACCAGTTTAATAAACCAAAAAGATTTAAACCATGAAAGTTGTAAATAGTATGGATATGGTTTAAAGTTTTCTGATTTGAAATTGGGTAGTTTATTCTGGTTTAAATTTTTTTGGTTTAAAAGCGTTCAACCCACGTTTTTTAATTGAGTGAACAATATGGCCGTAATACTATAAGACTTATAGCCTGGACAGACTACGGTTTAGTTAAACTAGTAAAGCAAAGTTAAAACAAATGCCCTAAGGAAAAACTAGAATTTCATAAAAACGTTTAACTAATCCGCACTCTGCGCCAGGCTTACTTGTATCTGAAGGTCAACTTTCTCGCAGCGTTATTTGGACTTGACAGGTCTTGGCTTTGGCAAAATTTTAGTTATGACGCATGAGGTACTATTGAACCTACTGTCGTTCGTTGTTCTTCTAGATTTTTCTTGAAGGAGTAATTTGCACTTAGCGAGCGTTATATTAACATCCGCCCTGCTAAGTTCATCCGCCTTTTTATTACCCGTAATATATAAATACCTTGGCGCTAACATCAGGTGGACATTGAATTGATATACAATTCAGGGAACGTAAGGAAATATAATTTGAGCGTTTTAATAGAAGCCGGACTATCCTCAAAAATGCAAATATCCCTTTGGAGATATTATCTTAAACCACAACCCAGTCAACGGCTTCCATTATCGCGATTAGTTCACCTTGAAAATCGATGAAGTAGTCCGAAAGGCAAAAAGAAACGGTCAACATTTAATTCTTCGAAGAAAACGCCACCTCCAATCTTCCCATCCATCTTTGAACGCTCAGTGAAGAAATTAATACCTTCAGTATTCCGGAATGCTTCTCCCAGCCAGTCCTCTATGGTGGGGATATCAACTCTATCAAACCTCTGAAAAATGATTATAACGGGATATTGTAGTTGGTAGTATTTGGGATGTTCCTGTTGTTTAGAATTGATAAGTGTCCTGAATTGTTATACAGTTCCACGGAGTTGGAGAGCATTCTTGCTGAGCTCGCTGCCATTTGTTTACTTAGGATATATGTATGGGTGTAAGATGAAAGAGTATCTCTAGTGCTTGAGTGGGTGTGCCCCTCAGAGCCCTTCTTCTCCCCCTTGTGTATTAAAAGCTTCGCTGTTCTCACAAATGTTTTTATGTTGGTCTCAATACTGGCTTCCAAACAGTAACCATATGTAATAAAATGGGCCTAAAGCCAATGCAAAGGTTTGCTTTATAAGTGAAGGTCAACCCAATAGAGGAGTTGATCTGAGGTAGTTGGTATTTCCTAGAGAAAAGAGATATCACAGTATTGTGTGAATTCGCATTGCTTGTGAATTCACACATATCTGAGATAGTCCTTTTCTGCCAAGCGATGAAAACGCAACATCATCCGCTAAAGCAACCACATTAATCCCGCACTCTTCCAGGTTAAACAACAAGTAATTTATACCCAAGTTCCAACGAGGAGTGGTTATTTATTAATTTAAAAAGTCAAATTTGTAGACCATCTGACTTGAAAATGCGGTCACTCTAAGTTGCCCTAACTGTAGCAATGGCAGCACATAAAGCTGCCATTGCTACAGTTAGAGCAAATTTGAGTGACCGCATTTTCAAGTCAAATTTTTAGACTTTTTTTTTAAATTAATAAATAACCACTATTCTTTGGAACTTGGTTATAAATTACTTGTGATGATATTGTTTACGTTTTTTCTCTCCGTTCTGTATTCTCTCGTTTTTTCTCCACTTCTATATAAAACACAGCCTGCATAACTAGACCTTGTTAAAGTTAGCCGAAATTTGCCAGCCGAAAGATAATGCAGATAGTGTCTTGACTATTAACTCTCTTTATACTCTCGCTCCTATCGATTTTTAAATACCTATAAACTGAAATAATTTCTCCTTCACCCTAATGATGTAACTCGATCTTAAATTCTCCTAAATTCGAGTTCATGATTTATTTTTGCTGTATTCAAGACACTATCTGCATTATCTTTCGGCTGGAAACTTTCGGCTAACTTTAACAGTATTATAATTAGAATACATGCTTGATTTTCATATCTACTAACGATTGAAGCTATATTTTATTGGTGTAATGAATGTTTCCTATGAAATAAGGATTATAACCTTGCGCAACAGAAATGGTGGAACCCAAAGACGATTCCATTGTCATCGAAATCCCCGCACTAAATTTTTGGATCAAGTAACTCCTGTTCAATAACAACCTCTGGCTGAAATGTTTGATCAAGTTTTTGTTGTAATGTTATTACTATACAAAGAGCTGAATATCATTGGTAGAACTAGGAACCAGTGATACAGGTCTATAGGACCCACGTAGTCAGTACTTGTTACATCATTATACGTTACTGTTGTTTTTGGGGCTATAGTTGTACTGCCTGGATGTACCGATCCACCTGCCCCAGATGTAACCCACTTTTCGCCTTAAGCATTACTAAGTTGTTTTAATCGATAAAAATTGTTTAACAATTTATCGATCTCGTTGTCAGGATGAAAACCGCCAGAAATCGGACAATTTGTTCCAGCTTTCCAACGATAAAATTTAATATTTCATTTGTCTGGTTCCTCGGATTCTAAGGATAGATTTTTTTAAATAACCCAATAAACTTTTGTAAAGTTTATAACAAAGTTGAAATGTACAGCCAATTAAAGGTAAATTTGACGAAAAATAATAACAACAACGTAACCACGTCGTTGCAAAATGATAGTACATTTGTAGTGGATGATTTGGTGTGTGACAGTACTCTTAGTTGATATATTGATTCAGGACCGTCGGCTCATATGACGTATGATATAAGTAACTGTCTTGAAATGTCAAGCGCGTGGAACAAAAAGAAGGTTTGTGCTTAGATCTGTGTGAAGATTTTTTGCTAGTACTTTTAACGCTATTTGCCGTAGGCACTTGGCGAAACACACTTATACTTAATAAACACATTTTTATTAATCACTTGTTTTTTGTTCCGCAGAATATTTTGAATGTCTTTCAAAAAGTTTAAAAAATCACTCGATCGATTTCGACTTGTTAGGTCATCATCAGGAGTATCTACTGATTTGTATTAGTAAAAATTTTTGTTATATAATAGAAAAAAGCAAAATATAATAAAAGAAGGAGAGAAGAAAAAATAAGCAATAAAAATTAATCTACGGATCGCGCAGGTAGGCGATGAGTCATATGTAGGTTGAGTAACAAAATTCAAGGTATATTATTGCGTACGTGAGAATAGAAAAGGGCGGGGTCTGTAATTGGTGAGAACCGGATTTCTCTTTGTTCGTTAAGGATATTTTGGTTAAGAAATATTGATTTTCGAATTTCGTAAGATTCTAAGGTATCTAAACGTCTGCCTTTGGGTTGTATATGTAATATGTCTAAATTGTTCAAACTAGCTGTATGATTTTCTGAAGTTAAATGGTTATGGAAAGTTGATTGATTGCAACCAGATAAATGTTCTTTAGCTCTAACTCCAAAATTGCGCCCAGTCTGACCAATATAATAGAAACTACAATCATTGCAATTGATCCTATAGACACCAGATTTGGAAAGGCGATCAACTCTAGGTTTATTGTTAAAAATCATTTTCTTTATTGTGTTATTATTATAAAAAGCAAAACTAATATTGGTATAATTGGACACGATGTTGCTAATCCGTTGGCTCGTTTTTCCTATATACTCTAAGCGACGCCAATTTTCCCGCGTTGGACTATCCGGTGGATAAATACCCGTTAGAGTTTTACGCTTTAGCTTTTTATTTAATAACTTTAATATAGTCCTAGTTGCATATCCGTTATTCGTTGCTATTTGAAGAATTATGTTAAGCTCAGTGTTATAATTTGAATTTGACAGAGGGATGTTTATTAGTCTATCTATGAGTGAGTGGAAAGCTGACATTTTAATATTATGGGGATGGTTTGAAGAACTAGGGATAACAGCGTCTGTATACGTGGGTTTCCGATAAATTTTGAAGTCTAAAGTAGAATTAATCCTGGTTATTGTTATATCTAGAAAATTAATACATTTATTTTCTTCTTTTTCTAACGTAAAATCAATGGTGGGATACTGAGAATTTAACCAAGTAAGGAAAGAGTCTAACAGTCTATCAGTTCCATTCCATAGACATAATATGTCATCAACATATCTATACCAAAAGATTATATGACGAAAATAAGGATTGTTATTTGATAAGATCATTTGCTCGAAGAAATTCATGAAAATTTCAGCCAACAAAGGTGACAGAGGGGAGCCCATGGGTAGACCATCAGCGAATTTGAAATATGTATTATCAAAACAGAAATAATTTTGTTTAATACAAGTCTCAAAAACTAACTTCAGTTCACGACGTAAGCTCTCATCTACAACATCCCTATCTAAGTAATTACAAACTATTTGGGACAAAGTGTTAATTGGAATAGAAGTGAAAAGACTGGCAACGTCAAACGAAACAAGTTTTGAATTTAATGGAATGTTGACGTCTTGAATTTTGTTAATCAATTCTACCGAGTTTTTAACCGAGTAAGCCGAAAAGAAATTAGTATGACAATTGAAAAAATTTATGAAACCCTTACATAGCTTGCCTACAAGCATTGCAATACGCTACTATTGGTCTAATCGGAATGCCTTCCTTATGGATTTTTGGTAAACCATAAAGAATCGGGGCAGATGGATTCATGACAGAGTACTTCCAACCAGTTCCATCAAATAACTTCTGGCATTGGTTGATACACTTACTAACCGAAGTCTTAAAAGACTTAGTTGGATCTCTGCCAAGCTCTATTGCTTTGCTTTCTGTAATAAAATCAAAAATTTTATTGCAGTAATCGACTTTTGTGAGCACGGTAATTGTATTGCCTTTATCCGCTTTACACGCTATAAGGTCATGGTCACGTAGTTTTTTCTTTATCGCACCAATCACTTTGAGGTTAGTATTAGAAGCAGCAGAAGAAGAAGAGTTTATCGGAGAAGAAGAGTTATCAATACCTTTCTTTATTTGTAACGCACACACTGATTTTATTTGGGTTATCTGGCCAGATAAGGCTGTTTCGGCATCTACAGCCAGATTTTCGAATGATCGAAGGTCGATTTTGTTTGGCGTAGGGGCATAATTCACTCCGTTGCTAAGCATTTGCACCTCTGTATCACGGAAAACGACTGAGGACAAGTTCTTAAAACGTGGATGAAATTGGAAATCAGACGAACCAACATTACCTCTACGGTTAAATGGATAAGCCTTATCTCGCAACACATCCAGTTTAGCTTTTTGTTTCACATATTGCTTTTTTCTATTATATAACAAAAATTTTTACTAATACAAATCAGTAGATACTCCTGATGATGACCTAACAAGTCGAAATCGATCGAGTGATTTTTTAAACTTTTTGAAAGACATTCAAAATATTCTGCGGAACAAAAAACAAGTGATTAATAAAAATGTGTTTATTAAGTATAAGTGTGTTTCGCCAAGTGCCTACGGCAAATAGCGTTAAAAGTATTAAGTTGGCAGATTTGGCCACCCTCGCCGTAATTTATCGTCGTTTGTTGGTAAGAATTTGTTATTCTAATAATCAAATATGGTTTAATAGTAGTTGTAAAAAATTAAAATTGCTTCCTAACTATACTAACATTAAATGCAATAGTAAATCTTTGGAGGGAAGAAGAGCTATCAATCTAGCGCGTTGTAGCTGGAGAGATAACGAGCTGCGTAAAGGGTATGCTACCAGGAACAACTTATATCTCCATCTTAAAGTTGTTCACACTGAGTTAGCAATTCGTTTGCACTCATTTGAGTTCGATTGGCTGGACAAAAAAGTTCCTGCAGAGGTAGCTGAAATTTCACATATTCAATATGTGAAACAAAAAGCTAAACTGGATGTGTTGCGAGATAAGGCTTATCC
This sequence comes from Nephrotoma flavescens, assembly GCA_932526605.1. Lineage (NCBI taxonomy): Eukaryota > Metazoa > Arthropoda > Insecta > Diptera > Tipulidae > Nephrotoma > Nephrotoma flavescens. Next base: position 183,844,441 of record OW052222.1, read on the forward strand.
ATTTAACCGTAGAGGTAATAGTGGTTCGTCTGATTTCCAATTTCATCCACGTTTTAAGAATTTGTCCTCAGTCGTTTTCCGTGATACAGAGGTGCAAATGCTTAGCAACGGAGTGAATTTTGCCCCTACGCTAAACAAAATCGACCTTCGATCATTCGAAAATCTGGCTGTAGATGCCGAAACAGCCTTATCTGTCCAGATAACCCAAATAAAATCAGTGTGTGCGTTACAAATAAAGAAAGGTATTGATAACTCTTCTTCTCCGATAAACTCTTCTTCTGCTGCTTCTAATACTAACCTCAAAGTGATTGGTGCGATAAAGAAAAAACTACGTGACCATGACCTTATAGCGTGTAAAGCGGATAAAGGCAATACAATTACCGTGCTCACAAAAGTCGATTACTGCAATAAAATTTTTGATTTTATTACAGAAAGCAAAGCAATAGAGCTTGGCAGAGATCCAACTAAGTCTTTTAAGACTTCGGTTAGTAAGTGTATCAACCAATGCCAGAAGTTATTTGATGGAACTGGTTGGAAGTACTCTGTCATGAATCCATCTGCCCCGATTCTTTATGGTTTACCAAAAATCCATAAGGAAGGCATTCCGATTAGACCAATAGTAGCGTATTGCAATGCTTGTAGGCAAGCTATGTAAGGGTTTCATAAATTTTTTCAATTGTCATACTAATTTCTTTTCGGCTTACTCGGTTAAAAACTCGGTAGAATTGATTAACAAAATTCAAGACGTCAACATTCCATTAAATTCAAAACTTGTTTCGTTTGACGTTGCCAGTCTTTTCACTTCTATTCCAATTAACACTTTGTCCCAAATAGTTTGTAATTACTTAGATAGGGATGTTGTAGATGAGAGCTTACGTCGTGAACTGAAGTTAGTTTTTGAGACTTGTATTAAACAAAATTATTTCTGTTTTGATAATACATATTTCAAATTCGCTGATGGTCTACCCATGGGCTCCCCTCTGTCACCTTTGTTGGCTGAAATTTTCATGAATTTCTTCGAGCAAATGATCTTATCAAATAACAATCCTTATTTTCGTCATATAATCTTTTGGTATAGATATGTTGATGACATATTATGTCTATGGAATGGAACTGATAGACTGTTAGACTCTTTCCTTACTTGGTTAAATTCTCAGTATCCCACCATTGATTTTACGTTAGAAAAAGAAGAAAATAAATGTATTAATTTTCTAGATATAACAATAACCAGGATTAATTCTACTTTAGACTTCAAAATTTATCGGAAACCCACGTATACAGACGCTGTTATCCCTAGTTCTTCAAACCATCCCCATAATATTAAAATGTCAGCTTTCCACTCACTCATAGATAGACTAATAAACATCCCTCTGTCAAATTCAAATTATAACACTGAGCTTAACATAATTCTTCAAATAGCAACGAATAACGGATATGCAACTAGGACTATATTAAAGTTATTAAATAAAAAGCTAAAGCGTAAAACTCTAACGGGTATTTATCCACCGGATAGTCCAACGCGGGAAAATTGGCGTCGCTTAGAGTATATAGGAAAAACGAGCCAACGGATTAGCAACATCGTGTCCAATTATACCAATATTAGTTTTGCTTTTTATAATAATAACACAATAAAGAAAATGATTTTTAACAATAAACCTAGAGTTGATCGCCTTTCCAAATCTGGTGTCTATAGGATCAATTGCAATGATTGTAGTTTCTCCTATATTGGTCAGACTGGGCGCAATTTTGGAGTTAGAGCTAAAGAACATTTATCTGGTTGCAATCAATCAACTTTCCATAACCATTTAACTTCAGAAAATCATACAGCTAGTTTGAACAATTTAGACATATTACATATACAACCCAAAGGCAGACGTTTAGATACCTTAGAATCTTACGAAATTCGAAAATCAATATTTCTTAACCAAAATATCCTTAACGAACAAAGAGAAATCCGGTTCTCACCAATTACAGACCCCGCCCTTTTCTATTCTCACGTACGCAATAATATACCTTGAATTTTGTTACTCAACCTACATATGACTCATCGCCTACCTGCGCGATCCGTAGATTAATTTTTATTGCTTATTTTTTCTTCTCTCCTTCTTTTATTATATTTTGCTTTTTTCTATTATATAACAAAAATTTTTACTAATACAAATCAGTAGATACTCCTGATGATGACCTAACAAGTCGAAATCGATCGAGTGATTTTTTAAACTTTTTGAAAGACATTCAAAATATTCTGCGGAACAAAAAACAAGTGATTAATAAAAATGTGTTTATTAAGTATTTTTTGCTAGTGGAAGATTATTCGAGAAAAATGTTCGTTTATATTTTGAAAAGCAAACCTCAGGTTCTAAAATTTATTCAACTTAAGAGATTAGTTGAAAACGATACTAATCGTAAAATAAAAGTAATACAAAGTGATAATGGAATGGAGTTTTATAATGCCGTAATGAATGTATTGCTACTTATTTATTTATGTATTCAAAGAAATCTATTCTGTGGTACATGTATGATTTCAAATTATTTAGTTTAAAACACAAATTTATTAAAACAAAAATAAAAAATTTTGATTTAACATTTAAAAATTTTAAAAATACATAGTTCTTCAGGATATTTTTAAAGTTGATAAATTAAAGTCGAATTAGTCTTCGATGATGTTGAATGATTTAGACATCCTATTAATGGGGTTGTTTTCTCCATAGTTTGTAGAATGGTGTTCTAGTGCTAAAAACTCATGGTTTCGAAATGTTCTGCATAGCAAATGAATTGATATGTTTCCCAAGATGTAAGGTGAATCAGTGTGACCAAGCAAAACGTTACCAATAAAAGCCGTGCCCAAGAGAATTCGTCTATTTGTTGAGTACGAAGGTAACCGAGCCACATTTTCATGGAATGGTAAGTTGTGGTCGTAATCCCAGTCACTTTTCTTGAACAAGAAAATCAGAATTTTTTTTTGAATGCTTTCAATTCTTTTAATGTGCACAGCATAGTATGGATTCCAGACCGTTACAGGGTATTCCAGTTCAGATTGAACGTAAGCGAAATAAAGTAAGGTTTGATGTCTTTAAATTCACCTGTCCATCTTTGAACGAATCCAAACATGGCATTCGCTTTCGCAATACAATTTTCAATATGTCTATTGAAACTGGCATTTTCAACAAATGTAACACCTAACTCTATAATCTCATTGACTCTTTGCAATACTTTGTTGTTGACTTTGTATGAAGTAATTAATGGATTTCATTTACGATGGAAAGACATGATTTTGCATTTCTTCATATTTAAGTGAAGCGAGTTTCGATCACACCATACTCACATAAATCTATTACACATCAGATTACTATACCTTATACGCCTGAGCAAAATAAACTAAACGGATAAACCAAAATAATGTTGGGGAGAAGAAAGCTGCATTGATCATATTGATATTATTCTTTGTAGAGCTGAGAACGGGATCCTTCTCCATCGCATGTGATTTTAAAATCCACATTAATTTACTACAGCCCGCGGTACTTCTTGAATATATATAATCCTTTTATTGATTAGTAAACGAAGCTCTTGCATTCTTCGATAAATTTTCTGATCTAGAAGACATATCTGCTTTGTGTGGTGAAGCAGTTATTCACCATGTCAAATTGTACTGAGACATCAAAGTCGAATCCTCATTGATGTCCAGATACAGGTTCTTTAATATATGTTTCGTTGTGATTTTAATAAACGAAAACTTTAATTGAAGAAAGTTAAATGGCAGAAAACGGTAGGTTCCTAATTGATTTGCGATAATACCCTACCATCCGATTTGGATCTTTTCACAGATTTTCCGTTGCGCATGTTGAGATTTCGATAACCTGTTTGGCTCAATCGAACTCCTAATGCAGGTTTCTATCTGTCTTTAAAAAATGTTTAGTTGGGAACAGGCTAAACTTATTGGTCTAAGGTATTTGGTATACATTTACTTCAGTCCATTTACTAGGAATGTGACAGAGTTCTAGGTTGCCCTTGAATCCACCAGTATACTGCCACAGAGGGACTCAGAAAAAGTACTTCATTTGTTTGAGCATTTCTTAATTCATATTTGTATATTTTGAGACTTCCTTGTTTTGAAGTCATTTCGACCTCGGAAGTCGTGGTTTACGCAGAGGTCTACTAGGAGTATCAAAAAGAACGTAATATGGCCTTACTAAGACTTCAGATAGCTGGTCCACTAGGATATTAAGCTCTTGCGTTGATTCAGGGTGGTTTGGAACCGGTTATGGTAGTGAATTATCTTCAATAATACAGAAATGTCCCTAGCTTTTATCAACTCGAGAAGGGTAATAGCTGGAAAGTTGATATTTGGCAAGCTTTTAGAGTTCGGTGAGAAAATTTCATATCCGTTAAAATTACATCGATAGGTTCTTCCTGGGCTGAGCTGTGGTGGATCAAAATTTCAGAAACTTTGGGATTCAAAAATTTATATTTTTAAATTTTGCAACATAAAAATATCACTTATTACAATTAGAGGTATATTAATTTCTTTATTTCGCATATATTTATTTTAATTTTTATTTTAATTCATCTTTTATTTCTAATCTAGTTTAGAATATTTCTAAATATATTCCGTTCGGTTCTCCTCCTATTTTTATAGCTAAGTTTATGATGGGTTTTGGAGACAATTCAAATTGGAGATAACAATGATTAGAAAAGTAATGATCCTCCAATTCACTAAACGATTCATAATTATATCTGAGACAAGTGTAATGTTTAGTACTTCTCATCTATTTCTTGTTATAAACGTTGGCTTACAGTCTATATTGCATATAGGTTAGTGCTAAGAATAAAATCAAGGAGTAACTCACCTCATTCATTAGTATCAATGCTTCTCAAATTTATATGATGTGATTTGCATTACTTCCCAATGTGACCCAATTTTTTTTATTTTGTTTTTGAGCCTCCTTTATCATGTGGAACGTAAGCTAATGTTAGCCAGAGATGTTGACCATCCATCTCAATGTTTGTTCTGATCGCATCTAAATTACTGCAATTTACCCATCTTCTGTATAGCAGTTTATATATAGTAGTCTTATAATGGTGGGAATATTGCAACCAAATATTATGATCGTACATATCAAAAATATAACATTTCACGAACTCGTCGCTTACTCATCACACATGATTCTGTAACCATGCAAACCGAGCAAATGCATCATCAGATGTAGATATAACAAAAGTAAAACGACGAGTATAAAGCAAAGAAGAACAACAATCAAGTTTGCTTAACAAAAATCATTTTGTTTTGTTACTAGTCCGTCATCAATCGCAACCAACAAACAAGACTCCGCTCTCCATAGCTCGATATATACCAGTATGCACGCACACCAAACCAACTTCGAACGAGTGGAAAGGGTACGTCCTGAAGCACTGTTATATAGCGATCTCCTTTGGTCGTAATGCTGGCACTGCAGCATTTTCAAAGAAATATGGTTCATAACCGTTTGTCACATCAAACGGTCACAGAAAATGGGTGTAATGAACGTTGAAGAAGATTTTCAGAATGGTATGTGCCCCGAAAAATTCAGTTTTGCTTGTTCACAAATCCGCTCGGATGAAAGTAGAAAAAAGGAATTAGGAAAAATATTTACATAGCGTTATTTTCAAAAATATTAATTTCTGGCCTACTGAGAAATCATGTTTTATCTAAATTTTTATAATCTAGGAAATATCTTTTCCGTGTCGTAATTGGATAGGAAAATTATTCCCAATTTGATTTTGTTTTTGAAAAACTTTATATCAACTCTTTACCATAGTATGCATGAAAAAAAATTTAAAACAAAAATACTATGAAAATATATTTCCTAATTCCTATGTCCTATAGGAAAGCCAGAATCGACCTGCTGGATGGAACTGTTGGACGAACTGGATTTTGTAGGGGTAGAGGTACAGATTTTTTTTTTTCAAAACCTGACGAGTAATGCCACGCGAAAAAGCCAACATTGCTGAACATCGTGTTGATGATTCAGGGTTACCTGCAACACCTGTACCTAACGAGCTCGATATTTTCTGCTGATTCTCCAGAAAAAAAACTGCCCGCGCGTCTCCAATTTGCAACGTTCCTATATTGCTTAAACGTTGCCACCTTATCACGAATAGTGGGAGCTGTTGGAACATTGCGAACACCATTAAACTGTCGGCACGTTGAGTGGTTATTAAAAACCGGCCATTTTTTTTATAGGCCATTTAGTTCGCTCTTCAATGGTGTATTGTTCCTTATTGAAATCTCCCAAGTTTAAGGTCTGAATTGAAAAAAATACCAAAATATTACAAAATATTAAAAAATAAGAAAATTGCACCCTGTACAAACGTTTTAATTTGTGCCGGTTGATTGTTACTTAATGTACCCAAGATAATCCAACCAATAATGGTTGGTTAGGCTATCATGTTGGATCTGGCAATCTGAATGTGAACTGGTGGAATTAACGGGAGATAATGGTCACATCCAATTAAAATCTCGATCTTGCTTATAGGTTTTAGAATTCCGCTCATTTATGACCTGGTATTTGTTTGTGCGGTCATTCGAGGTGATTGATAACGGGAGAATCGAGATGTAGAAGGTGTAAGAACACCTTCTATTTTGTTATTGAGAAAATATATTTACAAGTGCTGTTTGAAAAAGAACTCCAGGACGGGGCACCGAATTAAAAAAGTCTGAATTAAAAAAGTTCTTTAAAAATGAATTAAAAAAGTTGATTTTTGTATAAACATCTGCTAAGATGACGATGCTCTGGAGGAACAAATAGCCACGGCTTCCACAGAAAGTGTAGATAAGCCTAGTGGAAACAATCCCTATCTCGAAGCAGTCCGTCAAGTTCGCCAAAAATTATGGATAGTATTATAATGACGGATTAATAAATAAAAACCAATTAAAATAATAAACCAAGCTGTTTCAATTATAATTACATTTATTAAATAATTCAAATATCACATTATATTTAAATAAAACAAATTAATTAATTTTGTCTATCTCTTATTTCTTTTAAAAGAGACATCCACTCTTTAAGCCACCGTTCATTTTCGAGGCTTTCCCGCTTTAAAAATAGCAGTAACCCGTCGTTGGTTCTGCGCAGCTCTACTAGTGCCTGCCTTTGCAAGTTTAAACTTTCTTGGCTATTTCTAGCCAGAGAAGTTCTATACAAATTTCTCGCACGGCTTGTTCGAGTAGTAGAAGTAGTAGTAGTTGGTGTTGGTTCCAACTCAACTGCAGATGGTACTGCTTCGATCTCAATACAATTGATCGGACGGTGATTGAGTGAGTGAAGCATGTGCTACTGGGGATGGTGAATTTATTCTTGTTGATTGAGTGTTCTGTCGACTAAAAATTAAATTTGTTCCATTAAATAGTTCTAAAAATAGTAAATAATAGGGTTTACCGGAATAATTCCAAAGCCAGTAGATGTTCCCGGAATCTGATTCATCACCGAATGATCAAAACTCAACGAGTATGTTGGATGGTTTGTTATGGTTTCCATTGTAGACGACGTTTCGCTCAAACTATTCCGTAGTTCAACAATATTTTGAACCGTATTGATTCCAAATCCCCCTTCAATGCAATTCATTCCGTCAACATGTTCAACGGGTATGACACTTAGCAGCCGTTCCTCGATTGGGTCAAGCTCCATATTCAAGGGCTCACCACCTCCAGTTTTATAGGCATGGTTGCTGAATTTTTCCTCTTTGCTCTCACAGCATCTCTTATATCATAAAATGACTGTAACAAACCAAATTAATAATTACAACTTAATAATTTAAATGAAAATTACCTTTTGCCATCCGGTTAAATTTTTATCAGCTCCTTCCATGGCATTTAAATCGGCTGCTAATGCCGCCCAAAAAATCTGTTTCTGGCGCTTCCCATCTGCAGATACAAATCGAGAAGCAGCAACTCCATATTCGGCAGCAACTCGATCAACTAGCTCAATTTTTTGCTGATTGGTTATTCTTTGCCGTCGAGAACTCTGTAAAAAAACAAAATTCTTTAAAATGAGGTTATATATTAATTTGAATTAAAAGTAAAATTGAAATATTGCACAAATATTTTCTACCAAGATAAATTTAAGATTTTACTTCGATTTTTTCATACGAAAGTTAGACGCCAAAATCAAATTTGAAAAACGCGCCCGTTGTAATAAAACAATTAATTTGAATTTTTTACGTTTTACTCCGATGTGAATAATTATGGGATACAATTTAAATAGTAATTGTAATATAATATTTCCATAAACACTATGTAATATCATTAAATTATTCACAATTATATTTATAAAACACAATTATATTTATTTATATTTAAGCTAACAACAATTCGAAATTTTCATCATAATATTTTAAAAGTAATAAAAAAAAATTTTATTCAATCATAAAATTTAACTTACCATATTGCTTTTAATTGAAAAATATTTTTTTTTTAATAAGATAATTTTAAAATAATTTTATCACCAAATTTAATTTCGTTTAGCACACGCATTAAAACCACTTCATAAATAATATTCATATAGAACAAATAAAAATGTCAAATATTCACTAGTAGTTCATCATTTTCTCCAAAGAATTCATTTTGCAGGGTTGTGTTTGTAGACTTTTTAGTTTTGAATTTTATCACAAAAAAAGTCTCCACTAATGATATAAATTGCTGATAAAGCACCACAAAATGACCGTCCAGGACCAAATTGGCTTCAGCGATTATTACAGCGCATTATGGCAGGAGTTTTGTTAGGTTGTTGTATCCTTAATATTTTCATCATTTCTGGTCTGACTGAAGGTATGGTTGTGGTTGATTGGCAAATAAAGCGGCACTTATGGATACGATTGAACTTTATACCTTGTCTTACTATTTTTTTTATTGCTATTCGGTTGCCTATATTCAGGCGTAAATATTTTTACTCTTTTAAAATACCAAATATATTTTAATTTATTTTGTAATAATTATTTCGAAATTTAATAAATAAATATTTAATTATTTTAAAGGAATGAAATCAAATTTAATTATTAATTTAATTACACTTAATAAATTGTTAATTTAATTACACTTAATAAATTGTTTGAATCCAATTTATTTATAAACAAATTTAGTTGCGATAAAAGAACAGACAAATCCACAAAATTACCATCGGGCTCACACCATTATTAAGCTAGCTAATCAGTAGAACTTCGCCCCCATTTAGGACTCAATATCGAATAATCGGTATTTGTGAATTCGAGAACGTATAAAATGAAAACGAACAACAAAATACTTTAAATGTCAAAATTCAACAAGATGTTTAATTTTAGTACAGGTATCATTATTAGCAAAAAAAAATCCTTTCTCATTATTTGACCGTGTACATTACTATTTACGATCAAATGCCCAAATAGAGTCCTTGTATATGTAAAAAAGTTCAAGACAACCCTTCGCTTTTACAACCCCTACGGCCTAAATAAGTTTCCCTAAATTTTAAGTTTCATCGACAAAACAATGAAAAAAAAAGTTCGCAAAATAACCATCGCCCTCATACTACAATTTGTATTTCAGCTAGTCATGGATTCGTGCTTTGCTGTTACATATCTTTAAATTTAGTTTATTCGTATAAATTGTGGACTGTACCACATAACGGGAATTTTTTACAGGTACCGTATCGCTCTAGATGTTAGTATACCATGGTGGTTGACTCCTGGGTGTTGGTTAACAATTCCTTAAAGAGGTTGCACGTTTATTTAAAAAATCCGTAAATGATTGCCAATATGGAAAATCATTATCTGCGGTTTCATCATTTGACCAACGCCCAATGGTTGTCTTCATACAATTTAGTTAAAATTAAACAAATTAACCTGAAGTCGCGATCGCCTCCCGTATTTTCCAAAGCTCGTATCCCATTGATCAATGAATTTAATTTTAACCTCTTCTTACATTACTTGGTGACGTTAAGGTACATCTCTCTTCTTAATGCACCCTAAAGACACAGAAGCTTATGGACTCCAGTAAGGAGCGGGTTATCGTGTACGATTAAAAAAATCATATCGTAGAACGATTGCCATTCTTGATAACTGCCGTCAAATGTAGCTAGGCGTTTTTGTATTTCACGTATGCAAGAACTTAATTAGGAAACGGCGCTGTAATATAATTGATCTCATTCTAGGGCCATTGATTCTTTCTCTTAATCTCACATAAATAATTCATCCTCGCTATCGGTAAACGATTTCAACAAGCGTAGTTAAATACAGTTTTCATAATGTATTTCGTCCGAATAGTTTTAGATATCTTACGGAACATATTGGTTTAATTTAAATGGAACATTTCTCAAAAGCCATGCATTACAAATTGATCAAACTATGAACAAACTAAATTGGTTGTCAATTTTCCTAGCCTGCATTTGGAACTCATATCAAAATCGCATTTTTATTGCACACACAAACTGAGTTTTAGGAATTCACGGATTTTGAAAAAATCCGTGTATCCAGGAAAATGTATCTTGTTTTTGTGCTATAATGGCTGAAATCCATTTTACAGCCTTGCTGTTAACTTTTGTCACTTATAAAATTGAATTAAATTACTTTGATAAAAACACTTGTAAAAATTTCCTTATAGTGACATTATTTGTTTGTTTTCAGGAATATCCATTCCGAAAAATATTTCTTCTTCAGTTCCTTTTACAACTAATAGATATTAGATGTAAAAGGAACTGAGAAGAAATATTTTTCGAAATCGATATTCCTGAAAACATAAATATTATCACTATAAAGACATTTTTACAAGTGTTTTTATCAAAGTAATTTAATTCAATTATCTTGTTTGCCAAATGTAACTTATTTTAGAAACTAACCACTCACATATTCTCAAAAATATCCAGTTCTTTAAAATAGATTTTTGCAAAGGTGGGAAAGTCGATTATTTAGGACTCCGTATTGAACCTTTTAAATCTGATTAATGCCTCTAAATATTATTTCCACTCCCTAATTCAATCGTTTGGAATACCATGTAATGAAAGTCCCTCGCCAGCCCTAAAAAATCACGTCAACAATTTAATAATGATGTCAATATAATAGATAAACAGTCATCATTATGACAAGCATACCGGACACAATGATGACTGATAATAAATAAAAGTGTATACACTCATAGTCGAGGCATAAAGGATCGGTTCTATAAAATAAAAATCAAACAACAGAAAAATGAAAAATATTTTCACGACCCTTTTCTATGTATATGTGATACCTCGTATCTGCTCCTTTATCTTGATATACACTCTGAACATATAGGAAACATAAAAGGGATGAACACGATAATTGGGATAATCCGATGCAATCGAATGTTAAAAATTATTTATCAAAAAAAAAAAAAATAATAAAATAAAGGATATTTCATTGTAAATAAAATATCCTTTTTTTGTGTTGTTGCGAGTACAACAAAAAAATTTTCCCTCGATTTATAGGGGACTAACATCCATAAAGTACTTGTTTATATTGTTAACTGTTGGTCATGTTGCTAGTAGTATTTCCGCAATTTATGTACGCGCTCGAATTTACAAAACGAATACAAATATGGGTCCTTTTTAATTCTCGTATGTAGATAAGAGAGCAAAAAAAATCTGTGTGTATATCGATTGGATTAGGTAAAATGTTTCCACAGTGATGAATTGCTTGGAATTAAAAATTTACAACAACAAAATTTGAATTCGGGATTATATTTTTTTTTTATTTTTTATTTTTGCTTAAGCGCCTTTATGTAAGAAAACTTTATTTAAATAGATAAAATATTGAAAATATTTAAAACCTTAGTGATACATTTGAAAAGTGTTGCTACCAAGCAGTGTTACATAACATTTTTTTTTTACATATTTGGTTATGTCATTAGCAATAATTTGTTGGGATTTAGAATTTATATTTTTATACATGTTCAGTTCTTTGATGATTTGTTACTTTTTAATTAAAAATCCTTTTTTTGTGTATTTTTCAAATTAAATCAGAACAAATAAAAATATAAATCATGTGCGCCGCATAAGCCACCCCACTTTAAAAAATTAGAGAGGTATATATGACAAATGTTATGTAAATCCTTTATGTGAATTAAAATAAAACTCCAACTTAAAGATGTGATAAAGATCTTTATATAGTAGGTAAATTTATTGATATGTCTCAATTAAAATTTAATCGTATCATAACTTAATCTTAAGAAGAAATAACACTTAAGCCATATGTCAAAATATTCAATAATAATTCATTTAAATGTAATAATTTTAATTCGTTTGAAAAATGTTTATTTGTTGTTTTTGTGATTCTTAAAAATGTACCGCCAATGTTCTTCGTTTATTATGTATAGACATTTATACGAGTATGTAGGTAAACAAATATCGAAGTTCTTTACGAAGTAATATAGTTACTAAATAAAAAAAGTAAATAATCTTTATAATAAATAATAATATAAAAAATAACAACTTCTTCATTTCAAATATATAAAATACGAGAGTATTATAAAAAAAATAAGAAGAAAATGTATAAAAATAAAAAATTTTGTCGGTAATTTTTTTTTATACCATGTCGAAGATAATTTTTGTTCTTCTTAACTTCTTACATATATACATATTTATGTTATATTTTACACTCTTACTGAACTTAACTTAATTTTTTTGTTTTGTTTTGTTTTTTTTGAAAGTGTTTTGTTTTCTTAAAATAACAAAACTAAATAGTAACAATAAGAGTATAGGAAATTTATTCCTACATTAATTTTCCGTTTGTTTTGACACTTGAAAAGTAAATACTATAGCGCCATCTTAAACAAGCATTTAGGTTTAGGTAGCGGAGCTTGAAGAATTTATAGCTTTAAAATATTTTAAGTTTCGAATTTTGTGGAGTGGCTCTCGGCAAAGTAGATTGTGACTCAAACAAAATGTTTCCCGACTCTGCATTAATCGAATCACTATTGCAATATTTTGGGGCAGATGCTCGATCACCTAGCAAGCAAGCATTTTGCTAGTCGAAAACACTGCTACTCAATTAATTTTACCAGGCAGATTTGAATTTGAAATTATTTTTTTTTTTTAATTTTTTGTTTATTGATTAAAATTGATTTTTTGTTTAAAATTGATTGAGTGGCCGTGTTTTCGACTAGAAAAAAGCTTGCTTGTCATAGCTGATCGAGCAATGTCTATTAGCTACAAAAACCATTAACTCCATTTCAAGCAATTTTGTGCAAAATCGTGAAAAACGTGTATTTACCTTACCTTACCTTACCTTACCTCTGGTTTACTGCGAAATTATGTATTTCTAGCTATTCGGGAATTAATTTCTTTTGAAACAAAGTATGTGGAATTGCTGTTTTTTAAAATTAAAAAGTCAGACATTATCATCTAAGATGATTTTATTGTAAGATAAAACAAAATAAAATAATTTAAATTCAATTACAAAATAAATAATAACAATTCACTACACAAATAAAATCATAAAATAATAAATATTACGTTTACACTATTAAAGCATCTTGATCGGAATCATGGGAGGAGTCCGTATCCAGAATTTGATCAACCTCCTCACTAACTCTATTATTTAAAAGAACAGATTTGTAGTGCCCGAGTTCATGGATGTCTTCCCAATTTTCACCAAAATGTTTTTGGCGCGATTCATGACGTTAACAATTTTAGCCGGTTTCACAGGAACCTCGACATTTACTTTATTTGGCTGTATTTGCCCTATATGCTTTCCTTTTTTAAGAAGCGACTTGGCTATTCCAAAAGTTGATCTATAATTTTTAGATTTTTAGTATTAGACATTTTTGTGAAATAAACCGTTTGACTTTATAAATCTAAAATACCATTGGCCTGGTGGTTTAATGCAATCTGCGGAAGCTGATTTCCAATCGTTCACAAGACACGTAGCGGATCCCAATCGAATAATTTGTCCATGCTCCAAATTTATATCAAAATATTCCTCTGGCTCTATTATTCTTTCTTTAGCTTTTACTTTAAGGCAGAGGCAATTTCGTTGGAACCTTTCAAATGCTCATTTTCAAGCCAAACATATAAAAACACATCGTCCTTGTGAAGACGTGCGATGAGCCTTGTACAACACCAAAATTGTACAAGTATAATTATCTGGAAAAGTACGCTGCATGATCTGGTACTTTTGGAAGCACGATATTTTTTGGCAATCGAAGGACATTCTCCCTCACTTTATTCTCTTGCCAGATGGAAAATCTTTTGCACTTCAGACTCCCTTTTTGATGATAGTCTTGGATTTTGATGTTGAATCGGTTGCAGTTTTCATTTGTCCCATAAACGTTAGGCAAGTAGAGCATTTGTCCGAGGAAGGTGTTTTAAACCAAATGTTAAAAATAAAAATCCGACGGAAATGACTTGCATTAACGTGCAATTCCTTAGGATGGTCCGATGGATACATTCGATGCATTTTATTTATAGACAAATCACCTGTTAAGTACTGACGAGCAACGTTTTTAGATCGGCAATAGTGTAAGTCTACGCAGGTACAAGCACCTCGATTTAACGGGCGCTCGATTTAACGGACCTCGATTTAGCAGACGGTCGATTTAACGGATAATTTTTTTTATTTTCCCTTTTTCGGTTATCGATTTTGATGCGATTTTGATGTTGGATGGGAATGGGATTCCTTAACGATTTTGGGAGAAAATTCTGGAATACAGCCACCTGGGACGGAACTCGACCAATTCTTAACCGATTGTAATGGGATTGGGTATGTTGGATGGACATAGGATTTTAAACGATTTTTGGCAATATTCCAGAACTTCTTCCAAAAATCATTTAATAATCCCATTTCCATCCAGCACACACAATCCCAACATAATCAGCTAAAAAATGCCTGAGTTTCTTCCCAGATGGCCATATTCTTCCCTAATTAGTCCGTTAAATCAAGGTTTTACTGTACTAGCTAAAAAATGTTGAGACAGGATAAAAATATCAATATGGTGGAAAATATTCAAGGAGTTCTGTGGTTTTGTAAATACTAATTTTAACATAGAACCACAATGTAAAGGAATTGTTGGTTTTAGAAATTAAATTGACGATGAAGTTAGTGGTTTTTGCAGCCAACCACACTTTTGGAATCAATTTTACATGGAGAATTATTCATTTTTATGCGTTTTCCTGGTTATAGTACTATAGAGAAAATAGCCAGCTATCGATTGACATCTTTACTTAATTTTTTTTATTTTTAGGAGTTATGGGTTTTTGCAACTAATAGACACCTGCCCCATTGTGGTGTCCATCACGCAAGTCAGAACCATATCAGCAAGAACCAACCCACCTATGGCACAAATAGGAACCAGCAAAGAACGATGAATCATGAGCAAGCCGAAATCATACTTACTGTGACAGTAGCACAATGTATTGTGCATCATTGTGCACTATCCGATTTTTCAGCTGGAACAAATATGGGGCAGCCGAAAGAATATAAAGCCACCGGAACTAGAGTTTTTCAGTCGGATTTATTAGAAGTTTGCACAACATACTCAAAACGGCCGTGCAACATATCAGTGGGAACCTTAACAATGTCACCTGGAACCGCTATACAATGGCAGGTGGATCCATATGAAGCAAGCCGGTTCTTTATCTTCATCTTAAAGGTTTATTGATGCAATAATAGAGCAATTAATCCTTTGTTTCTTCTCCTGTGGTTGTGGGATAGAAATACTCGTGTTTTTAGGTGCATTTCTAATATAGAGTAAGGATGCCAGCATTTTGCAATGTCATTATGATCAACTGATGATAACATATGAAATCCACCGTTGTTTGTGTTGTACTTGTAACAATGAATATACATTATGGATTGAACCTAACTGAGCCCAATAATAAGGCTGGTTTCATGTGACTGCTGTACAGCTATCACCGCTATGGTTTATGTGCATGGCTGTAGTGTATGCAAACAAAAATTGCTAAATAATCTTTATGTGTTCTGTGACCTCTACTTTTAGTTGTACGAATCAGAAGTGGTCTTGCATAAGCGACTCCAGTAGTCAGTAATCGTATTTCCAGTGAGATACGTACTGCTTCCCGTTAAGCTGTGTTCTACACTTAGAGTTAAACCGATGACATCGTTTATATTTTGATATGAAATGTCGTGTTAAATTGCAACCATGTATGCTCCAATGTCTAGTGCGGAGATGAGTCAAACTTAATTGTGTTCCCCCATACCGGTGTGAAGTATTTAACGTTAATAAAAATTGTAGCTACACATTTTAACGAAAAGTGTAGACACAGAATGTGTATATACACAAATCATCAAAAAGTGTAGAAAACAGTTAGAAAAAAACAGTTTGGAATTCGAAACAATGCGTGCCAAATGTAGAGTTTAGTATTTTCAACTTTTGAAGGTGTCTGAAATTTGTAAAAAAAATTGCAAGACAATTTGCACAATTTGTGATTGGCGCGCTTCCACGTGTAAGGCCATATAGCAATCACAACATGCAAATTGTCTTGATTTTTTTTTTAAATTCCAGGCACCATCCCAAGTTAAAAACACTACATTCCACACTTGGCAATCATTGTTCCGATGATTTTTTTTTAATTATTAAAGAATTATGTGAATTTGT